>BPTQ01000002.1:246250701-246339828 GCA_019973895.1 Chrysanthemum seticuspe | reverse complement strand
CTATATTTGTTATGTTTACTTTTCAAATTACCATGGCGGTGTTTTGTACCGACAAATATTAAAAAAAAAGAAAAGGAATTTCTTTTACGGTTTTTTCCGTTGTTCATGTTTTTTTATTCGTGTTTCTTATTTCTGACGATCCCGTGTAGGGATCGTTCGGTTGAAACCGAATTTTCGTTCTACCGGTACCTGTATGAGTACGAGTTGTTGTTTTTGGTATTCGTTTTGGGTTTATTTGTTATCTTGTTCTTTCGGATGTTTCTTTTTATCTCTGATTCTCGGATTCTGGTTGACTTTTTTTGGTGTTCATATGAGACTTAGTAATCATATGTTACCCTGGTTGATTTCATATGGTTTGGTAGTGGTATATGATTACAAATTTAGTCTCTAGTCCCTGAGTCTTATGTAGTTACGGTTTAAGTATGATCGTATGTAGGTTCCGGTAGTCGAAGTAGTCTTTTATTCATTAGAAGTATCCATTTCGTTGTTTTAGGTAGGTATGATTATGGTAGTTTTGGTCTTTGTTTCCTTCACGGTTTCATCGTCAAAACCTCTCAAACGGAGGAATTTTTGGAAAGATACATTTTGGGTATCCCTCAAGGAAAAAGAGTCCTTGTAGGCCGAACCACTATAAACAACTTGTTGTGGTTTGATCATTTCTTTCCTTACTTACCTATTACATATTGCTTGCATATTTCATCAACATACTTAAGATCAATATCAATTGATCTTTCAATAAGTTTCAAAACAAAGTTTTTAATCGGTAAACTATTCAACCCCCCTTCTAGTTTTCTACAGACTCTCATGATGAAGTTAAAGATGATAGAATGTCTCCATAATGGGCTTATATGGTTTGGGAAGGTTTTGGAGAGTGTTGTAATCTTTTTGTCCTTATCTATGGTTTTTCCCTATGGGTTTTACATAGAAAGGTTTTTAAGGAGGCAAACTCTCCAAAACTGCTACTTTGGCACTTCCTTTGTTTCTGGTTTTGATGGTATTAGTATGGATGGATTTTGTTGCTTTACCTATGAAGATTACTTATTTTCTGATGAAGCTGATGGCCTTGGATGTATGCTAGTATGAATTTGGCATTGATGTATTCTGAGTCCCTGATCTCTGATTTAAACATTAGTATATGGTGATGGTTTGGTATACTTTAGTTGGTCCCATTGTATACTAATGATTCAGAGTATACTTGTGGTTTTTTTCAGTTGGTCTTAGGCTCTTAGTCTCTATTTTTCTTTGTAGGCTTTCTTGTTCTATTGTTTATTTGGGTTTTGCTTATGGTTTTTGTTGTTGAGCATGAGTATGTCCATGGCCATCTTGCTTTTAAGCCAAAGTTGGCTTGCTAGGGATGTGCCCTAGCAGTCTTTATTCTTTGTGCTTATTTTTTTGTACTTGTTGCCTTTTTTGGCATTTTCTTTAAGGAAAAGAAAAAAAAATTATAAACAGCCATGTTTTGTGGCGGTACCATTAAACTTTTCATTTGTATTGTTTATATCGGTCTGATCTACTTTTTGGTGCGCTGAATGAGAGTAGAGTAAAGTTAATATAAAAAGACAAATATCCGTAAAAAGAATAAAAATATTTTTTTCTTAAAATTCTCCAAAAATTCCAAAAAAATCCACAAGATCGGGTATGTTGGTGCATAAAACTTTTGTGAAAACATTTTTTTATAATTTTGAGTTTTGATAAGTTTTTTTTAATGCACAAAAACCGAATTTTTATGCACAAAAAAATGTTGATGCACAAAATTTTCAACTTATTTTAGTTAGATGCGCAATGTTATTTTGATGAAAAAAAGTCAAAAGAAGTTGGGTGCGAAAACTGATTTTTGATGCGCAAAAAAAACGATTTAATGCGCAAACGATTTATTCATAATTTTTTTTCGGAAAAAATATCCACTTTTAGAAAAAAGTTTTTCACAACTTTTTCATGCACCATTATACCCGATCTTGTAGAATTTTTCGAGAACTTTTTTGAAAAAAAAAAATATTTTTATCTTTTTACGGATATTTGTCTTTTTATTTGATCTTTATCCAATGAGAGTAAACTATTTTTTAATGTTTGATTTACATTTTAAATTGATCGTATTTGCACTAAGTTATTTTCATTTAATTAAAAAAACCTAGATCTCAAAATTAGTTTATGCAATGTAAATGTAAGAGTTTGTGTAATAAACATAATACAAAAATCTGATTATACATAAGCTAATTACAAATTATACAAATTTAAAACTACTTATTTAAAAATTAAATTTAAAAACAAATATAATTAAATTATAAACTTGGGATTATTTTTATAAAAATTGAGTTAACTAGCAGTCTCTAATTTTAATCATGAACTATTTTTGTAATGCAAATAAACTACAGTACATGGTTGATTTTCGCTAACTGATGGATTGTTTCGATAACTGCAAGTAAACCATAAGGATGATTCTTGTCCTTTTTCCTATGAGCCCGTTTGGTTTGTAGGTGGGTTTAAGATTAAGATTTGGATTTAGATTAAAATTTGGATTTGGATTTGGATTTGGATTTGGATTTGGATTTGATGTAGGAGAGAGAAAATATATTATAAAATTATAAAATTATACTTATATAATAGTTTTTAAATTATAAAACTAAATGAAAATAAGAAATGAAATAAAACGCATGGCTGAGAAAATTTCAAAAAGTTTTTTAGTACCATAAATGCTCAAACCCCACACATAAATGCTCAAACCCCACCTAGTTAATGGGGTTAATATTTTTCTTTCAAGGTAGCGCGTTAGTCTAAAGCGAGTACACCAAACAAATGATTTCACCTTTCATTCAACCCAAACCTAATAAATCCCGCAAACCAAACGGGCCCTAGATTCCCGACTTTCGTTTATATTTGAAACTAATTAAATGATCCGTGAATATCACATAATTAAATAGAAAATCGAGCGATGAAATATA
The DNA here is from genome assembly GCA_019973895.1 of Chrysanthemum seticuspe. Taxonomy (NCBI): domain Eukaryota; kingdom Viridiplantae; phylum Streptophyta; class Magnoliopsida; order Asterales; family Asteraceae; genus Chrysanthemum; species Chrysanthemum seticuspe. The sequence continues at coordinate 246,336,889 of BPTQ01000002.1, read as the reverse complement.
AAATGATATGACATGTAGAACTTGTTTAATAATGGGGATATGTTATAGGAAAGCCCGTTTTGATGTGACTAAAGAGGGCTTTTTGGTTAAAGATTCTTTTGTCTTCTTTTTGTTTTCAGTACAGTACAATTTTTTGTTAGTTTTTGTTTTATATTTCTGACAGTTTTAAGTGTTTGATTTATTAAACTTTATATTTTTTATTTTGTACATTTAGGTTTATAAAATTTGATATAAACAAAATTATAAAAATAAAAAATTAGAAAAACGAAAAAAAAAAAAGAAAATGGCATCTTTTGTGGGGAAAAAAAAGGTTTGTATAACCTCCCGTGATAATGTAATGATAAGGAATTTAGTTGACATATATAAACAATCAAATGATGGTGACACCGGGTTTTATTTTATTTTATTATTAGGATCAATATGTTTAAAGAATCAAATGATGATTTTTATTTTTACATTTTTTTTTATTTAAACTTGGTGTTCTTCAATTCCTTAGCTTCTTTTTATTGGTTCGCCTTTTCCAATTAATAATATTCCCTTGTGGCCCACAAGTAGAACAGAAAAAAAAATTATAATTGGGAATGATAAGATTTCATACTTGTGATATATTCATATATCTAATTTTTTAGCGATCAATTTTTCATTATAATTTATAAAAATTTACATTTTACTTTTTCTTAAAACAAAAATATTTTACAAATGGTAAATCTTCAAACTACGGAAAATACATAATCGCGACGAGAATTAAATTATATTTCTATTGATATGCACTTTTATATATTTTCGACATTTTTTTTTTCAAAATTTCAGACGGAAAAATCACATGTGATTCATTTTAAAAATCACATGTGATTTTTCCGAATCACATGTGATTTTTTCAGGCGAAAATTTTGAAAAAAAAAATAGTCGAAAGTATATAGAAGTGCATATATGTAGAAAGATAATTTAATTCTCGTCGCGATGGTATGATTTTTTTCGCGTAACGATTAACGGTCTGCGAAATATTTAATTTTTTTAAAAAATGTAAAAGTTTATTATTTTTGTTTTGATCAAAAAAATGAATGGAAATAATTGGTTCATTAGATTTATAAAAAATATGTGATCTATATTGATATTTTCTCGATGGAGGTGTTGTTCGGTGGAGACGACGAAAAAGAAAAAATAAGATTAATAACTAGGGTTAGGTTTAGGATGATGTACGTAATACCATGAAAACTTATGTCATTCATTTATTTGAATAATACGATTAATATATTATAAATAATGCTAAATGATCAAATGAGCTTTATATAATAAGCTTGACCTTAGGGGCAAGCGTGGTGTGGGTTTTGGTAAAAACCAACCCGCATCCGCAATTGCGGTTTTTAAAAATAGAGAATCCACATCCGCACGGTTTTGCGGTTTCGGTTTTTGCAGTTTATGCGGTTTTGCGGTTTTTTGGTCAGTTTTTTCTTTCTATTTTTTTTAAATTATAATTTTTTGTATATATTTATTATAGAATAAATATATTATAATGTTGCATGATATTGTGAAACATATATACAAAATGTTGTGTATTAGAATGAAATTATAAATCAATATAATAGTAAAAGTCAAACGAGATGAAGAATTTTATAACCTTCGATGATAAATTGAAAGAAAAATAAAGTTATATTAACTAAAAACTAAGATGATAATTTACCATTAAAATGTTTTAGAAATAATTTATTATAAAAGTATAAACAAAAGTAATAAAAAGTTATAAATTTACGCGTGTTATTCTAAAAAATAAAAAAATATATATGAATATAACATAGTGGTGCGGTGCGGTTATTTTGGTGCGGTTTTTCGGTGAAAACCCAACCCGCACCGCAAAATTCGGTTTTTCTATTTTCAAGAACCGCACCGTCGGTTTTTGTTGTGGATCGGTTTTTGCGGTGCGGATTTTGCTGTTTTTTTGCGGATTGCGGAGCGGTTTCTGCTCACCCCTACTTGACCCAATATCTAAATACTAAATACTAATCCATTAACAGTGTCGACATCTTAAATAATTAGGCGTCAAATGTAAATGTTGGTTGCAAGATCTTGGGGTTGATTTTATAAGAGACCAAAGGGTAATGGAAATTAAGTTGTCAATTCAATTCATTTCATACTTCAATTGCTAAATACCCGGCCGCCTTCAAGACAAAAGCAAATATCTCATATAATGTCTAAAATTCCAGAACTAAACCAGCTCAAACTTCCATTAAATGACATCATATCAGCCACCAACAACTTCTCCAGGGAAAATTACATTGGGCAGGGTGGATTCGGAGCGGTGTATAAAGGTCAACTCCAGCCCTCTGGTACCATGGTCGCTGTAAAGCGGTTAGATTCTAATAACAAGAGCGGTCAAGGACAAAATGAGTTCTTGAAGGAGATTGTCATGCTTGCTAGATACAAACATGATAACATCGTCTCACTCGTTGGATTCTCTGACGAAGGTGGTGAGAAAGTTCTTGTTTATAAGTATGAGGATAATGGAAGCCTTGACAACCATCTCACATCCAAAGACCTCACATGGGAGCAACGTCTTCGAATATGTCTTGGTGCCGCTCGTGGACTTGAATATCTTCATAGCGGTGTTGGTGGAGGGCATAGGGTGATACACCGCGATATAAAAAGTTCTAACATATTGTTAGATGCCAATTGGGAAGCAAAGATTTCAGATTTCGGACTATCTAAAGTAGGTCTCAAGAATAATGAACAATTCACTTTTCTTGTCACGAATGCTTGTGGCACACTCAGCTATCTTGACCCACTATATTTAGAGACGGGCGTACTTACAAAAGAATCTGACGTCTATTCTTTTGGGATTGTACTATTTGAAGTCTTGTGTTGTAGGCTCGCAATGATCATGGAATATGAAGACGAGCGCAGATCTCTATCTCGCTTGGTGGAACGTCGTGATAGGGACAACAATTTAATGCAAATTGTGAACCCAGATCTTAAAAAGCAAATGAACCAGAAGTCCTACAAAAAATTTACTAAGATTGCTCTCAGATGCCTGAAGAAAGATCGAACACAACGCCCAACAATGGGAATAATTGTCAGAAAACTAGAAACTGCATTAGAACATCAACTAGTAAGTTATATATATAATCATTTTATAAATTTGTTGTAATCTTATGAGAATCTAAACTTACGATCATAAACTGTATTAACTGATAGGATACACGAACAACCAATTCAGAACCTCAAATCGTAAGTTATCAACTTCTTGAAAGCGGATATCGATTATGTTATGATCTTATTAAGTTTAAACTTGTATACAATCACAAGCATGTCTAATTTGTTTCTAGGTTACAAATACCAAGTTATGGGGATCAAAGTCTGGTGGATCACCATTTTTGTTCCAGCTTGAGACCAATCAAAAGCTAAGGAAAATAACCATATATCACGATAGATGGATTCATTCGCTCACTTTCACGGCTGAAGATTCCAATGGTTTGTTGCATTCTTCTGAAAAATATGGTGGGGACCATGACCCAAACAACAAGGGTAAAATGTTTCAGGTGAACAACTCCTATCTCTATCTAGCTACACACATGAACTAACTTGGGAGAAAAGATTGATCTAGTACCACCGTGGTTGCCCTCACCTTTTGGTCTCGCGGACAACATGAGAAATTTTTTTGAGATCACTAATAAAAAAAGTTTGCTATATAATGCCCACTGAACAATAATTAAGGCATTGTTAATAAATATATAAAAGGAAACTTAGACTTTATATATTTCAAGTAATTTGTATACTCCCTCCGTCCTAAAATATAAGTCCATATTTGACTTTTCAAAGTCTTTTTTTTTTCTAACTTTGACCGTAATTATTTTTTTTCGTGCTATATGATACTTGATGAAAAGTATACCAATGAAAATACATTTTAAACACAAATCCATTTATATATTTTGCATCAATTATTATCTAACACGAAAAAAAATAATTACGGTCAAAATATGAAGAGAAAGACTTTGAAAAGTCAAAAATAGACTTATATTTTGGGACGGAGGTAGTATTAATTTATTGTGCATTAAATACATATATTTAAGATAATTTGTTATACAATGCCCAATGAGCAATATATTTAAGATAATTTGTATGTTTATTTATTGTGCATTATACAATGACCAATGAGCAATGGTTAAGACAATGATTAAGATAAATATAAAAGAAAACTTAGACTTTATTACATTAAAAATCACATATATTTAAGATAATTTATATGTTTATTTATTGTGCATTAAATGTATGACTATTTAAATATGTAAAGAATTATCTTAACTACATTATAATGCATTTAAGTCATTCTTAAAAAAATAGTATTAAAAAAAATAAGTCTACATACTTACTATAAAAGGAATACTTATAATTCAATACATCTCATTAAATTAAATACAGTTGTCAACCCATTATTAAAAACGTGTAACCGCTAAAAATCATTATTATTAATAATGATTATTAAAAACATATAACCGCATCTATTATATAAATACACACAAACCATTTCATATCTCTTTCACACATATATAAAACATCAGCAATAATTTAAAATAAATAGCTCACTGGAAATTAAAATTTATAAAGTTATTATTAAAAAAAACATATAAATGAAAAACATTTGTTCGGCATAAAATTTAGTCACAAATTACCCGCCGCCGCATTGCGCAGGTACCCTGCTAGTTACATTAAATGAACTTAACTATTGTCCGGTGGGTATTGTATAACAAATTCTTTTTAAATATGTAAAGAATATGTTACTTAATCTATACTACATATAATAGAGGAATGAGTCTCTCTCCTTATGGTTTTAAAATTAAGACTTACAAAATACAAAGCCTATTGTACAATACATAATACACTATTAATGATCTTTTTCATTAATCTTAATTTTAAGACTTACAAGTCTTGAAGCTTAATGTACAAAATACAAAGCACTATTAATGTGGTCAAGATATTTAATGTAGTCAATTACTTAACTGGTCAATAAATACAAATAATGCACTTATTAAAACACCCCTTACATAAGAAATACAAATTATCAAGCATATTGTACAATCAACTTAAAAACAATTCCTACATTAAATGTCACTAATACAAATTATATAGCACATTTACAAATATTCAAGCCCAAACGGGCAACGGACCAAATGGGCTTCAGCCTGAACGGGCACGAAGCCAAACGGGCACTGGCCAAACGGGCTCGAGCCTAAACGCGCACGAAGCCAAACGGGCTCGAGCCCGAACGGGCACGGGCCAAACGGGCTCAAGCCTGAACGGTTACGGGCTAAACCAAATTCTTGACATCCGTAAATTTAATGTCAAAAAAACATAATAAACTAAAATACATAATTCACCGAAAAAATTTATATCAGTGTACCCTGCTAGTGTCACTTAATCATTGCACAATGAACATTGTATACCAAATCCCATAAAGAATAGTTTTATTTTTTTGTATATAAGCCCTATTATGTAGAATTTGAAAATTTTGAGATCATTAAAAATATACTACCTCTATCCCATATTAAATATCCACTTTAAACTTTCAAAGTATTTTATCATTAACTTTTACCGTAAATATTTATCTTTGTGTTATATAACACTTGATGCAAAATATGTGAATGAATTGGGTTTTAAATATATTTTCGTTGATATAATTTTCATCAAGTATTATATAACACAAACAAAAATATTTAGAGTCAAAATTGAAAAAAAAAAAAAAAAAGACTCAAAAATTCAAAAGTGGACATTTAATATGAGACGGAGGGAGTATGTTATATCTAAATAAGGTAAACTTTATGTGTAATTAATATTGATTAAACTCTTTTTTTGATATTAGTTTGATGATTAATACGCTATAACATGTATTGGCGAAACTATTTCATATATGGTTTTCTTTTTGAATTTTCAACGGCATGACATTCAATTGTGGTTTCAATAGATTAACTTTGATGCTGATGAAGAAATGATTGGGATATCCGGGACCCATGGCAAACATAATGGTCTTGACCTAATCTCATCGTTGTGCTTTGTAACAACCAAAGAGAAGTACGGGACATTCGGTGAGGAGGCATATACTAGCTTTTCTGGTTCGTGGGACGTGGGCCTCTTTGACGGATTTTATGGCCGTTGTGGCTGGTACATTGATGCCATAGGTTGTTGCTTGAAGGCTAAAATATGAAAGGCTTTCATTTATATGTGGTTGACAAATTCTTGCCTTGTTAAAGCATAACTCTTTTTCTGATTTGTCCATTGACTCATATTTACATTTTTATGTTTGCTTTGTACTCATTTATTGTGTATAAATGTAATAGGCCTTGTGTTAATTAAGGCACAGGGAGTTCTGCAACTTTTATACCGGGTGAATTTATAATGATAATAATTTATTTAGGCCCACACATATTTAATAAACACAAATACAAGTATACAACTCACACAAAAAAATAAATAAATACTCACGGCGTGGGCAGCTCACCACAGCGTAAAAGCCCATGGCGCCACCCACGTTGTCGTTGTCGCGCCATAGCTTGGCGTTGTCAGATGGCACCACCCCTATCAGCCAATGGTGCTCTTAAGCATCTTTAGAAAAATTATCTAGTATTTAAATAAGTAAACATATTGTTGCAATCAACCAAGTATCGGTACTTTTCTGGGGATAGTATACAAAAATGTCGAATCAACTTCAACGCAACACCAAGATAATAATTCAACTAGGCCAAAAGACAAATTGTCTACTCTATCTATACTTGAATGATTTTTAGTGAGCAAATGCAACCTAAATTTGATTTTCATCCAGCGGTAGGCCACTGAATCCTGAGATATTCTTAAGTGCGTCCTTCTCGATCTCCACGAGTCGTTTGCAGAACGTCTCAACATCTCGAGCTTCTTTAGAGAACAGCAATCTCAACTCCTTCCACTCATATTCATGGGAGCCGTCGTCCATCATGGGTCCCAAAACCTTCCCAAGCAAGCTGAGCCCTTTCCGGTCTATAGAGAGTACCAGTGCATCCTTAACAAACAACATGTCAAGAGTCTAAGTCAAACATGTGACTAACAAGGCGAACACCAGATGAAAATACAAGGTTATCTAAAAAAACATGTTTTTTAACATGGTTAAACTATATCAAGCAGGATGTTTGAAATTGTTACTAGAAGGTTACGGGAGTGACTACTAAGGGCCCGCTTGGTTCAAAGTGGGGAAAGGGAAAGGGAAAAGGAAATGGAAAGGGAATGCAAAGGAATGAGTGAGGTGGGTAATCAATCCCTTACCCCTCAATTTATTCTATAATGGTTCATTACCCATTACGGGGTAATCAATCCCTTTGCACTCCCTAACCAAGCACTAAATAATGAGTGAGGTGGGCCCTTTTGAATACCTTACCCATTCCCCACCCCCCTTAAGGCTAGTCCCAGTCGTGACCTGGGACGACCTGAGTCATCCAGCGCCATGTCAGCTTTCTCTCTCCAGCGACCTGACATGACCCGGATGCCCCAGTCGACGACCCGGTGAAATATGGTAGGGAACATGGATTTCGAAGCATTAATATCAAGTGAAAATGCAACCGATGTTGCAAATTCTTCCCACTCGACCGATGTTGCAACCGACACCTACATTCGATACAACCGATGTTCAAATCGGTTGAGGAGGCAAATTTTTGTTGCCCGACCGATGTTCACCTCTCGAATGCGTCCAGCCTACCCCCCCAACCAAGCACGCCCTAAACACTTACTCCACTATGGGGATTGGGATCATACCTTCACATTCTCGTTCAAGTATGCAGCACAAAAAATCACGAGGGCCTGACGTCTGGCTTCACTTTGATTAATCCCATCAACCAAGCTTGCAGAAAAAAGTGCTACACACAACCAAATTGCAGATAAATCATTATCATTTCGCAATCCTAGCTTGTGAATATTGAGGAAACCTGTTATAAGAAAACTAGGAACCAACCAAGCGACAATGTTAACTTTTAACTTAAATTACATATTTCTTAAGAAGATTATCTTTTTTATTAAGAGAATATTCTGAGAGGCAAAAGTTAGTTATTAGAAATCATGTGGCTTGGCCTTATATCATCAGATTATTGGTAACTAACCATCACGATGTTGTTTGATATGGCAAACTGGCTAATTATGGTAATTACATTTATTTAACAGAGAAGTTGCCAATATTTTAGTTAATATGGCAAACTACTAAAATATTGGCAACTGGCTAATTGTGGTTCCTAGAAAGTTGGGAGTGTTTGGCATTGCGTTTTGAAAGTGATTATCTAATTTCTGTTTTTTCAAGTCACGGATAATCAGTTTCAGGTGTTTGGTTAGAGTTAAGTTATTATAAGTATCTGATTATCTAAGGGGTCAAAAGAATCAACTTAGAAGTAGCTGAGAGAAAAAAAGGATACCAAATGATTAAGTGATTGTGTCTTTTATGAAGTCTACAAATAATCAGCATTTGCCAAACACTCTTAACACTTTATTATCTGATATAAACAACATGAAACACCCTCAGGGGACTATTTTTTGGGACCAAGGGTGTATAATACTACAATCTATCCATATGTAAACATTATGCATGTGTTGAAAGATGCTTACATAAAGGGTCAGCCTTTGATTCTTCCATATCCTTCATATCCACTTCATTGCCGCCTTCTTTGCCTTCTATATAAGTGATTGAACTGCATGTTAAAGAATTTGTATCAAATGTATGTGTGTGTGTGTGTGTGTGAGTGTGTAATAACACATAACAAAGAACCCCACTTAGGTTTCTAAGAGACATTGTACACATCATGTGAAGGACATGTTCTATAAAGTGTTACCATAATATTGGTAGAGGTGTATGATTACCTTGGATTAAACTTATAAATCCTGTAATCTTGATCGTCATTCAGTAACTCTTGGAGATTTTCAGCACGAGATGTAGATTAGAAATTAGATGAACTTAAAATACTAGAAACTGAGTAACTGAACTCCTTTATCGCCTCCCCTTCTGAAATTATCGTCTCTCGAAGACTTTCTACAGCTGACTTGACCTGACAGAATTCCATAATTAATGAGCATAAAACTAAATGTCACATTAAGAATATCAACACACTTTTTGTTAACCTTGTCATAAAACCAATATTCAATCAAAATACTAGTTTAGGTCATAAAAATAATACAAAAGCCACTTATGTTTAGCGTCTACACTGTACCTTTTTATCACCGAGGGGCACAACTTCACCAACAAGAGCAACCCGATTAGGAGGCTGTATCCATAGGAAAGCTTGGTGTAAACAATAACTTATATAGATAATATAGTATAGCTATGAATACTCGTGTTTAAATTTCAGATTGCAAAGCTTATCTTTTTTATTATAATTCAGGGGAAAACTGCACAGAGTGTTCGTGACGTAAAATAATTAACTGACTAACCTTCTTTAAAGATTGAAGCAAACTTGCAAGCGATCCTGGTTAGGGACTTGTGACAGCAAATGAACCGCGTTCATCTATAACTGTATTCTTTTTTTTTTAGCAAAAAACACAAATCAGAGCAGTATATGGGAACATCTATTGTCAGTAAAACACTGGGCATATATATATAATGGCATACGCTAGCATAATCCATACCAAACATTCTCCAAATAAAAACAGTAGAAAGATTGCAAGACCTGTGCTACTCAATTTGGGGTAGAAACTATATTCGGCAGGTTTATAAGGAACTAAACCATAATAAACAGGTACATACATATCGAAGTTTCTAATGCTTATAACTTTAGTTCAAAATGACCCTCTCTTACACACACAGCAACCAACATGATCAATACAAGGCCCCAGCTACTATATACAATCCACTATAAGCTATTGGTCATGAACAGACAAAGCGGGAAGAGCAGATTATCATCGTTACACATATGAAGTGTAAGTGAACCTACTCACCATATACTTTAATTTCTTAGCGTTTTACTTGAAACAATATTTATGCTTTTTCTCTACCTAAAAAGCTCTATCATTTACTAACTATAATAGATGAACAAGAAGGAATTGCTTCATTTTCATGCCATGGAATTCCGAAAGACTAAAAAGCTAAAGTATTTGAAGAGTAACGATTTACTCCCAAAATATACGTGCTATAAGATTGGTGTTTCATGTCACAACAGCAGGATAATAATATATGTTGCAGCAAAATACAACATAGCTGAACCAACAGTGTGAGGTCTCATTAGTCATACCCCACTCGCTCACACCCCTTAAAGCCCCAGTAATTACTAGTACACTGTCCCCAATGCTATCACTCCCCCACCGCAAACCGGTCAAGGAGGTCTTTTGGAGAAATAGGTCTTGGCTAAAGGTCAACAGGTGCTCATTGACCGCTTTAGGTCCTCGGGGAAGGGTTAGGCGGCACCCAAAATAGGGTGCCGATTTAAACCTTTTGGCCTTTTGGGGAATTACTAGTACATTGTCATATTGTGAGCTTTACTCAAAAGGATTAACAACACCCCCGTGGCACACCGAATGCGATAATCATTTTTTTAAAAATGATCAAAAACTCCAAAAAAATAAAAGTAGGATCACTAAGCATACCACATTATGCAAGTCGATTTCAGGCACCCAAATGTACGGCCTGCCCTTCTTCACAAAGTACTTAACTTTCGAAGTATATATTTCTTCCTTACTGTCAAAACAAACACAAAAATACTTTAGTAGTAGCATATAAACAACCAACTAAACAATCATTAGTTAATTATAAAAATAAATACCTTCCTGTAGCATCAGCCTTAATTGTATTTAACTTTGGAACTATATATTTCTTCCTTACTGTCAAAACAAACACAGAGTTACTTTAGTAGAATACAAAAAACCAACCAAACAATCATTAGTAAATAAATACCTTCCTGTAGCATCAGCCTTAATTGTATTCAGAGTAGCTTGCCAATTAGACGCCAATATGTTCTGCAATAAATAAGATAAATGAATCACAAAAATACATGTTTAGTTAACTAATAGGTGCGGTGTAGAGTTAAAATGTTATACCTTGCATTTTTCGGCTAATGTTAGAACGGTAGTTTTGGGAGCCTTCATCGATGCACACCAACTGTTTGTTGTTATTCCTCACACGAACTACGAGTATGTAGGTTGATGAAATTAAAGAGGTGCCAAGTGTTCAGGGTTTTGTGCCCAGGGTTGGGTCATTGGGTGTAAGGTACTTTTGTTCATTTTAGATAGTCTACTTTTCAATTGTTCTTTTCAAGTCTTTCAGAGTTCATGGTTTTTAATTGTAGTTTTTAAAACCAGAAAATACAAAACCTTAAAAAAACTTTAAAAAAAACTCATTTCAGTCAAATAAAAGTAAAACCAGTCAAACCGAGGACAACCAAACCACATCTCATCCCTGTCAGCCATCTTTTCAAATCCCAACAAACAATGGCAGATCTCAAACCCTAACCCTAACCCTAACCCTAACCAAATCCTTCACGGCACACCATGAAAACACAAACACAGACACCCTTTACGCTCCTCATCACCACCATCACCTTCATTTTCCTCGTCGTGACGTCATTCGCCGTGGAAGATGACGTCAGGTGTCTCCAAGGTCTCAAAACTTCATTTCAAGACCCAAGTAACAAACTTTCTTCATGGGTTTTCACTAATGGTTCGTTGTGTAAGCTTGCTGGTGTTTCTTGCTGGAATGAGAAAGAGAACAGGCTGATTTCTTTACAGTTGCCGGAATATTCCCTCGCCGGAATGTTGCCGGAATCTTTGCAGTATTGTAGGTCTTTGCAGACTTTGGATCTTTCTAAAAATAGTATATCTGGGAGTGTTCCTGGTGAGATCTGTACTTGGTTGCCATATTTAGTAACTTTGGATTTGTCTGGGAATAAATTTTTCGGTGAGATTCCGGTGGAGTTGCAAAACTGTAAGTTTTTGAATAATTTGGTTTTGAGTGATAATGGATTTGTGGGTATGATTCCTTATGAGTTGGGGTTGTTAGATAGGTTGATACCGGATGATTTAGCTAAGTTCGGGGTGGATTCGTTTAGTGGCAATGAGGGTTTGTGTGGTTCGCCGGTTAAGTTGAAATGTAGCAAGATGAATAGTAAGAATTTAGCTGTTATTATTGCTGCGGGGGGTTTTAGGTGCCGCGGGGTCGTTGTTGTTGGGGTTCGGGGTGTGGTGGTGGTTTTTCATGAGAGCGGATGGGAAGAAGAGTAGTGATGGTGGTGAGGGAGGCAGTGGTGATCTGAGTAATTGGATAGAGTAGTTGAGAGGTTATAGACTTGTGCAAGTTTCATTGTTTCAGAAGCCGTTAGTTAAGATTAAGTTGAATGATATATTGGTTGTTGGGATTTTGTGTTGTTGAAGATGAGAAGTTATTGTTGAATGACACAAGGACCATTTATGTAAGAAACTAAAAAGATGGACTGAAAAGAAAATAGGAAAAGAAGAAGACAAGGGTATTTTAGTCATTTAACTTTGGCCAGGGACCAAACGTGCAACGGAAACTTGAAAATGAGGACCTCTGGTGCACTTTCAAAGTTTTGAGGACCAAATCTGCAATTTGGCCAAACCACAGGGACCAAAAATGCAATTAAATCTAAATTTGTGTTTTTGAGTTTTTTTTTAAAGAAAGAATTAGGAGGAAAATAAAAAGAAAATTTGGACTAAATCTTTACTCACAAAAATTAGAGGAGATAAAAGGAATGCAAGTTTTTACATGTCAAAAGACAAAATTATCCTTATTAATTGTAAATGAATATACTTTTTCCTTTTTTCGCAACTTAATAATACAAAAATTTATTACTTTTTCTTTCTTTTCATTCAACTCAAGAACACAAAAATTTTACTAACGTTTTAGTCTTTTCTTTCCTTTACCTTTAGTTTCTTTTCTTTTACTTTCTTTTCATTTGGTAAAGAAATCGTAAGTTACTAGTTTCTTGTAGGATTGAGATTCTATCAAGTTAGAATGAACATGATAGGTATGTTTCTTCACAAACAAAAGAAAGACGGGGCCCCTGCAGTAGACCCCACAGTTTTGTATGTGACGTGACATGACCTATCATGTTCATTCTAACTTGAGAGAATACCAATCCTTTCTTGTAATAAGATTTTTACTATATATGTTGTGATCTTACTAACTTTAAACATATATGTGTTGTTCAATTCTAGGGTACTAGATCCAAGTTATTGGGATCAAACACTGGTGGATTGCCATGGTTGTTCCAGCTTCAGAGCAATCAAAAGCTGAGGAAGATAATCATATACGCCACAGATTGGATTATTTCACTCGCTTTTACAGCTGAAGATTCTAATGGTTTGTTGCATTCTTCTCCACAATACGGTGGGGGCCTATACGGATACAATAGCAACAGGGGTAGAAAGTTTGAGGTAAACAACTCCTATATAACTATCTATGCATGAACATTTATCTGATTAATTTTAGCTCTCCATAATGTTAAGAGAGTTATTTTGACATTACATATCACTTTAGAAAAAGCGTGAGCATCGCCCTTGGTTTCTCTGATACGTCACGACCTCACCTTGTGGTCTCACGGACAACATCATACATGAAGATCATAATGCCTAGAAAAAATGGAAGATCGTGTTCAGTTTTAAGACTTTGGAATGCCATCTTCTTGCCAATAAAAAAACAAAGCAGAACAAAATAAAAGACCTTTTTATGATTAACTTGTTTTAACATAAGGCGTAAATCACTCCTCAAACCTGGGGTAACATCAATAGGAAATTTAGAAAACATTTTGCGTTTAATTTAAGAGATATTGATGAATAACTTTTTTGGACGAAAAAAAGGTTTGTTGCAAAGCTAGCAATGCTCTCTGTCAGTTGTAATTTTACCGGTGGAACTTCGCTTATGTATTGGTCAAATTTAGTTCTTAATCCTTAATGAGTACCTTAATAAAGAACTACAATTTGATATATTATGGTTTTCATAGATTAAATTTGACGCTGACGAAGAAATAATAGGTATATCCGGGACCATTGAGAAACTTGCATCGATGTGTATCATGACAACCAAAAAGAAGTACGGGCCTTTCGGAAAGAAAAATGAGGCAAGTAATCATTTTTCAGATTCGTGGGATGCGGGTTCCTTTGACGGATTTTACGGCCGTTCTGGCTGGGTCATTGATGCTGTGGGTTGTTGCTTGAAACCTACTACGATTTGAGGGGCTTTTATTTGTATAGTGTGATAAGCAGTGTTACTTTGTTTAAGCAAAACTCATTGTACTGCTATAAACAAATAATCTCTGCTGTGTAAATGACAAAAAGTTTTAATTGATTCATAATTTTTTATTTCATTAAAATAAGATTTACATATTGTTGGAAGGCAAATGGGCAACAAGTTGCGTCGTTAGCTCTTTTTAAATTGCAAAACCAATTCTTTTATAAACAATGTTTATGTATCTAGGTGTCATAACATTACTGTTAATAACGCGTTGGACTCTGTTGAGTAGCTCCACCGCCTCAGTTGTGTTAGAAGCTCTTCTAACATCAGCACGTGAGAAGCACATGCTGGGAAGTCAACCCTTGGTCAAACAATCCATAACAGATTTTCCCTCCTTTTCTCATTGTATAAATTCATTGTAATCTCTCATTTCTACTCATTCTTGATTTTGTACTTCTCTCAATTCTCTCTGTAACAATTCCACTACATCAATCATATAACAAATCACTTTGATTACAATTTCGTGTTCATCTTCTTTACTTTGAATGCCTGATTGTTAATCACTATTCTGTCATTTCTATTATAACCATTCGAGACCATAACAAGTGGTATCAGAGCACAATCTTGGCACCAAAATTCTGTTACAATTCAGTTACAAATCCGTTATAACTGTCTAACTAAATTCTGTTACAATTCCGATCACTTCCAATCATTCTTGTCCATCTGATACTCAATCAATTGTTGCAATGGTGAATACACGTGCAATTGACCGTAGTGGTGGTGGTAATCTAGCCAGTTTGACCACTACAACTGCTGATGATCTGAATACAACTCTGTTAACAATGCAAAGGTCAATGGAGCAGATGAATGAAGAGATTAGAGGACTGTTATTCTTTCAACAACACACTACTAATCGATTGAATGCTGAGGAAGGTACTAGCAACAGAGGTGAAGGTTCATCATTTGGAAGGTTGACAAAGTTGAGTTTCCCAAGTTTTATGGTGAAGATGTGCAGGGATGGTTATATAGAGTTAATCAGTTCTTTCTCCTTGATTCCATTGCTGAAAATCAGAAAGTAAGGTTAGTTTCTATGCACATGTTTGATAAAGCACTTGATTGGCATAAACAGTTTATTAAGAGACATGGTGAAGGTGTTGATTGGTCTTTGTATGAAAAAGAAGTGAAAATACGTTTTGAATCTGTGTTTGAAGATCCTGTGATAGAATTAAAGAATTTGAAACAAGTTAGTATTGTACAAGTGTATCAAGATCAGTTTGAGGTGTTGATGAATAAGGTAGAGTTGACTGAGTCTTATGCTATTAGCTTGTTCATAGGGGGTTTGAAAGATGAGATAGGAATGGCTGTTAGAATGTTTAAACCAACCACCCTATCATATGTGTATTGCCTAGCAAAAATGCAAGAAGCAACTCTTGTGGTCATGAAGAGTAGATCAGTGCCTTTGCTCACTACTCCCAAAACTACTTATGTTAGTACCAATGCATATGCCAATAGGAATTCAGCTTATCCACCCAAGAATACTACCACTACTTTAGCATTGCCTGCACCACAACATACTGGACCTGCTTATTTACAAAATAGGAGAAGATTGACTCAGAAGGAGATAGCAGATAAAAGAGCAAAGAATCAGTGTTTTTATTGTGATGAGAAGTTTGTACCATGCCATAAATGTAGTGGACAGTTTTTTTCTTTGGATATTTGTGTGGATGAAGGTGAAGAAGGGAGTTGTGATAATGTTGGAGATGGTGAAGAGCAGGTTATGCATCATTTTGAGAACACTATGGGGGAGGAACCTCAAATTTCACTGCATGCCTTAACTGGAGAAAGTACTTATAAGACCATGAGGGTAAAGGCTTATGTAGGAAAGAATACTTTGCACTCTCTCATTGATTCTGGCAGTACACATACTTTTTGGGACCTCAAAACAGCTAAAAAACTGGGTTGTAGGCTCAAAAAGATATGTCCTATGGATGTTTCAGTGGCTAATGGACAGGTCATAACTAGTTTGTTTGAGTGCAAGGACTTCAAGTGGACTATTCAAGGTGAAGTATTTGTGTCTGATGTGCTAATTTTGCCTTTGGGAGGATATGAAATGGTCTTAGGAGTTCAATGGTTGTCTACCTTGGGCTGTATTAAATGGAACTTCAAAGAATTGGTGATGGATTTCATGTACAAGGGAAAAAGAATGGTGATCAGGGGAGCTCAAAAGGCTGTTTTACATTAGATGTCTGGAAAGAAAACCAACAAAGAGATCAGTAGCTGTGGTACAAAATCTAATGTGCCCATGCTATGTGTCTACCCAAATACTTTGTTCAGTTTAACACCAATATCAGAGGCACCAAAATCACCACAACTGACTACCCTGTTAGATGAGTACCAAACAGTGTTTGAAATACCAACCTCATTACCACCACAAAGAACACATGACCACACCATACCATTACTACCAAACACTCATCATGTCAATATTAGACCATACAAACACCCACCTCACCAAAAGGATGCTATTGAAGCAATGGTTAAAGAGTTGAAAGAATCTGGGGTCATAAGAGATAGTCAAAGTCCATACTCTTCTCCCATTGTCATGGTAAAAAAAAGGATGGTACATGGAGAATGTGTATTGACTAGACAGCTCAATAAATACACTGTTAAGGACAAGTTTCCCATCCCAATAATTGAGGAATTGCTAGATGAGTTGAATGGTGCTCAGTTCTTCACAAAGTTGGATCTCAGGTCTGGTTACCACCAAATAAGGATGCATCCTGAAGATGTAGGAAAAACAGCTTTTAGAACTCATGAAGGCCACTATGAGTTTCTTGTGATGCCCTTTGGTTTGACCAATGCACCCTCAACCTTTCAGTCACTCATGAACAAAGTGTTTAAGCCCTATTTGAGAAAGTTTGTGCTTGTGTTTTTTGATGATATCCTGATCTATAGTGCTACATTGGAAGAACATTGGCAACATGTGAGAGCAGTCCTACAAGTCATGAAGAATAAGGCCTTGTTTGTTTTTTCAAAGAAGCTCTTTTTTGCCTCTTATGTCTGCAGGCGCGCAGACAATTTCCTTGAAGACCGTTTGTTTTTTTTTCAGACATAAGAGGGTAAAATCACTTCTTTCCTCTTCTACTATGTAGACATAAATTTCCTCTTTTTTCCACTTCTTTCAGACATAAGAGGGTAAAATCAATTCTTTCCTTTTTTTCAGACATAAGAGGGTAAAATCACTTCTTTCAATAGCACAAAAAACAAACGATCTTCTTCTTGCAGATGAAGAGCTTAAATGTACCTCTTCTTCTGCAGACATGGTTTGCAGATGAAGAGGTAAAAGCTCTGAAAAAACAAATGACACCTAACTCTTTGTATGCTAAACTGAGCAAGTGTACTTTTGCTGCTAAACAAGTGGAGTATTTGGGTCACATTATTTCAGGAGAAGGTGTCTCAACAGATCCTTCCAAAATAGAAGCTATGCAGAAGTGGCCAATTCCTAACACTGTGAAACAATTAAGGGGTTTCCTTGGTTTGACAGGGTATTACAGAAGATTCATCAAAGATTATGCATTGATTAGTAAGCCTCTAACTATTTTGCTAAAGAAGAATTCTTTCACATGGGACAACAGTGCATAGGAAGCTTTTGAGAACTTAAAAATGGCCATGATGGAAGCCCCAGTTTTAGCTCTACCAAATTTCAATCAACCCTTCACAGTTGAGACTGATGCATCAGGAATAGGTATTGGAGCAGTGTTGCAACAAGGTGGACACCCCATAGCCTATATGAGCAAGGCTTTGTCTCCAAAACATCAAGCTTTATCAACCTATGAAAAGGAATTTTAAGCAGTTTTAATGGCTTTAGAAAGGTGGAAGGGGTACCTTTTAGATAGACATTTCAAAATTAAGACTGACCACTTCAGTCTTAGGTACTTGTTGGATCAAAGACTGACCACACCCTTTCAGGCTAAATGGTTACCAAAGCTGATGGGGTATGATTATGAGATTTCTTATAAGAAGGGTAGTGAGAACTTTGCTGCTGATGCACTCTCTATGGTCTCTAGTGGTTCTGAGTTGTGTGCCATGGTTCTGAGTACAGTGATAAGTGACTTGTTGAAGCTGATTAAAGAAAGTTGGGATAAGGATACAGATTTGCAAGGAGTGATTACCAAGCTGAAAGATAAGACTTACACTGGGAGCAAGTATACCTGGAATAGTGATGAGTTAAGAAGGAAAGGAAAACTAGTAGTTGGTAATGATGAGCAGTTGAGAAAGATGTTGTTGACACATTTTCATTGTGGACCAGTTGGTGGACATTCAGGTGTCCAAGTTACCATTAAGAAGATGGGAATTGTGTTATATTGGAAGGGAATGAAGAAGTTGGTTAAGAAATTTATGGCTGAGTGTGATATTTGTCAAAGGAATAAGTCTGATTTAGCTGCAAGCCCAGGCCTACTCCAACCACTACCAGTTCCTACTAAAGTGTGGCATGACATTTATATGGACTTCATTGAAGCTTTACCACCATCACAGGGCAAAACAGTGTTGTTTGTGGTAGTGGATAGACTTAATAAGTATGCACACTTCATTCCAATGAGTCACCCATTCACTGCAGGCCAGGTAGCTCAGGTGTTCTTGGATAATGTGTACAAGCTACATGGAATGCCTGATACTATTGTTAGTGACAGAGATAAGATTTTCATCAGTCATTTTTGGCAATCTCTATTCAAGGTCCTCAAGGTGCAGTTGAACTTGTCCACATCTTACCATCCACAATCTGATAGACAAACAGAGATAGTCAATAAATGTGTGGAATGTTTCTTAAGGTGTATGACTGGTGAAAAACCCAAGGAGTGGGTCAAATGGGTAGCTTTGGCAGAATATTGGTACAATACCAATTTCCATAGTTCAGCTCAAACCACTCCATTTGAGGTTGTGTATGGACAAGCTCCTAACATTCATTTTCCTTACTTAGCTGGTTAGTAGAGGAAGTTGACAGGACTATGCAAGCAAGGGAGCAAGCTATTGAGATGTTGCAGTTCCATTTGAAGAGGTCACAGGTTAGAATGAAAAATATGGCTGACAAGCACAGAAGTGATAGAAGTTTTGAGGTTGGGATGTGGGTCTATTTGAAACTGCAGCCTTATAGACAAGCTACTGTTAGACAAGGATCCTATCATAAGTTTGTGGCTAAGTACTATGGGCCTTTTCTCATCATTGCTAAGGTGGGAAAAGTGGCTTACAAGTTCCAACTACCAGAGGATAGTCAGATTCATCCTGTACTCCATGTGTCACAGCTAAAGTTGTGTAAAGGAAGCAATAACAAGATGGGAGTTTTACCTCACTGTGGTCCAAATGGTGTGCTAAGTGTGGAACCTGAAGCCATCATTGGAAGGAGATTGGGCAAGTTAAACAACAGAGCAGTGTTGTATGTTCTGGTCAAGTGGGTCAATCAGTCAGAGGAGGATGCTACTTGGGAGCTCTATGCTGATTTGATTCAAAGATTTCCTGAGATGGAGCTACATTCTTGAGGACAAGAATACTAAGGGGGATGGAATGTTAGAAGCTCTTCTAACATCAGCACGTGAGAAGCACATGATGGGAAGTCAACCCTTGGTCAAACAATCCATAACAGATTTTCCCTCCTTTTCTCATTGTATAAATTCATTGTAATCTCTCATTTTTACTCATTCTTGATTTTGTACTTCTCTCAATTCTCTCTGTAACAATTCCACTACATCAATCATATAACAAATCACTTTGATTACAATTTCGTATTCATCTTCTTTACTTTGAATGCCTGATTGTTAATCACTATTCTGTCATTTCTATTATAACCATTTGAGACCATAACAAGTTGTAAGGAAACCAAATGTATCAAACGCGTAAGGAATAAACACGTGTTGATTTTCAATGCATGTTTTCTCGTGTTTTGTCAATTTGCACGATGCGGCTTTCAAAGCAGCATGTCCAACTATAAAACTCTGACTACTCAAACTCACGAAAGGAGAAACCCCGATCAGATCCACACAAGCATGTTTCCCTCCAACCCATCCAAAAACCAAAACGCCGGCCGATCTCAATGCGGATCTTCTATCTGACAGGTCAGTCAAAAATTTCACACGTGCTTCTTTCTTGGTTGAGATCTCGGCACGCCTATATACATCAAAAAGGAAAACTTGAATACATAACCATTTCTGATTCAGAACTTCTCACACAAAAGTACACAAGCCCTTTAGTAACTGATTCATATTTTCATTCCAAATGTTTCTTCTCCCTAAAGAATAGATATGGAACGAGCCATTTTTCAAAGAATAGCATCTTGATTCTGTAGACCGATAATGTATTTTGACACTTTTTTATGTACTAGAATGGAAAAAATGTTAATTGCAACATGTTATCAAATTCCCCATACGGGCATACGTAAATTTAAAAGGAGTTTTTTTCCTTCCGAAGTTTCAATATTTTATGATTAAAAATCATCTTTTAGAATCCAAAATAGATTCATCGTATATCCAAAATATGACAAGGTTAATTAATGATAATAATTTATTTAGGCCCACACGTAATCATCAAAAAAAAAAAAAAAAAAAAAAAAAAAAAAAAAAAAATGGCGTGGACAACTCACCATGGCGCGAGAGCCCATGGCGCCACCCACGTTGTCGTTGTCGCGCCATAGCTTGGCGTTGCCAAATGGCACCACCCCTATCAGCCAATGGTGCTCTTAAGCATCTTTAGAAAAATTATCTAGTATTAAAATAAGTAAACATATTGTTGCAATCAACCAAGTATCGGTACTTTTCTGGGGATAGTATACAAAAATGTCAAATCAACTTCAAAGCAACACCAAGATAATAATTCAACTAGGCCAAAAGACAAATTGTCAACTCTATCTATACTTGAATGATTTTTAATGAGCAAATGGAACCTAAATTTGATTTTCATCCAGCGGTAGGCCACTGAATCCTGAAATATTCTTAAGTGCGTCCTTCTCCATCTCCACGAGTCGTTTGCAGAACGTCTCAACATCTCGAGCTTCTTCAGAGAACAGCAATCTCAACTCCTTCCACTGGTATTCATGGGAGCCGTCATCCATCATGGATCCCAAAACCTTCCCAAGCAAGCTGAGCCCTTTCCGGTCTATAGAGAGTACCAGCGCATCCTTAACAAACATGTCAAGAGTCAAAGTCAAACATGTGACTAACAAGGCAAACACCATATGAAAATACAAGGATATCTAAAAGCATGTTTTTTTAAATGCTAACTATGTCAAGTAGGATGTCTGAAATTGTTACTAGAAGGTTACGGCCTTACGGGAGTGACACTATGGGGATTGGGATCATACGGTCATACCTTCACATTCTCGTTCAAGTATGCAGCACAAAAAATCACGAGGGCTCGTCGTCTAGCTTCACTTTGATTAATTCCATCAATCAAGCTTGCAGAAAAAAGTGCTACACACAACCAAATTGCAGATAGATCATTATCATTTAAGTGGAGAATATTATCTTTAAATTTCCCGTATCATTTCTAAATCCTAGTTTGTGAATATTGAGGAAACCTGTTATAAAACTGGAAACCAACCAAGCGACAACGTTAACTTTTAACTTAAAGCACATATTTTTTAAGAAGATTATCTTTTTTATAAAGGGAACAATATTCCGAGAGGCAAAAGTTAGTTATTAGGAATCATGTGGCTTGGCCTTATATCATCAGATTATTGGTAACTAACCATCACGATGTTGTTTGATATGTTAACTACATAACAAAGAAGTTGCCAATATTTTGTAAATATGGCAAACTGGCTAATTGTGGTTCCTAGAAAGTTTGGAGTGTTTGGCATTGCGTTTTGAAAGTGATTATCTAATTTCTGTTTTTTCAAGTCACGGATAATCAGTTTCAGGGTTTGGTTAAAGTTAAGCTATTATAAGTATCTGATTATCTAAGGGGTCAAAAGAATCAACTTAGAAGAATCTGATAAAAAAAATGGATATTCAATGATTAAATGATTATGTGTCTATTATGAAGTCTACAAAGAATCAGAACTTGCCAAACACTCAACATTTTATTATCTGATAAAAACAACATGAAATGCCCCCCTTAGGGGTCTATTTTTTTGGACCAAGGGTGTATAATACTATAATCTATCCATATGTAAACATTATGCATGTGTTGAAAGATGCTTACATAAAGGGTCAGCCTTTGATTCTTCCATATCCTTCATATCCACTTCATTGCCACCTTCTTTGCCTTCTATATAAGTGATTGAACTGCATGTTAAAGAATTTGTATCAAATGTATGCGTGTGTGTGAGTGTAATAACACATAACAAAGAACCCGACTTAGGTTTCTAAGAGACATTGTACACATCATGTGAAGGACATGTTCTATAAAGTGTTACCATAATATTGGTAGAGGCGTATGATTACCTTGGATTAAACTTATAAATCCTGTATTCTTGATCATCATTCAGTAACTCTTGGAGATTTTCAGCACGAGATGTAGATTCGAAATTAGATGAACTTAAAATACTAGAAACTGAGTAACTGAACTCCTTTATCGCCTCCCCTTCTGAAATTATCGTCTCTCGAAGACTTTCTACAGCTGACTTGACCTAACAGAATTCCATACGTAATGAGCATAAAACTAAATGTCACATTAAGAATATCAACACACTTTTTAACCTTTGTCATAAAACCAATGTTAGATCAAAATACAAGTTTAGTTCATAAAACTATAATATAAAAGCCACTTATGTTTAGCTTCTACACTGTACCTTTTTATCACCGAGAGGCACAACTTCACCAACAAGAGCAACCCGATTAGGAGGCTGTATCCATAGGAAAAGCTTGGTGTTAACAATAACTTATCAAGATAATATAGTATAGCTATCAACACTCGTGTCTAAATTTCAGATTGCAAAGCTTTGCAGTGTTCTGTGTGCAATATGTTCTTTTTCCAATTGCATTCGTTCTTTTTTATTATAATTCAGGTGAAAACTGCACAGAGTGTTTGGGAGCTAAAATAATTAGCTGACTAACCTTCTTTAAAGATTGAAGCAAACTTGCAAGCGATCCAGGTAAGGGACTTGTAACAGCAAATGAACCGCGTTCATCAATAACTGTATTCTTTTTTTAGCAAAAAACACAAATCAAAGCGGTATATGGGAACATCTATTGACCAGTAAAACACTTGGCATATATATATAGCATGGCATACAACAACAACAACAACAAACCCAATCCCGCCGGGGCAGGGTATGGGGGAGGTAGGGTATGGGGGAGGTAGAATGTAGACAGATCCTACCCCTACCCCAGGGTAAACCCGGGAGTAGAGAGACTGCTTCCAAGGAGACCTCCGGCAAGTGCATGTGTGCGGGTGAGAGAGCAAAGAAAGGAGTGCAAGTGTGTCGGTGAGCAATATCGAAGAAAAGCTGAACAAAGACAGCAGGCAAAACAAGCAAACACGCACACAGAGCAAAAAGGAACCAACAAGCGAACATAAGAGAATAGGACAAAACATGCAAAGCAAACGCCGTTGAAGAGCACAGAAAAAAGGCAAAGAGGCAAGGGGCACGGGCAAAAGCAAAAGAAAACAAGCCCAAAAGCAAAAACGCATACAAGACAAAGAACAAAAGCACCAAGAAGATGCAGGTGTAAGGGAGCAGCACAACACAAAGCAGGGCAACGCAAAGGGCTTAAAGCTAAGGCAAAGCAAAAGGAACAAGAGAGGCACCAAACCCTAAAGGAAAAGCTACGGGGCACCAAAACAAAACCCAGGGGGCAAGGCAACAAAGAGAAGCCTAACGCAAAAACTACCTCAAACCCACGAAAAACCTAGCCCGAGCTACCCGCAAGGCCGCAAATCCTAATCCTATCTCTCCACGCTTTCCTATCTGAGGTCATGTCCTCAAACAAGAGAAGCACCTTCATGTCGTGTCGTGCTTAAGTCTATCCTCCCACCTGAGTTTGGGTCTACCCCTCCTTCTTAAACCGTAGATAGGATGGCATACGCATACCCTTGGTTTAAAAATGCGCTCGCATCGAGCATCCGAGTGATGCGTTGGATAAACGCAAGGCGAAACCTGATGCGAGGTTGTTCCAGGATGTCGTCTAATGCGAACGCATCACGTCGCAACAGTGTACTGCTCGCATCGGACGCAATGGACGCATCACTTCGCAAGAGTTATAATTTTGACTAGTATAGACTTTTATAGTTTAAGTTGACTTTTTGTTTCTGGTCAAACCATTAAGTTGACATATTTGATGCAATGGACGCATCACTTCGCAAGAGTTATAATTTTGACTAGTATAGACTTTTACAGTTTAAGTTGACTTTTTGTTTCTGGTCAAACCATTAAGTTGACATATTTGATGTTATAACATTAGGTAGTATCATTATACACGTGACTTATTTCAAATTTAATCATTTACTTGTAGAGTAATTTAAGTAAAAATATTTTATATTTTTTATTTATTACCTAGCGCCGCGCGTCCGTGAGGCGCTCGCAACCGCATCGCGCATCGGTCTTTTGGACCTCGAGCGCAACGGATCGCCGCACGCAATTTAAAACCAATCGCATACCATAATCCATACCAAACATTATGCAAATACAAACAGTAGAAAGATTGCTAGACCTATGCTATGTTACAAGGAGCTAAACTGTACTAAAGAAGTACGCATGTATCAAAGTTTCTAATGCTTATAACTTTAGTTCAAAATGACCCATCTCTTACACCCCCATACCCCGCTCATGCGGGATTGGGTATCGTTCTTGTGTCTTACATACAGAGGCACATTAACCAACATAATCAGTACAAGGCCCTAGCTATAAAATCCACTATAAGCTATTGGTCATGAACAGACTAAGTGGGAAGAGCAGATTATCATCGTTACACATATGAAGTGTAAGTGGACCTACTCACCATATACTTTAATGTCTTCGCGTTTTACTTGAAATAATATTTATGCTTTTTCTCTACCTAATTAGCTCTATCATTTACCAACTATAATAGATGAACAAGAAGGATTTGCTTCATTTTCATGCCATGGAATTCCGAAAGACTAAAATGCTAAAGTATTTGAAGAGTAACGAATTACTCCCAATAAATATGTACTATAAGATTGGTATTACAAGTCACAACAGCAAGTCTATAATATATTTTGCAGCGAAATACAACATAGCTGAACCAACAGTGTGAGGTCTCATTAGTCATACCCCACTCGCTCACACCCCTTAAAGCCCCAGTAATTACTAGTACACTGTCCCCCATGCTATCACTCCCCCACCACAAATGTCCAGTTAACCGGTCAAGGAGGTCTTTTGGAGAAATAGGTCTTGGCTACAGGTCAACATGTGCTCATTGCCCGGGCTAGTCCCTAGGCAAAGGGTCAGTCAGCACCCAAAATGAGATGCACGGGTCAGGGTTTCCCGTCGATTTAAACTTTTTGGGGAATTACTAGTACATTGTCATATTGTGAGCTTCACAACAACACCCCCGTGGCAGATAATCATTTTTTTTAAAATGATCAAACATACCACATTATGCAAGGCGATTTCAGGCACCCAAATGTACGGTCTGCCCTTCTTCACAAAGTACTTAACTTTGGAACTGTATATTTCTTCCTTACTGTCAAATCAAACACAAAAATACTTTAGTAGTAGCATATAAACAACCAACTAAACAATCATTAGTGAATTATAAAAATAAATGCCTTCCAGTAGCATCAGCCTTAATTGTATTCAAAGTAGCTTGCCAATTAGACGCCAATATGTTCTGCAATAAAGAATAAGATGGTCACTAGATTACATACTAGTATTTAGTTAACTAATAGGTGTGGTGTAGAGTTAAAATGTTATACCTTGCATTTTTCGGCCAATGTTAAGACGGTAGTTTTGGGAGCCTTCATCGATCAACACCAACTGTTTGTTATTATGCCTGATACAATCTAAGTTATGAAAATATTGGAGTTTACGTAGCAAAGGCTGGTTCGTTGTGTTCCACCGGGAACAGGAGGTGCCAAGGGTTCAGTGTTTTGTGCCCAGGGTTCGGTGTAATGTACTTTTGTTCATTTTATATGACTGTGCTTTTTAATTGTTCATTTTAAGTTTTTTAAAGTTCATGGTTTTGTACTTTTTATGTCATTTCTCTCGTCGGTTGCTAGTGTTTCTTTTTATGTTTCATTGGGTTCAAGAATTTTCATTTACAAATAGGTCTAAATTCGTCGGTGCTTGTAGCTGTTTTACATTGTGTTTTCGAGTATCACTTGTATTTCTTGAGTTCAGTTTTATTAAAAAAAAAAAACTTATTTATTTTATTTTTTTTAAAGAAAGAAGAGAGAATTATAATGAAATGAAAATAAAATTTTGTCCAAATCTTTACTCCAAAAATGAGAGGAAATAGAAGGAGAGTAAGTTTTTACATGACAAAAGAAAAAATTATCGTCCTTTTTTAACTTTAAACCTTTTAAATATGGGTATAATTGTAAATAAATCTACTTTTTTCCTTTCTTCACAACTCAATAATAGAAAAACATTTTACTTTTTCTTTCTTTTCCTTCAACTTAAGAATACAAATATTTTTACTAAACTTAAGGGAAAAAAAAATGACAGAAAAAGAATGTTGATTTGGCTGATTTTGAAGTAAATGTTTCCTCTCGAAATTGACATGAAAATGTTTACTTCTTATTTATTTACTTTTCTTTATTCAAAAAACTTAAAAACTTCAATAAGTAGGTTGTTAATATAAGTCTTATATACTGAACTTTGGTAACATTTACCCAGTATAGTTAGGGCCGTTTGTTTTAGCCGATATTCAATTTTGTTTTAATTTTTTTTCCTTAAAGTTGGTTTTAGATCATTTAACTAACTAATTTATGATGCTTTTCATACAATTTTAAACCAGGTAAAGTGTTCATCGCTCGGTTTAAATCTCACATATATCTTGTTGATGACCAAATGAAGAGCCGGAAAAGGTCACATAATATTTCGATTAAACCGCATACATTTTTGTAAAAAACTTTAACTCGCCGAGTAACATAAACAAGAAAACCTTTCGAGTCACATTTAACAAAAGCAAATTTGTTTTTGAAGAATAACAAAAGTCAGTGTCACGTTTTAAACAACTAAAACTTGAGTGTCAGTTCCACAAACACACCCAATACTACACCAGCCGACTGTCACTTTTTCATCACCATAAAAAAAAAACCTCAAAACAACAACAATGTCGAATGAGGACAATGATTCATTACCAACCAATGAAGACCAATCATTCGACATAGATCGACACATAAGATTCCTTGAAATGAACTACCAATTAATACCATCATTTTACGAAGGTCAAGAGATCAATCATCTTACTCTTGCTTACTTCATTATTTCTGGCCTTCATATGCTTCATGCTATTCATCGTGTGAGTTTTTTCAACTTAACTAGTTAAAGTCTGTTACTTTTTTAGTTGGGCATAATCTTTGTTAGTTAAATGTGTGATTTAAGATGTTGGTATGGTGATTTAAGGTTGAATTTTGGTTAAAGTAATGTACTTTTGATTGATGCTTGTTTCTTAGTAGTAATTGATATGTGGTTTAGGATTTGGTTTATTAAAGTGCTTGTTATGTTATAAAGTTTGATCCTTGATATTGATAGCGATATGGGAATTTAATTAGTATTGTGGGATGTTATATGAGTTTATTTAGACTATTCATGTTGAAGGGGCCTCGTTTGCTTAGCAGATTAGGGCACCCAAAATCCACGGGACGACCCTGTGAACGACCCTATATGTAGTAAATTCACTCACGGTATAAAAGTTGTAGAACTCCGTTGTGCCTTAACACAAGGCTTTTACATTTATACACAATGGAAATGAGTACATCGCAAACATAAAAATGTAAGTATGAGTCAATAGACAAATCAGAAAAAGAGTTATACTTTAACAAGGTAAGAAATTGTGAACCACATATAAATGAAAGCCTTTCATGTTTTAGCCTTCAAGCAACAACCCACAGCATCAATGTACCAGCCAGAATGGCCATAAAATCCGTCAAAACGGCCCACGTCCCACAAACTTGAAAACCTAGTATCTGCATCCTTACCGAATGTCCCGTACTTCTTTTTGGTTGTCACAAAGCACAACGATGAGAGTAGTTCAGACTGATTATGTTTGCCATGGGTCCCGGATAAC
This sequence comes from Chrysanthemum seticuspe, assembly GCA_019973895.1. NCBI lineage: Eukaryota > Viridiplantae > Streptophyta > Magnoliopsida > Asterales > Asteraceae > Chrysanthemum > Chrysanthemum seticuspe. The sequence continues at coordinate 246,308,536 of BPTQ01000002.1, read as the reverse complement.
CCAATCAATTCTTCATCAGCATCGAAGTTAATCTATGAAAACCACAATTGCTTGTCATGCCGTTGAAACTTCAAATAGAGAACCATATATGAAATGGCTTTGCTAACACATGTTATGGCATATTAATGATCTAATCAATATTAATTAAACATAAAATTACATTATTTAGATATAACTTAGATTTTAAGTGATCTCAAAATTTCCAACTTTTACACAATAGGGCTTATATATACAAAAAGTAAAACTATTACTAGCATTTTTTTATTAGAGATCTCAAAATTTTCTTTCTCATGTTGTCCGCTAGACCACAAGGTGAGGGCAACCGAGGGAGGTACTAGATCACTCTTTTATCTCAAGTTGTATACGATGTCAAAATAACTCTAGTTAGTTCATGTGTAGATAGAGATAGGAGTTGTTCACCTGAGACATTTCAGGCGTATTGTAGGGGCCAGGGTGCCCACCATATTTTTGAGAAGAATGCAACAAACCATTGGAATCTTCAGCCGTGAAGGTGAGCGAATGAATCCAACTATCATGATATATGGTTATCTTCCTTAGTTTTTGATTGCTCTCAAGCTGGAACAAAAATGGATCTCCACCAGGAGACTTCGATCCAAATAACTTGGTTCTTGTACCCTAGAACCAAAAACACGCGTTTGTGATTATATGTAAGTTTAAAAACCTTGAGAATATCCCAAATAATTGATATCCGATTTCAAGAAGTTGATAACTTACTATTTGAGGTTGTGACTTGGTTATTCCTGTATCCTAGCATCAATTAACACAGTTTATGATTGTAAGTTTAGATTCTCATAAGATCACAACAGATTTACAAAATGATTATATATATAACTTACTAGTTGATGTTCTAATGCGGTTTCTAGTTTTCTGACAATTAAACCCATTGTCGGGCGTTGTTTTCGATCTTTCGTCAGGCATCTGAGAGCAATTTTAGTGAATTTTTTGTAGCACTTCTGGTTCATCTGTGTATGAAGATTGGGGCTTACGATTTGCCTTAAATTGTTGTCCTGATTACGACTTTGCACCAAGTGAGATAGCAATCTCCGCTCGTCTTTATAGTCTGTGATCATTGCGAGTCTACCACACAAGACTTCAAATAGTACAACCCCAAAAGAATAGACGTCAGATTCTTTTGTAAGTACGCACGTCTCAAAATACACTGGGTCAACATAGCTTAATGTGCCACAAGCATTCGTGACAAGAAAAGTGAATTGTTCATTATTCCTGAGACCTACTTTAGATAGTCCGAAATCTGAAATTTTTGCTTCCCAATTGGCATCTAACAATATGTTAGAACTTTTTATGTCGCGGTGTATCACCCTGTGCCCTTCACCAACACCGCTATGAAGATATTCAAGTCCACGAGCGGCACCAACACATATTCGAAGACGTTGCTCCCATGTCAGGTCTGTGGATGCGAGATGGTTGTCAAGGCTTCCATTATCCTCATACTTATAAACCAGAACTTTCTCGCCACGTTCGTCAGAGAATCCAACGAGAGTGACGAGGTTATCGTGTTTGTATCTAGCAAGCATGACAATCTCCTTCAAGAACTCATTTTGTCCTTGTCCGCTCTTGTTATTCGAATCTAACCGCTTTACAGCGACAATGGTACCAGAAGGCTGGAGTTGACCTTTATAGACCGCTCCGAATCCACCCTGCCCAATGTAATTTTCCCTGGAGAAGTTGTTGGTGGCTGATATGATGTCATCTAGTGGAAGTTTGAGCTGGTTTTGTTCTAGAAATTCAGACATTATATGAGATCTTTGCTTTTGCTTTGAAGGCGGCCTGGTATTTAGCAAATGAAAATTGATATAGACCGAATCTGCTACCTAATCTGCCCCTTTTTAAATGATAAAAAAAGACTAGTTTTTTATTTCTTCCCTAATTTACATATTTGCAGATCTACAAAACCTCTTAACAACATATGCCTCTTTTAATAATTAATTCTAACTCAAGGTCTCAAGTATACTTTTGGGCAATGGATATGAAAGCCACATATGTTCGTAACAATCTTTTTTTTTTTATGGGAAAGGAAAATGGATGCTTTATGTTAGGGGCATGAATTAATAAAACAATTTTCACGTAGGAATGAAAACATGGGTCCTTGCCGAATTGAGGGTGCGTTTAGTTTGTAAAAAAGTTTCGAATTGAATTTGAATTTGGTTTTGGAAAAAGAAATGATAAAGAGAAAAGTAATGATTATTTTAAAATATAAATTTGTTTATATGATAATTGAAATAAAATATAATACATAGCTTTAGCTTTTGTGACTTGTGAGATTGTTTGGGTCCTAAAGATTTTAAAGGATCTAAACTAGGAATATTTTATACCTGTTAAGGTGTTTAGTGATAGTCAATAGACAATTAAAGCTGTTTTGTAGTGGATTTGATACTTTGGCTGTGGATTACAAGATAATGAAAGATTAAGGGCTGAAGGGGTCAAGTGTCGAAAGATCAATGATAAGGAATAATCTGGATCCAGGTTTCATAATGTCAACCCCTGCAGTTTCAATATTCTCTCATAAAGCCTGTATTGTTTTGATAATCTCTTTCAGTTGTTGTAATAGAACTATTACCAATTTAGGTGATAGAATCAGCTGTGGTTTTGATTCTGATTAAGATCAGTTCTCTTTCTTTGACAGTTCACTGCACTCTTTTCATACTACTATAATGGCTGACCTCGTTCATTCTGCCTTGCTCCAAATCATTTTTGAGAAGCTAACATCTGTAGCCGTGAACAGGATTGCCCACTCCAGAGAAATTCATACCGAGCTGAAGAAATGGGGGAGGAAGTTACCCCAGATCGGAGCATTCCTTGATGATGCTTCTCAGAAGGAAGTAACAAATGAAGCTGTCAAACAGTGGCTGAATGATCTCCAACATTTGGCTTACGACATAGATGGTATTCTTGATGTTTTGGCAACAGACGCTATGCATCACGAGTCTGATCAAGGAATCAGTAGCAAGATAAGAAGGATCCTCCCAACTCGGTTCAAATGGAAGGGTGACAAATTTAATAGTATTACCACCAGGTTACAACAACTTATAGATGAAAGCAAAAATCTTGGTTTGAATTTTATAGGTAGCCTGTTAAAAAGACCGAATAGTTGTTACCAGATCTCTTTCGTATATGCAGCTAGTATTGTTGGGCGTGAAGGCGATAAGAAGGAATTACTCCAGAAGTTATTGGGTGATGAACCATGTAGTCAAAACTTTAGCATCGTGCCCATTGTTGGTATGGGTGGCATCGGAAAAACGACTTTAGCTAGACTTTTGTATGGCAATCAGCAAGTGGAGGGTCACTTTGAACTTAAGGCATGGGTTTGTGTCTCTAATGACTTTGACAGCTTCAGTATAAGTAAAGCCATCTTTCAATCTATAGGTGGGGACGGAAATAAGAAATTTGCAGATCTAAATTTGCTTCAAGCAGCTCTTAAAAATCACCTAACAGGGAAACGATTTCTCCTTGTTTTGGATGATATATGGATCGAAAAGCTGGAAGACTGGGAAACATTAGTGGACCCATTCTTTGATGTGGCTCATGGAAGCAAAATAATCATCACAACTCGAAAGCAACATTTGCTTAATAGGTTGGGCTACCATCATCCATACGATCTGAAGAAGCTGTCACATGATGATGCTTTATCTTTATTTGCTCAATATACTTTGGGTGTAAACAACTTTGATTTACATCTGGAGCTGAGACCACATGGTGAAGGCATTGTTAGAAAATGCGATGGCTTGCCTTTGGCTTTAAAAGCACTTGGAAGTTTACTCAGAACAAAAACAGGTGAAGGAGATTGGAAGCAGCTCTTGAATAAGGAGATATGGATGTTAGAAGACGGAGGCGGTATTCTTCCAGCGCTTGAACTAAGCTACTATGATCTTTGTGCGCGTTTGAAGCTATTGTTTGCATACTGTTGCTTGATCCCCAAGGACTACGTGTTTCAGAAAGATGACTTGATATTGTTGTGGATGGCGGAAGGGTTTTTGCACAATTCAACTACAGAAAAATCAATGGAACGCTTGGGTGAGGAATGTTTTCAAGAGCTGTTGTCAAGATCCTTTTTTCAGCATGTGTCTCATGAAGAATCGTTGTTTGTGATGCATGACCTCATGAATGATTTAGCCACATTTGTTGCAGGGGAATTTTTTGTGAGGTTAGACTTAGATGTGAAGACGGATGTTTGGGGGACAGATTTTAAAAAGTTCCGTCATATGTCATTTGTTTGTGATTACAAGAAGTTGAAGGCATTTGAAGAAGCTAATGGTTTGAGAACGTTTTTAGCTATGCACAATGCGATGGGAGATTATAGCTGGCAGAGATCCTTCTTGTTAAGTAAGTTTCTGGCTGACATACTTCCCCAATTACCATTGTTGAGGGTTCTAAGTTTGAGTAAATTAGATATAGATGAGGTACCAGAGTGTGTTGGCAATATGGAGCACTTGCGGTATCTTAACTTATCTCAAACTAGCATCACACATTTGCCAGAAAATGTCTGCAATCTTAATAATTTACATACATTGATTGTTTTTGGCTGTGGTAAGTTGACTAAATTGCCCGAAAACTTCTTAAAGCTTAAAAATTTGCGGCATTTTGACATTCGGAATACGTTGCTTTGGAATATGATGCCGTTAGGGATTAGCGAGATCAGAAGCCTACAAACTCTTTCCAACGAAGTAGTTGTTGTTGAAAACAACACCTTCTTTATATCTTGGCTTAGGAACTTAAGGAATCTCCAAGCGGGGATATGCATTCGTGAGCTGGACAAAGTGCAAAGCGTAAGGGATATACAGGGGGTGAACTTATCAGAAAAAAGGTTTAGTGAGTTACACATGGTATGGAGTGACGTGTTTTATGATTCTCGAAATGAAACACTTGAAAAGGAAGTCCTCGATGCGCTCAAGCCTCATAGTGATAACTTGAAAGATCTTGTAATTAAGTCATATGGAGGTAAGTTGTTTCCAAACTGGATCGGAGATCCCTCGTTTCTCCATTTGACTAATGTACGGATTGAAAAATGTGGAAATTGTATGAATCTACCACCACTTGGGGAACTGCCATCACTTAAGAAGCTGGTTATTCAAGATATGAGTGGTTGGGAGGTATGGTCAACCAAGAGTGGTGTTGTAGGTGCAGTAATGTTTCCATGCCTTGAAGAGCTGTATATAGGAAATTGTCCTAATTTGGCTGAAGTCTCACTTGAAGCACTACCTTCGCTGAGGGAATTGGTAATAAGTTTCTGTGGTAATAGTTTATTGACAAGTCTAATTCACGCAGCTTCATCAGTCACCAGGTTGAGTATAAGTGGTATTACAGGACTTAGTGATGAGGTGTGGAGAGGTGTTATGGACTATCTTGGGGCAGTTGAAGAAGTACGTATCTATTTCTGTAATGAAATAAGATACTTGTGGGAATCAGAAGCAGAGGCAAGTAAGGTCCTTGTGAATTTAAGAAAGTTGGAATTAGAGTTTTGTTCAAAATTGGTGAGTTTTGGAGAGAAAATGGAGGAGGAGGATGGATACAACCAACTAACATCTCTCAGGATTTTGGAATTAAGGTTTTGTAAGAATCTTGAGTGTTGCAATCTACCGAACAACATTGAAAAATTGACTATCTATGGTTGTCCTTTAATTGAACCTGTCTCCTTCCCAATAAGAGGAGGGCACAAGCTCAAGTCGCTGACAATTAATGGATGTGAACATCTAATCGAAAAAGAGGTGCATCTCAACACAAGCATGCCACTGATGCTTGAGGTTGTACATATAAAGAGTTGGAAAAATCTGAAATCAATCAATGAATTGACTTGTTTCATTCACGTCAAAAAATTAGAAATAGTAGATTGTTCGAGTATAGAGTCATTTCCTGCTGCCGACTTGCAGCATCTCACCTCGTTAAAACATCTGATAATTGTTAATTGTAAAAGTATGGATGTTGCTTCCTTTTGGCTTTGGCCCCCCCAATTGGGTAGCTTACATATAGGGCGTTTGAAGAAGCCCATGTCAAAGTTTGGCGCACAAAACTTCCCAGCTTCTCTTGTTAACCTATGGCTCTTAGGTGGATCGGCAGAAGAAGGTGATGTGACTAGTGGAAGTCAGTTGTCTCGTATGCTTCCTTCATCTCTTACTAAACTTCAGTTATGTGGATTTGAGAAATTGGAATCAGTTTCAAAGGGACTCCAACACCTCACCTCCCTCCAACATCTCGAAATTAAGTACTGCAAAAAGATGAAAGATCTACCAGAATTGTTGCTGCCTTCACTTTTGAGTTTGATAATCAGAGAATGCCCAGATGAACTGAAAGAAAAGGCAAGTATAAGAGGTTCCTATTGGCCCTTCATCTCCTGTATCCCAGATGTCGACATAGATTAAAGGTATGACCTCTCACTGCCTTTTGTCTTTTTACAGATATCTTCTTCCTGTATTTGAAGTGGTGTTTGGCATTGCATTTTGAAGTTAGTTATCTCATTTAATTACTTATGGTCATTTACTCATTTTAAATGGAACTCATGACAATAATAACTTTCCATATCAATCTAATATACTTTGAAGAAGTAATTATATGTTTTAGTTTTGTAACGAAAGTTCAGTGACGTAAGCTGGGGCAATGCCGATTATATGTTGCATTTTTAATCTCTTGTAAGTTAGAGTCTGTCGTTTGGTGATGGATTATAAGCGGAAACAGCTAGTACAAGTAGTTTAGCAGGTGTTAAACCTAGTGAGTTCAGCTTTATTTATTTGTTTGCATTTTCAGAATTTATTCTACTTACAATATCTGATTGAAGTCCACATTTTACCAATCAAAGTCATGTCACTTTCTTAATTTCATTTCATTGAAATATGTTCTGTTATTCTAGCCTGACTTGCAATTAATATCTTTATCACGGTGATTTGATGTTTGATAAACTCACCTAGTAACACCAAATTCTTGTTTTGTCTAGTTGTTTCAAGGATTCACTCACATCAGACGGGCTGCGAATGTTATGGATATAGCTATGTCAGCCAAAGGTATTGACTTTTTCCACTTTTTGTACTTATATAGTAGTTTGTTACTGTTTATTTTAAATTTTTTGGTAAGACTAAAACTTAGAGCCAACTCTTTTGCTAGAGAGTCCGTCTTCAGTAGTATCACCTGTTGCCCATTCTGCCCATGATGGCTTTTATCGCATGCAATTATGGAAATTTAATAGCTTACAAATCCTCTGCTGATTTTTCAGGATCTCCGTGGGTGATTCTGAGCCGTCCATTCCTTGAGTACTGCATTTTTGCCTGGGACAATCTTCCTCGGACTCTCTAATGTGTGTTAACAATTAATGTGGCTTTGGCTCAAGAAGTCTACTACCATAGTCATTTGCAACTCACCCGAGTTCAAAAACACAACCATTAACGCAGATCTAAGGTACATGATCTGGGACAACCCCCCTAAAATGGAGCCACTTTTCCTCGGCAAGTCCGACTATGACCAAATGGTTCAAAGGGGTGCTGCTTTTGCAAGACAGTTTGCTAAAAAAGACCCAGTTCTTGACATGGTCGCCAGTCAAATCTTGAAGCGTAGTGGTGAGCCGCCCCAGGTGCATGGTGCACCGCCAGAAAGAGCTGGTTTGCGGACCCATTTTGTATAAACATGTCTGCAATGCTCTTCTCTCTCTTATTCATTTTCTTGTGTATCTTGTTGTAATATCACAAACATGTAACATTCATTTAGGCGCTGTGTTTGTATTTATTAAGTGATTCATTTCTGAAATCTGCGACCAGTTTGTGAATTATCAAGAGTTAGCGTATAAAGTTTAAAAGCAGAATATAAATGTTAGAATGTGTGTAATTGTGTTTGAAACTGAAATGCTGAACTATCAGCAAATACAGACCATCAAACAATAGATAAAAGTAAACAAGCAAGGTACTGTTGATTTTAAACAATTGATGGAGTAGTCATATAATTTTGGCATCCAACATCTCATTAAAATACTTGCACGCAACCTCCAACTTTTTTCTCGCGACACAAAATGTTAATTAAAGTAGAAGACATGTGCATTCGGGCGGTAAATCACCTTCACCTTTCTTCTCTTCCAAAACGCTTAACGCCATATCCACCCTACCCTCGTTACAAAACATCCTCACCATGATTTCATAAGTACTCACACTCGGCTCACACCCAAACTCATCTCATTCGTCCAAAAACACTATAAGCCTCTTCCGTTCTTCGCCCTTTGACCAAATGATGCAGAATTATATCGTACGCAAATTTGGCCCGATCCCACACTATCGCATCTCTTCAATTACCCAAAAAGCATCATCCATCCGCATCGACCAACAATAAGACCCCACAACCGCGTTATAAGTAGAAGCCTCAGGAGCATGCCCACTAGACTTCGACAACTCAAAAGACCTTATCGCTTCATCCAATATCCCCTCAGACCCCAATGTTGACAGTAATGAGTAGAGAGAAACACACAGTTCACACAGTGAAAATGATTCTCCTTATTACTTCAAAATGAAAGATACAAAGGTTTTATACAGCAGAAACAGATGGGAGGAAGGAGATGGGAGGAAGGAGAAAAGAATAACAGAAAAGTTACAAAACAAACCCTACACTATTTCAATGTTCCAATATGAGTCCTTCAACTATTAACCAACCCCTCTTTTACACTCCCCCTCAAGTTGAGAGGTGGAAGGACTGCAAGCTCCCAACTTGGACATTAATTTAGAATGCTGATCTGCTGGAAGAACTTTAGTAAACACATCAGCCAGCTGGTCTTTAGTGGAAACATGAGAAGGTAGGACTTCCCCATTCTTGACTTGATCCCTTACATAATGGCAATCCACTTCTATATGCTTTGTTCTGGCATGGAAGACCGGATTGGCAGCTATATATATGGCAGCTTGATTATCACATTTCAAATCTACAGGACCAAGATCTTTGAGCCCCAAATCTTTCAACAATGTCACCAGCCAAGTAACTTCACAACATGTTAGGGCCATAGCTCTGTATTCAGCTTCAGCTGATGATCTAGACACCACTTGTTGCTTCTTAGATTTCCATGAAATAGGTGATTGACCCAGCAAAATACAATAGCCAGTGGTGGACCTTCTTGTCATAGGACAACTAGCCCAATCACTGTCACAATAGGCAGTCAAATGAACAGCTGAACCATTAGCCAATAATATACCTTGACCTGGTGAATTCAACAAATATCTCATCAAATGTTTCACTGCTTGCATATGCACTGATGTAGGATTTTGCATAAACTGGCTCAACAACTGCACAGTATAGCAAATATCAGGTCTTGTTATTGTGAGATATATGAGTTTGCCTATGTATCTTCTGTATACTTCTGGATCAGGTAAAGGAGTTCCCATGTCTGCTTGCAACTTGATATGAGAATCCATAGGCAACTTGTATGGTCTTGCATTAGTCAAACCAGCTTCTTGAAGTAAATCAGTAGTGTACTTCTTTTGAGAGATGAAAATGCCTTGGTCACTTTTGCACACCTCCAGTCCTAAGAAATAATTCATCTGACCCAAATCCTTCATGTGAAAATGAGTACTTAACTGTGTTTTAAGAGCTTGAATCTGAGTGTTGCTAGAACCAGTGATTAGAAGATCATCAACATAAACAAGAACTGCTGTAAAGGATTCAGCATCTGTCTTGATGAAAAATGAATAATCAGCCTTAGATTGAGTATAGCCAAAGGACAACAATGCTGAAGAGAGTTTAGCAAACCACTGTCTAGGTGCTTGTTTGAGGCCATACAAGGACTTCTTGAGTTTGCATACTAAACTTGAATCAGCAGGAACATTTTGCACACTCTCCCCCTTTCCAATATACCCTTGAGGCATTTGCATATACACTTCTTCAAAGAGATCACCATGGAGAAAGGCATTAGACACATCCATTTGACAAATTTCCCAACCTTTCATGGCTGCCACTGCAAGTAAAGCTCTAACAGTCACCATTTTTGCCACTGGAGCAAAAGTTTCTTCATAGTCAACACCTTTTCTTTGCCTATTCCCATTCACTACAAGTCTAGCTTTCTTCTTGTCAAGTGTACCATCAGCTTTGAGTTTGATTTTGTAGATCCAATGACAAGCAATAGCTTTCTTCCATTTAGGTAGAACAGTCACTTCCCATGTATCATTCTCCTCTAATGCTCTTAGCTCCAAATTCATTGCATTACACCAGTCTTCTTCTTTAACTGCTTCTTTGAAGTAAGTAGGTGCTGACTGAGCCACCAAAGCACATAGAAAAGCATGAAATTGAGACTGAAGAGGAGTAACTGACACTTGATTAGCCTTTGGTTGATGAATTGGTGTTACATAATCTTTTAGCCAGCTTGGAGCACTTGACACTCTAGTGGATCTTCTGATTCCTGCATCTTGAACACTAGTGATGGGAATGAAAGATGGTGCAGTGTGAACAACATCAGCAGATTCATGAACAACATCAGCAGAATCATGAACAACATCAGCAGATTCATGAACAACTTCAGCAGATTCATGAACAACTTCAGCAGAATCATGAACAACTTCAGCAGTAACAAAGGGCTCATGAACAGGTTGTGTTGTGGACACAAAATCTTCATACCACAATGGTGAAGAAATGGGTGCAGGCACAGGTTGAAGAACTTGCAACATACTTGTTTTAGAGTAGGGAAATATATGTTCATAGAAGACAACATCTCTTGACACAAACCTTGTATGATTCAGCAAATTCAGAAGTTTGTACCCCTTTTGATGTTGTGGATAACCCAGAAACAAACAAGGTACACCTCTGGAATCAAATTTGTCAGCAACTCTGGAAGGATTACTAGCCATTGCTAAACAACCAAACACCCTTAGATGACTATACTCAGGTTTAGATTGCAACAAAACTTCATAAGGTGTCTTAAATTTCAACACAGCAGTGGGAAATCTGTTAATGAGATATGTTGCAGTGATAACACAGTCACCCCAATAATGTACAGGCAAATGAGCATGCAATCTTAGGGCTCTAGCTATCTCCAATATGTTTCTATGTTTCCTTTCTACCCTCCCATTTTGCTGAGGTCTATCAACACATGAAGTTTGATGCTCTATTCCCAGTGAGTCCATAAAAGGGCCTATAGATCCTTTGAGAAATTCTAAGGCATTGTCTGATCTCACCACTTTTATATCTTTTTCAAACTGCTTCTTCACAAAAGTAACAAATGACTTGAAAGTAGCAAAGGCATCTGACTTTCTGACTAGTAAATATGTCCAAACAGCTCTACTACAATCATCAACTATAGTGAGAAAATACTTATGATTCCCTATGGTTGGAACTTTATAGGGTCCCCAAATGTCTATATGAATGAGCTGAAATGGAACTTTGGAATGAGATTTACTAGCAGAATATGGAAGTTTTGTGAATTTTGCCATTGGACAAGTCAAACAAGAATTCTCATTAGAATGAGATACACTTTCAGGAACAGAAGTAATATGTTTGAAAGTAGAATCAGAAATGTGACCAAGTCTATGATGCCACAAACTGTAAGAATTATTGAAAACACTAAAAGCATAGTTTGTTGGAACAGAACAGTTTGAGAAAAATGAAAATAGACTACAATCTTCAAGGGCAGACACAACCATTGAAGAAAGTTGAGAATGAATTTGATCCAGAGGAAGATTGAGTAGATGATAGAGGCCAGCTTGCCTTTTACCCAAGCCCAACACCTTCCTGGTTTTCAAGTCCTGGATAACACAGAATTTCTCATAAAATGTAACAAAGCAATGAGAATCTTTTGTTAGTTTAGAGACTGACAAAAGCTTGAATTTGAAGGAAGGAACTATGAGAACATTGTTTAGCTTAAGTCCATTTTGTAAAGCAACATTGCCTACTTTGGAAATGACTGAAGTATGTCCATTTGGCAAATTAATAACCTGTTTACACTTAAGAGCCTCAACATCATTCAAATCATTGCTATCTGGTGACATATGATCACTTGCCCCTGTATCAATTATCCATCCTTCTATAACCCCATTCACACAAGAAAAACAGTAAAGTGTACCTTCTCCAAAAGGATGTTCCAATGCATTGGTCTCATCAGTGGTCTGATTGAAATGAGGAATACTCTTCATTAGTTGCTCAAATTGCTTTGAAGTGAAGACCACATGACCACCAGTTTCAACCATTGCAGCTGTCTTTTTCACATAACCTGGACCAGCCTTCTGAGGAGCTTTACCTTTCTGTGACTGCTTATACTTGTAATGCCATGTAGGGTAACCAACTTTCTCCCAACATTTATCTGGTGGATGCCACTTGTAGCCACATATGTTACACTTCTCTTTGACCTCACCTTTGCTATAGAGGGCTGTAGATTCAACAATTGACTGTCCTGATCCAAATACTCCCCTTTGAGACTCTTCTTGCTGAAGCAAAGCACAAGCAGTTTCAACACTTGGTAAAGGAGAGTTTAACAACAACTGACTCCTTTGATGAGAAAATTTTTCATCCAAACCATTCAAGAACTGAAACAATCTTTGCTCTTCTTTCTGAGTACTCAAAGCAGTTAGAAAAACAGCAATTTCTGGAGTAATATTGACTATTCTTGGCAATTCATTCATTGAATCCAATTCTTCCCAAACACACTTCATACTTGTATAGTACTCACTCACAGATCTTCCTGATTGCATAGTCTCATAAGTTTCTCTGTTCAACTTATACTTATGTGACCCATTGCTGAGAGCAAATCTTTTCTCAAGTTGAATCCAAATTGCATAAGCAGTTCCAATGAACATAATAGACTTTGCAATTGATTCAGATACTGAGTTCATTAACCAACTAATCACCAGATTATTACATGTATCCCACTGTTCTTGTAAATTCCCATCATCTTGTGATCTTGGAACTGTTCCTCTGATGAAACCTAACTTTCTTTTGGTAGAAAGAGAAATTTCAACTGATCTTCTCCAAGAACGATAGTTTTGTGCTCCTAACAATTTGTCATTCACCACAAGAGTACCAGGGCCATCAGAAGGATGCAAATACAGTGGATTTTGGAACAAAAGAGATTGACTGTTTTGGCTAGTAGCATCAGTTGAAGAAGATGATGCTGCCATTGTTAACACGTTGCGGAAGCTTCAACAATCTTGAAAGAACCGTTATAACAACCAGATGATTCAACAAATTCAGTCTTGAATAAGACACTTGAACTGAATCACTTTACCAGAATGTAGATGAAAAATTGATAGTTATTGATGAAAGAATTGTGATGAGAATGATAGAAATGATGGAGAAATGATGATTTGATAATGATCGGAAAAAGTTAGTTACGGTGGTTTATGGTGATCGGAAAAGTTAGTTACGGTGGTTGTAACGGTTGTAACTGATCAAGAACTCATTACTGAGCTCTGATACCATGTTGACAGTAATGAGTAGAGAGAAACACACAGTTCACACAGTGAAAATGATTCTCCTTATTACTTCAAAATGAAAGATACAAAGGTTTTATACAGCAGAAACAGATGGGAGGAAGGAGATGGGAGGAAGGAGAAAAGAATAACAGAAAAGTTACAAAACAAACCCTACACTATTTCAATGTTCCAATATGAGTCCTTCAACTATTAACCAACCCCTCTTTTACAATATATATGCGGAGACGCCTCCACATTCTTCACCCTCATCTCATCAAACTTATTAACCACTAAATCATACATTCCTCCTTACAATACGCATTAACCACAATCCAATAAACAACAACATCCGACTCAAACCCGTCCATCTCCCTGAAAACCTCATCCATCTTCAACAAATTCATTTCTAGCCCCCACCCCTCCAACAACACACTATACGTCTTAATATCCTACCTAAACCTATGATTCTGCATGGTTGTGTTTGACAAATTCCCAATGTTTATCGCTGCGACATTGTGAGTTTGAGGGGGGATGTTAGCTAATAAGGCCTATAGGCTCGGCCCCTTTGGTTTAGGCTTGTTTTGCACTTAGGATTAGGTTTATTTATTTCTTATTTAATGTTTTTGTATTGTAATTAGTTCATTGAACTTGAGTATTTCTCTGTTTTCTACAAGATGAACTAGAACCACAACAAAAAAAAGGATGACTGTGTGTGAACTACTGAACCATATAGGTTTTGGCTCATCAAGTTTGGCGATCTGCATTATACCGTACGCATAGATAGATTTGATACCATATGAAACAAGTTTGACCATGTTTATGAGTCATTTGGTTTTCTGAGAAGTAACAAGGTGACAGGGTCTTGAATCATTAGTATAATATTTTTTGCCCAAAGTAACAAGAAGAAAAAACTAATATCTTTTGTTGAGCAAAATAAGCATCAAGCGGACAAGCACACATTAAAATTTACTGGAAAATAAAAGTAGTTACTCGTAGTTAATGCAAGCCAATCTCCATTCAAATTAAAACACTTTCAAAACGCGGCCTTCTCATGTAGACAACCTGACACAGCACTCAACATCCCTCAACTTCCAACTCTTTCGAGTGATTTCTTCCCTCTGAAATAAACTTTTCCAAGCTATACATATTAGTCACTTCCTTCTTTGGCCTATACAAAGTAGATAGAGTCCGTTGTGCAGTTAACAAGCCTTTATCATATACGTTTTACTGATCATCAGTTGTAAAACCGGAGCCCATTCCCTTTCCTTGATTGAATAACTGTTGATCATACATGACTTCACCCTCACCAACATGTGGAGCACCAGCAGATGCTGTACAAACTGCAACTATTTCACTAATCTCATGATCTCGGTCTCTAGTGATCTTACTGTTCTTCCCCACGGCTGCATCTTCAGCCTTTAACCTTCTCTCCATTTCTCTCTCTTTACGCCTCTTTTCACGGATCTTCCCTCTCTTGAACCGTTAAAACATAGCCTTAGTAGGCCCGCTACCTAATATTCCTTCGAAACATGCATTTTCAGCCAAGGCTCGTAATTCTTCCTCTTTTCTTTCCTTATATTTCAGCATCAATTCCTTTTGAACTAGACCTCATATGAACAACTTCACGGGATTTTTGTTCTTGTATATATAAAGATTCAGAAAGCTCTTCAGTATTATTGTGAATTTGGTCTTCTTCAAGGCATCTACCATCAGCTGCTAAACGTTTATCGAGTGGTACAGTGTACCTTTTTGAATTTTTGAGTTAGATATGCATGAAGGAATTGTCCAATCTTGTTGGTCTTCTGCAGTTACGGGTCGTGGAGGTGAGTGCATGACTGTAACAGGTGGCGAACCGTTAGCTTTTGGGATTTTTTTATGTTTATACATTGGTGGGTCTAATGAGTTCACTTTCATTTCGTCCATTTTGATGATTCTCTCATTTGTACCCGAGTTGAATGCAGACGGTTGTTCTGAACGCGTGTACTTGATAACCTTTGAATGTTCTTGAGATCGAGTCTGAACGCTTTTTGGCCGCCGTTGTGAACTTAATCTCACGTTAACAATCTTCTTAACAGCTGATTTTGTTGGTTGGGTAGTTTCTTCAATATCTGTATGCTTGTCATCGTTCAGAATCCTTCGGACGAGATTTTTTTGCTGTGAATAAACAATCTTTTTAGCCTTTTCATTCTGTTTCACACGCAATGTTCTTATACCAGAAAATGAATCCTTTTTCCTACCCATATCGACAGAATATCGTGCATGATGGAGTTCAGGGAAGGATCCACCTTCACAAAAATCTGTTGGTGTGATTGCCCAGCAGCAGGGTAAAGATAATCAACAACTGTTCAGCGGAAACAAACAACAAGGTCAGCAGTAACAGATACCACTTGGTGGTTACCGGATATCACTTGGAATCGTGTGATCACTTTCCAAAGTAAACTATTCGACCCTAATGCCTGGGTATCACGAATATCTACTTGAGATAAGACCAAATGCAGTTAGAGAATTAGGCACAATTCTATAACCCTTTCGCTGATAAGTGTTTATCGTTTTCTGTATCTCTTACATGCATAAACAGATCTCCTATTTATAGGAGGTTACTCTCAACCGTTCAAATGGAATTATGAGGATTAATCGGCCCATTAATCACCTCATAACTTACCCCATTATAGCCGTTAGTGGTTACATGACCAATTAAACGTGGTCATAAAGAAGTTGTAACTGCTATTTAGCAGTACTTTCCATAAGCAGTACTTTCCACTAGCAGTACTTTCCACTTGAAGTGGAAATACAGCCTATCAGTGGAAACACTGCTTATC
The DNA here is from genome assembly GCA_019973895.1 of Chrysanthemum seticuspe. Lineage (NCBI taxonomy): Eukaryota > Viridiplantae > Streptophyta > Magnoliopsida > Asterales > Asteraceae > Chrysanthemum > Chrysanthemum seticuspe. Next base: position 246,292,326 of record BPTQ01000002.1, on the reverse strand, counting down.
AGTACTTTCATAGTACTAGCAGTGGATACACTGCCTATCAGTGGAAGCACTGCCTATCAGTGGAAACACTGCTTATCAGTGGAAACCACAAGCAGTACTTACACCAATACAAACCACTATTAGAGTCAGGGTGTTCATGGACCTTATGGGTGTACACTTCGTACCTCCTAACCTATTACAAGGTGTGAGCTAATCCCACAAGTGCACTAAATTTTCCAACAATCATCCCCAAATTTAGTTCACTTCCTTTGCATGAAAATTAAACATCAATCAAAACATGTGCATAAACGAAAATGTCCTGAGGATTGAATTTCCATCTTAGTAATTTACACGTTCAAATATTCGAGAATCAGGGTGTTCTAAGAATTGAACCCTTCAACCCATTTGAATACCTGAAGATAAAATACACACAAGTTTTCAAACACTTAACAGCTCCTGACACTATACAAGCCATGTGTCTATATCCAAATTCATAAATGTTGTAAAAGCTAAAAGTCCAAAGCTTCCTGAAGCGGCAAAACTTCAACATTTACATAGGTGGTTCCTCTTTAGTCATGCTCCTGCCAAGCACTTTTTCAAAGAAAATTAACCATTGAGAAGTAAAGACTTCATCCTCATTTCAACAGGTTCTGAGCACAATCTTGGGATGTAAATAAAACATGTGCTCCAGTCCACTGAATGTTCAGCTTTCCACATTGAACTCAGCTCCTGAGTTTCCTCAGGAGGGAGTTGGGTGTCCTAGCATTCAGTGACTAAGTTGGACTTAAACTCATCCCTTTAGCAGACTTTATAACCAAGTCTCTAGCCAGACCCTTCGTCAAGTGATCAGCTAAGTTCTGTTGAGATCTCACAAACTCTATAGATACCACCCCATTCATGATAAGCTCACGAATCATGCTATGTCTGACACCTAAGTGTCTAGACTTACCATTGTACATCTGGCTATAAGCCTTAGCCAATGTAGCTGCACTATCACACCGAATAGAAATAGGTGCTATAGGTTTAGGCCACAATGGAATCTCAAGAAGCAAGTTTTTCAACCATTCAGCTTCTTTACCAGCAGCTGCTAGAGCCACAAATTCAGATTCCATTGTTGAACTAGTGATGCAAGTTTGTTTCTTGGATGCCCAAGAAATTGCACCTCCACCAAGTAGGAATACCCAGCCACTGGTAGACGAATTGTCTTCAGTGTTACTGATCCAACTTGCATCAGTGTAACCTTCCAACACTGATGGGTAACCAGTATATGAGAGACTATAATCCATAGTTCTCTTCAAATACTTCAGTATCCTCTGAACTGCTTGCCAGTGATGAGCACTAGGATTACTAGTATACCTGCTCAATTTTCCCACTGCAAAACCAATATCAGGTCTTGTACAAGTCATGGCATACATCAGGCAGCCAATTACCCTAGAATACTCAAGTTGAGATACAGCCTTGCCATGATTAGGCATCAGTTTCTCACAAGTATCCATAGGTGTACTCACTGGAGTACAATCAAAGTAATTGAATTTCCTCAGTACCTTCTCAATATAATGAGACTGAGAGATAGAAATTCTATTACTTTCATGTTTAATCCTTATACCAAGGATAACATCAGCCTCCCCCATGTCTTTCATGGAGAACCTTGATGACAAAAATTCCTTTGTCAGGTCAACCTGATTTTGGTCAGTGCCAAAGATCAACATATCATCAACATATAGACAAATGATGACTCCTTTACCAGATTCATCAAATTTGCTATATACACATTTGTCAGCTTGGTTAAGAACATAACCACTAGACAAAACCACTTCATCAAATTTTTGATGCCATTGCTTAGGTGCCTGCTTAAGTCCATAAAGAGACTTAATCAGTTTGCACACCTTGTTTTCATTACCAGGCATGATAAAGCCCCGAGGTTGGTTCATATAAACCTCCTCTTCCAATTCACCATTCAAGAAAGCTGTTTTCACATCCATCTGATGAATAACCAGATTGTGAATAGATGCCATAGCAATCAGCAGTCTTATGGTACTGATACGAGCCACAGGGGCATAAGTATCAAAATAGTCTATTCCTGACTTTTGTTTAAAGCCCTGAATAACTAGTCTAGTCTTGAACTTTTCAATAGTTCCATCTACCTTCATTTTCCTTTTGAAAATCCATTTGCAACCCAGAGGTTTGCAACCTGGTGGTAGATCAACCAACACCCAAGTGTTGTTGCCCATGATGGAATCCATCTCATCATTAATTGCTTCTTTCCAGAAAGCAATATCCTGGGACTTCATTGCTTCTTCAAATGTCTTGGGATCATCCTCAACAATGAAGCAATAGGAGTATTGGTCTGAAACCTCATCCCTTGTTCCTTCAACTAAGTACAGTTGAAACTCAGGTCCAAATGATTTTGGAGTCCTTACCCTTTTGCTCTTCTTGAGCACAGGTTCAGGTTGTTGTACCACAACCTCATCAGGGACCACTGATGGTTCATCATCAGGTACCTCTGATACACCAGTGTCATGAGTTCCATTAGGAATCCTCTGACTTGGTCTAGGAACTGATGAGAATCTATTCTCATCAAAGTCTGCATCCCTTGATTCAATAATGGAGTTAATTGAAACATATTCATTAGGTTCAATAACATAGAACCTAAAAGCCTTGGAATGCTCAGCATATCCAACAAAGATGCAGTCAATGCCTCTTTCACCCAAAGTCTTTTGCTTTGGATCAGGGAGTCTTACAACAGCCCTACAACCCCAGACCCTGAGATAGTTCAGGTTGGGTTTCCTTTTAGTCCAGAGTTCATAAGAGGTAACCTTGTTCCTTTTGTTGGAAACCCTATTTAGCAAATAGCAAGCTGTTAACATAGCTTCACCCCAGAACCCTTGACTTAGTCCTGAATAGGACAACATGGAATTAACCATCTCCTTCAGCACCCTGTTTTTCCTTTCAGAAATACCATTTTGCTAAGGAGTATAAGGGGCAGTCGTTTCATGGATTATTCCAACAGACTAAAAGTACTGAGTATCCATGTACTCACCTCCCCTATCAGTCCTTAATCTTTTGATCAAAGACCCAAGTTGTAATTCAACTTCAGTTTTAAACACTTTGAATTTATCTAATGCTTCATCCTTGGTATGTAACAGATAGACATAACAAAATCTAGAAGCATCATCAATAAATGTCACAAAGTACTTCTTATTCCCCAAAGAAGGAGTGGCATGCAAATCACACAGGTCACTGTGAATAAGCTCTAAGATCTTAGTCTCACGACTAACACCCTGAAAGGGTTTCTTGGTTATCTTGGTCAACATGCAAGTTTTACACTTTTCAGTATCCATGTCAAAAGCAGGGATTAAACCATCCCTAGACATATCTTGCATTCTTTTATAGTGAACATGACCAAGTCTAGCATGCCAAAGGGTAGAATCAGTCTGATCATATGTGGTCACAAAAGCTGAAATAACACTGTCAGTGGTAATATTAAGCCTGAACATTTGATTACATAAATAACCAAAACCAATAAAAACACCACATTTAGAAAGAACAAATTTATCAGATTCAATAACTTGTTTATATCCATGATTATTCAAAACACTACTTGAAACCAAGTTCTTCCTGATATCAGGAACATGAATAACATTAAACAAAGTTACAATCTTTCCAGAACTAAACCTAAGATCTACACAACCACGACCATGCACCAAGGCTGTTGACTCATTTCCCATGTGAAGAATAGAACCATAATTTAGTGACTCATAAGTCTTGAACCAGCTTCTATCTTTACACACATGAACTGTTGCACCAGAGTCAACCCACCACGCAACATCATCATCCTGCACATAAAAAGATTCAGATACGTATGTAACATAATAAATCTGAAAAGACTTATTAAACATATTCTGACCTTTCAGTGAGTTGGCTGAACCACCACTCCCTGAACCATTAGTGCCTGATCCATTGGCTTTACCACCAATTTTAACACCCTTGCAGTCCCTTTTAATGTGACCAGTCTTGCCACATTTCCAACAAGTAGGTGTTGCCTTCTTGTTAGGATCTGCCCTTGTGTTATCATGAAATTTGCGTTTGCCTTTGTTGTCATTGTACCTGGTGGAGTGGTTATGCTCCACCATATTGACAACAGATGGTCCAGCAGCATTGCCACTCTTTGGCTTGTCATTATCCTGCACTTTGAGAGATTCCTCAATGCGCAGATGACTGCCCAACTCAACCAGAGTTAATTCCTCTTTCTTATGTTTCAAGGTATGCTTGAAATCTTTCAAAGAAGGAGGAAGTTTATCAATAACACAAGAGACTGAAATAGCCTCATCCATGTGCATATTGTGTTGTGTAAACCTTCCAAGTATTCCAAGAAGTTCATTGTATTGTTCCATAACTGGTCTTGAATCAGTCATTTTGTAATTTGTGAAATTACTAACAAGGAACTTCTTACTTGATGCATCCTCAGCCATATATTTGGCATCCAAGGAATCCCACAGTTCTTTGGAAGATTCAAAGTTCTGATAAATATCAAACAAAGAATCAGACATACCATTCAGAATAAGACCTCTGCATATGTAGTCATCATTCTCCCACTTGCTCCTCCTCCTGATCTGCTCCACAGTAGCATCATCACCATCATCAGGAATTGGAGTAGTCAGCACATAGACCACACTCATGCTTGACAACAAGAAGTGCATCTTCTTCTGCCACCTCCTAAAGTCCACCCCTTCAAACTTGTCCAGCTTAGCAAAGTTTGAAGCCATGTGTTTCATTGCAGCAGTTGCCATTGATTATCACAAAATAGTTTACTTTGATTGTTGGTGTGATTGCCCAGCAGCAGGGTAAAGATAATTAACAACTGTTCAGCAGAAACAAACAACAAGGTCAGCAGTAACAGATACCACTTGGTGGTTACCGGATATCACTTGGAATTGTGTGATCACTTTCCAAAGTAAACTATTCGACCCTAATGCCTGGGTATCACGAATATCTACTTGGGATAAGACCAAATGCAGTTAGAGAATTAGGCACAATTCTATAACCCTTTCGCTGATAAGTGTTTATCGTTTTCTGTATCTCTTACATGCATAAACAGATCTCCTATTTATAGGAGGTTACTCTCAACCGTTCAAATGGAATTATGAGGATTAATCGGCCCATTAATCACCTCATAACTTACCCCATTATAGCCGTTAGTGGTTACATGACCAATTAAACGTGGTCATAAAGAAGTTGTAACTGCCATTTAGCAGTACTTTCCATAAGCAGTACTTTCCACTAGCAGTACTTTCCACTTGAAGTGGAAATACAGCCTATCAGTGGAAACACTGCTTATCAGTACTTTCATAGTACTAGCAGTGGATACACCACTTCAGTGGAAACACTGCCTATCAGTGGAAGCACTGCCTATCAGTGGAAACACTGCTTATCAGTGGAAACCACAAGCAGTACTTACACCAATACAAACCACTATTAGAGTCAGGGTGTTCATGGACCTTATGGGTGTACACTCCGTACCTCCTAACCCATTACAAGGTGTGAACTAATCCCATAAGTGCACTAAATTTTCCAACAAAATCTTGTGCTTTTGAAGGCCGATATATAAACCGTTTTGGTGTATCATACAATAGGACATGATACTCAGCTTTCTTTATGGCAGCAGACATCGTAACACAAAAACTTAAAAAGAGAAACAACGAAACAAATCAATCAGATAAGCAAACAGAGTCGACTCTTTTCCTGATTACTGTATTAAAAAACAATAAGCAAAGATAACTTGACACAATAAATCCAAGATAGAAAAACTATAGATTCATGCACTACGATCCTAATTCTCTCTCTTTTTCTCTCTCCTCTAACCACTTTTCCCGCCATTAATTCACCATCAAAAAACCATTAAAACATCTAATTCTGAGTCAAATACGGGTCAAATTTCAGTCTAATTAACATCATTCGATTCAGAATTTCATTGCGATATGTTTGATGGCGTTTGATTTCATTTTGCCAAAATTTCACGATAAACCCTAATTTTGCGTTTTGTCCAATTGAGCTGAGTAGACTACGTATTGTTAATATTGAGTAGTATTCCTGTTTTTGTTAAACTTGTATTGAATCCTGTTTGAATATGTCATCTAATAGACCAAAAAGAAAAATTAAAAAACCTGCAAAATTTGGGGATTCTGCTGATACTAGTAGGATTAATAGGAATAGCAAAAGTGTTAGTGGTAATGGTAGTGGTGGGGAAACAGAGGTGGCTAATGGTGTTGTGAAGGATAATAAGGAGAGTGAATGCTTAGATACGGAGAATAATGGTTGAGTGAGTAATGAATCTAGTGATCAGGTGGTGGATTTGGGTCAGGATCTGAATATTGAGTGCAATAGTGTTCCAGAGATTCAGATTCAGGATAGTGTAATTTTGAAAATGAATGAAACAGTAGAAGAGGTTGGGAATGGAGGATTGCTTGGTGAAAATGCTAATGGTACAGGGGATATTGAGGTTGAGGTTCAACAGAGTGGGACTAAACAAGCTAATAAGGAATATGTGGAAGAAGGTAAGTCTGCTACACATAAAGTAGAGTAATGGGAAGAAGACATATGCTGCTGCTACTGTCAAAAGTAGGATTGTATATGATGCTAAACTTGAGAGTATTCATACTGAGTTTGATAGTGATGGTATAGAAGTGGTTGTTTTTGATGAAGTATTTGTGGCTGAAGGAAGTAAGAGATGGGATAAGACATTGTGTGGATATTTTGTAGGTCAAGGAATGTCAACTAATGAATTGAAGTACAATTTAAGAAGGATGTGGGGAAAGCATGGTTTTAGAGATATAGTGAATGTAAGCAATGGAATTTTCTTTATGAAATTCCATAATGATGAAGGGTTGGAGTACATTGTGAGTAATGGGCCATGGATGGTTAGTAATAAGCCTCTGTTTGTGCAAAAATGGGACATCAATATAAGTATGGATAGATTTGAACCAAAGGTGATTCCATTATGGGTAAGAATTTGTAATGTGCCTCTTGAAGCATGGTCAGTCAAAGGTATTAGTGCACTAGCAAGTAGGATTGGAAAGCCATTCATTATGGATAATATTACAGCTGCTATGTGTAAGATGGATAATGGAAGAGCTGCATATGCTAGAGTGTTAGTTGAGGTGTCTGCTAAAAAGTGTCTACCAGATAGTATTGATGTTGTCTATAAGAATGGGGAAAATAAGATTGTGCATAGGAAAGCTCTCAAAGTTGAGTATGATTGGACTCCACCTAGGTGCTCAGAATGTTGTGTGTTTGGGCATACTAGTCAGAGTTGTGGTAAAAAGAAGGAGGGGGATAAGACTGAAGGAAGTTCAAGTAGTGCAAAGAGTATGGAGAAGATGGAAAATGGAAATAATAAAACTACTGATGATGAAGGTTTTATTAAGGTGAGAAATAGAAAAAAGGGTGGAATGAATGAGAAAGTGATAAACCAAAAGCCAAACAAGCAGGTTCATTCACAAGGGATTAATAAGCAGATCCACTCTAAAACTAAACAATATCATCAACCAGTTTATCAACAAAAGAAACCAGATATTTCAAAGAAACCAGAAGATCAGAAGTTGCAGGAGGGTGGTGGTAATGGCAATGTTGCTGTGAAGCATAATGCTGGTAATCAAAATAATTCTCCAAAAAGTCCATCTGGTAAGAAGCCTTGGAGTGTTAATGGGGAAATCTTGTCAGCATTGAAGAGGTCTGCAAACAAATACTCTGTTCTTGAAGCTGAAGAGATTGATGAGCAAAGTGTGTTGAATGAAATTAGGAATAAAGAAATTGTGGATGATTTCATTAGTCAGAATTTGTGTATCTCTGATAATGAAATGGATAAATGGAACTTGGATATGTTAGCTTACAATCACCAGAGAAAGAAACAATTAGTTGATAAAGGAAAAGATCATGATCAATAAGGAATGGTTAGCAATAGTGAGGTGAATGATGTTTTTGAAGATGAATCAGGTATAGCAAAATGTATGGAGGAAGATGTTCTGAAGGGATTAGATGGAGGAGTATTAAATGATAATTAGTTTTTATGGATCAGAAAGACCTTAAAATTGGGTGTTGGAATATTAGAGGTCTGAGTATCTCTGATAAACAAAGAGAGGTTAGGAATTTTATTAAGGAAGAAAATCTAAGTGTTTGTGCTGTCTTAGAAACTCATCTAAAGTCCAAAAATCTGAGCAAAGTGGGGGATAGTATTTTTGAAAATTGGGAGTGGGAGTCTAACATGCAATTCTGTGATAAAGGGTGTAGAATTGTTTTGGGGTGGAATAGTTTGAATATTAATTTGAGTATGGTTCATTGTGATAAGCAGTCTATGATGTGTAGTATTGAAACAGTGGATGGCAAAACTAGATTATACTGCACTTTTGTGTATGCTGCTAATAGTAGAGGTGAAAGGAGGGGTCTGTGGAAAGATTTGGAGTTGTATAGAAGGATAGTGGGAAAAGAAGCTTGGGTTTTATTGGGTGATTTGAATGTTACATTAAGTCCTAATTAACATTCTCAGGGATGTTCTTGCATGACTAGTGATATGAATGCTTTCAAGGATTGTGTTAACAAAGTGGAATTGGAGGATATTGCTAGTTCAGGCCTTTTCTACACATGGACCAAGAAATTGCACAAGGTTAAATCAGGAAATAGTAGTGGTATTTTGAAGAAGCTTGACAGAATCATGGGAAGTGAAGATTTCATTGATAAGTTCAATCAAGCTCATGCTGTGTTCTTACCTTATCTTATATCTGATCATTTCCCTAACATTCTTGTTATTCCTAAAGCAATTCGGCCTAAAAAGAAGACCTTCAAGTTTGCTAATTTTGTAGCTGATAAAGAGGAATTCATACCTTTAGTGTCTGATAATTGGAATGAAGATATTCAGGGAAGTGCTATGTTTAAAGCTGTGAAGAAATTGAAAGGTCTTAAGAGACATTTGAGGAAGCTTGCATGGAAGGATGGTAATGTGTATGAGAAAGTTAACAAGCTTAGAGAAAGGATAAAGGTTATTCAATTGAAGATTGATAAAGAGCCTGATCAGAAGCAGTTCAGGGTTGAGGAAAGTGTGTTGTTGAAAGGAAAGTGCAGTCAAAGATGATGAGAAATTACTTTTTCAAAAAGCTAAGATAAAGTGGTTAAGTGTTGGGGATAGAAATAATGCATTCTTTCATAAGATCTTAAAAAGTATGAATCATAAGAGTAGAATTCATACAATTTATGATGATATGGGTAATTGCTATTCTGGGAAGAATGTTGCAGAGCAGTTTGTGAATCATTTCTAGAAGTTTTTAGGAGATGAAGTGCCTATAAATGATCTCAGTCATCTAGATGGGATGATTGTAATAAGTTGTCTGATGAAGAAGCTTTGTTCATGATCAGGGAAGTCAGTGATGAGGAAATCAGAAATGCAATGTTCCAAATTGATGGTAATAAAGCTCCTGGTCCAGATGGTTATTCTGCAACCTTTTTCAAAAAAGCATGGAATATAGTGGGAAGTGATGTGTGTAAAGCTGTTAAAGAATTTTTTTTGATTCTGGGAAGCTGCTAAAGGAAGTCAATTCTACTCAGATTTCCTTAATTCCTAAAGTTCAAACTCCAAGTAAAGTTACTGATTTTTGTCCTATTTCATGCTGCAATGTTCTATACAAATGTATTAGCAAGGTGATCTCTGAGAAAATGAAAAGGGTGTTGGGAAATCTTGTTGGTTAGAATCAAAGTGCCTTTGTTCATAATAGGCGCATTCAGGATAATATCTTACTCTCCCAAGAATTACTGAAAGGTTATGCTAGAAAAGAAGGTCCTAATAGAGTTGCCATGAAAATTGACATACAGAAAGCTTATGATACAGTTAACTGGAAGTTTTTGGAAGCTATTCTTAAAGGGTTTGGTTTTCATAGGACTATGGTAAATTGGATAATTCAGTGTGTCACTACAACTTCCTTTTTAATATGTGTAAATGGAGAGAGTTGTGGGTATTTCAGAGGTGGTAGAGGGCTAAGGCAGGGAGACCCAATGTCACCATACTTGTTTACATTGGTCATGGAAATTTTATCTATTTTGGTGCATAACAAGGTGGAGGGAAGTAATGAGTTCAAATAGCATTTTGGGTGTAAGAGGTTGAAATTGACCCATGTCTATTTTGCTGATGACTTGTTGATGTTTTGTCATGGTGATCTTGGGTCAGTTAAGATTCTTATGGATGCTTTGACTGAGTTTGGTGGCATTTCAGGTTTACTTCCTAACTATTCTAAAAGTACTATTATATTTGGTAGCATGAAGGATGAGGATAAACAAAAGATCTTGGATGAAATCCAATTTAAAGTTGAAAAACTCCCAGTGAAATACCTTGGTGTTCCTTTGTCTTCTAAGAGACTTGGTGTAAAGGAATGCAAGGTTCTTATTGATAAAATCAAGAATAGAATCTTACATTGGAAGAATAGAAGCCTATCATATGCTGGTAGATTACAATTGGTTGCTTCTGTTTTGGAATCAATTCATGTCTACTGGGCTTCAGTTTACTTATTGCCTCAAACTGTTATTCATGATATTAATAAAGTTCTAAAGGGATTTCTATGGAACCAAGGTGAGTTGTCTAAAGGGAAAGCTAAGGTGGCTTGGACATCAGTTTGTAAGCCTAAATGTCAAGGAGGTTTGGGTTTGAAAGACTTGGGAATTTGGAATAAAAGAATGATCATAAAGCATTTGTGGCATGTAGCTATTGATAAAGAGTCTCTCTGGGTAAAGTGGATCAATACTGAAAAGCTTAAGGGAAGAAATATTTGGGCTGTGAATGAGGAAGAAACAGATAGCTGGGGATGGAAGAACATTTTAAGGCTAAGAGATGTGGCTAGGAATTTTATGGTTAAAAAAGTGGGTGATGGTGCAAGCACTTATGTGATTTATGATAATTGGTGTCCATAAGGTATTTTACAATCCTTTATTTCTAATAGGGATTTGTATAATGCTAGATTGGATGCCAATATTGTTGTTAAAGACATTATAATTAATCGTGTGTGTATGTGGCCTACTGAGTGGATTCATAAAGTTCCTATGTTGTCACAAATTCAGTATGTGGCACTTGATGAAAGTAAAAAAGATCAATTAGTTTGGAGAAATGGCAATGGAAAGGAAGGTAATTTTAGTGTAAGGCAGGCATATATTGATTTGAGTGAGCCAAATTGATAGATATAGGATTTCACAAACACACTAAACCATAATCCAAGTAGGCGTATAAAATGTTTAGAGAGAGAAAGTTCTAGAGAGAGAAAGGGAAGAGAGTTGGGAACTATGTGAAACAAAGAAAAATGGTATTGAAGCTCCAACCCTCTTCCTTGGGAGGTAGAGGGTATTTATAGTTTCTTACAAACTGGGTAAAGACCCGTCCGTCCTCCACGGTGTTACATAACAAACTACTTAATAATATAACTTGACTACGACTACGAGCAATCTAATGAATACATATACTTGAGGTGACCGACTCTTTAATGACTGAATTTTCTAATTCCTAACAATCTCCCCCTAAGGGAGGTCACCTCAATTTACAATGAATACAAACTGATATTACATTAGATTGCTCGAGGATTCTTGATTAAGTTCTTTTCTCAGTAGCACGTAGTCTTTGATTCTTCATGTTTTGCATGTTTGGATAATTCAAGTGGAGGTCTTTAACTGATCCACGTGATGATGAGTTTTGAGCCAGCATTGAGATCATCAGCTAACATAAATCTTTGACTCTTCCATTGTGGTGTTGGTATTATGTGATGTTGTGACATTTGGACCGGCATGCTCACATTCTGGATCATGATGTATTCTCATCAGAGTAGCGGAAGCTTTAATTGATTCATGATATTGGCAGCAGCGTAGCAGAAGCATGGAGTGTAAATATCAGAGTCATTGATGCATTAATCATGATTTCTTTCGAGATGAATGTGTTGAGTGAGCATGCGGCTATGGATTGACCGCTTCATTCTGAACAACTGCAAACGTCGGGCGTACCTGCATACAACAGTTAGCAATAAAGTGCACGAAAGTGTATTTGATCACTTTCGTTGAATTGAGGTACACGGCCTACGGTTCCCCGTTGATCAGTACAAGTACTGCCTGTGATCAGGTAAAATTCCGAAGAATTTCCTTGACAGGGTTTCGCAGCTGCTCTAGCTGTTCTCAAACCGGAATGTCTCAAAGAAGACAACACGGAATGAGTGAACCAGCGAATTTAGATTCACTGATTGATAAAAAAAGATATTTGATCGTGTATCGCTCAATAGAAATTGTTTTTGCAATAACGAAGGTTTTAATGAAGATCAATTATCAATAATAAACACCTTTTGATTTGAAATATTCGTACACGATCGATGTGCTAAAGAAAAGAGTTTTTAAGCACAACAACCGGTTTTTCAAAGATATCCGTCAATCCATAACCTGAACCAGGATTGATTCAAAAAATTTGAATCGCCCCATTGTTTCTGTTCAGTTGTCACATGGTTGATCTATTGAATAGATCTCACATGCCACCTACCAGGAGCTTGTTTGATGTTGGCTCCATAAGGCTTTCCATCTTCATTGTGAATATGTTTGCATATCACTCGGATGTTCTGGCAATACCACAAGGATAATACGTAGGACTCAAGATATAATCTCTCTTTCCATATTGTGTGAAACAGAGAGTCTTCATTGAACGTGTCCTAATGAGATTTAATAATGATCTCGTGGCTCTAGACTCAATATGTGCATATTTGGATCCTATATCGGAGACTAGGGAGAGGGTCTCCTTCTTCAATATCAACAATCTCAATGAGAAAGTCGATAGATAATGTCGGTTCCCCGTGAGAATGAAACAAGTCCTTTTAAGAGGAGCTTGAGTGGTTTGGGAAGTTGAAGTGCAGTGCGTCACTGGGTCCATGACGTCTTGTCTTCAATACCGATGTTACCTTGGTAACCATCAGTAGCATATGAATTGAACCCGGTATCTGCCCTAAGGTTGAATAATTGGAGGGCTATTTGTTTTCACCCTTTTCTCATTCAATTCTTTTTCATTCTTCAACCCCTTCAGTGCTTACCGAGACTTCATAACTAGAACCTTGTTGGGTTTATTCCAGTTACTAGCTCAGTCTCAGTCCGCACTCTTCCCATATCTCATTTTTCTTCCTTTTTTTTTTCATCATACCTAAGGACTCTACACTATCTAGTGGATTGTCCCTGGGTAGATCCCTCCGGTTCTGGCGGATCATGGGAACAAATACCTAACCTTATCATCCTTATATCACCATACATAAAGTAAAGTTGGTCGGTCTTTTTGGTATTGTTCATCTGCCATTGGAACCAATTGAAAACCATTTGAAAATCAATCCAGATACTTGTGATATATTATCAAAGCATTTTGTACCTGAATTGTATTTGATATTTTTAGAACAAGAGCTCCCCCTCAACATGTGCATCAAGTGTTTGAAATCATTTTGCACACGGAGGCAAGAGAAAGAATTAACTTCTTTGAATATCCCTGATCAAAACAAGTAGATAAAGCATATAAGGGAATGATGAGGTTTTCATAAGCTTGCTCCCCCTCAATATGTGCCTTGAGGTTTGAAAGAGTTTTGCACATACAAGAGGGAACCTGCACAATGATATAAATTAATCACGTTTCAAATCTTTGTGGTTTAAGATAGATGCTCCCCCTCAACATGTGCATGGAAAATGTAAAATTCTTGAAATCGTTTGGCACATGTGGGAAGGAGAGCTTGTACATCCTTATAAAACCATTTATCGAATTATCAGATTAAATCCAATTTAAATCACAACTTCTCCCCCGATCACAATTATCAAATCATTTGAAAGCTTTTAAGGAGAATTGTGACTTGATTATGAAAACGTTTTAACTGATAAGGATCGGATTTTTAGACTTTAAACTCCATTAAATAAACATGCATGATTATCTTTTGAAAACAATTGAATGACAAATAACCTTTTAATTTAATTGAAATCATTCTCCCCCTCAATCAATGACATAAGTTGTTGATTGAGAGATAGATCCTTTTACAAAGTTTTAAGTCTAGATGATTATCAAAAATAGAGTCCGAGTTATTTAAACAAAGCAATTAGTTTTCAGCATATAAGTGTTTATAGAATCAGAGCATGAGATTTGAAAACCAAGATAAAGCATGGCTCTGTTCTTTCTTTGAAAAGTGGGTTACTGCCTGAAATGACAATAAACCACCATTTTTCTCCGCCTCATTTTTTTTTTAAACTATGTGCATTCGAAGAACATCTAAAAACCCGTGACATTCTTGGAATGTCAACACAAAGTCCGTAGATGATATCGAATAAGGAAAAACATGACAAAAATAACAATATTTTTGGAAATTTTCAAGATTTTCTAATTTTTATGGATTTTTTAAAAGTTTTATATTTTTATATTTTCTTTTTAAGGGTTTTTCAAGTTTTGTATTTTGCTTTTTGAATAAATATATACAAGAGATAGATGAGAAAAGACCTTTACTCCTCGTCTTCCTCTTGAAGACGCTTGAGTGTTTCCGGTTGTAAACTCTTTAGTCCAAGACGTGGAAGGATAAACTCAAAACGTTCTCTAGGAAGAGCTTTGGTGAAGATGTCTGCTATTCAGTCCTCACAAAGTAGAGTTCCAACACACCTTTTTCCACTTGTTCCCTAATGAAATGATGTCGAATGTCGATATGCTTAGCTCTTGAGTGCTGAACGTTGTTGCATGAGAGAGCAATAGCACTTTTATTATCACAGTACAGAGGGATTTTGTTGAATTCAAAGCCATAGTCAGTTAGTTGAGATCTCATCCATATGATTTGAGCACAACAGGATGACATGGCTATGTATTCAGCCTCTATAGAGGAAATAGAAGTACTCATTTGCTTCTTTGAAGACCAGCTCACAAGCTTATCACCCAAAAACTGAGCACCTCCAGACGTGCTTCGACGAGTATCTTGACACCCTGCATGATCTGCATCTGCATATGCTGTTAGTGACATACCGGTGTCCTTCGGGTACCAAAGTCCCATATTGATGGTTCCTTGGAGGTACCTAAAGACCCGTTTAACCGCTTCAAGGTGCTTTTTGGTAGGCTTAGCCTGGTATCTAGCACACATGCATACAACGAACAGAATATCAGGTCTATTGGCTGTGAGGTACATCAGGGATCCGATCATGCTACGATATTTCGTTTGGTCTACCATGATCCCTGAGTGGTCCTCATCCAGTTTAGTGCGCTCAATCATGGGAGTGTCAACAGGGTCACTAGAATCAAATCCAAATTTCTTTAAAATCTCATTAGCATATTTAGATTGATTTATAAAAATGCCTCCGGGACCTTGTGAAATTTGTAATCCCAAGAAAAATGACATTTGTCCCATCATTGACATTTGAAATTTAGAACCCATTTCATTTGAAAAACGGTCACACTCATTGGGGTCGGTCGAGGCAAAGATGATATCATCAACATAAATTTGAACGTGAATTAAATGTTTGCCTGACTTCCTGGTGAACAATGTAGGATCAACTGCTCCTTTGCTGAAGCCGGTAGACAGAAGAAACTTTGATAGCGTATCATACCATGCCCTTGGAGCTTGCTTCAAACCGTAAAGAGCCTTCTTCAAACGATAAACGTGAGTAGGATGCTCTGGATTCACAAAGCCTTCAGGTTGGCTGACGTAGACGACTTCTTTAAGATCTCCGTTCAGAAATGCCGTCTTTACATCCATCTGATAGACTACCATGTTCTTACTTGCAGCATTAGCCAAGAAGATTCTGATTGCCTCGATTCGAGCAATAGGAGCAAATGATTCTTCAAATTCAATGCCCTCTTCCTGACGGTATCCTTTTGCAACCAATCTAGCCTTATTCTTTAAAACATGCCATGCTCATCAAGCTTCACTTTGAAGATCCACTTAAGAGCAATGATCATTGCACAATCTGGAGCAGGTACTAATTCCCATACATCAAGTTGATCAAACTCATGAATTTCTTCTTGCATGGCATTGAACCAGCTGTCTTCATTCATGGCAGTTCTAACATCTTTTGGTTCGACCTTAGAGAGTACGGAGTTGAAGAAGCACCATAAGGCATCGGTTGCAAGTTGTTTTCTTGTTGACACAGGACGAGAGGGGTTTCCAATGATGTTGTCCAATGGATGATCATGAGTCCATTTCCTAAGATGTTCATGTGGTTGTAGTTGAGGAACTGAAGTAGCTGAGTTAATTTCTCCTGATGAAGATGGTTCTGATGATGATTCAGGAGCAAATATATTTTCAAATGGAGCGTCTTCAGGAGTAGCAAAGGGATTTTCTCCATCGTTGATACCAGAAACATTTCCATGATGTACACTCGATGATTGATGATTTGTTGATGAGACAGAGTGATCAGCAGCAGGCGCTTCTTGACTTAATGATATTGAGACTGAAGGATCAACTTCATTCACTTGGATAGGAGCAGCCTCTGTTGATGGATTTGACATTTCATCAGCATTTGGTTCATAGTGTTCATCGAACATTGGATCAAACAATTTCCTTAAATCATCTTCTGATGGAGGTACATATGGAGCTGCTGGAGAGGGATTTGGTACAAGGGATGAACCAATTGGACTGTTTTGAAGTGCGGGTCCAGAACTGGATTGTCCATGAGCCATATGACCGGTCAGCTCATCAAACGTAACGTGAATTGTTTCCATGATATTTCGGGTTCTCTTGTTGTAGATTCGGTAACCTTTTCTGCTTGGTGCATATCCAACAAATACTCCAATGTCCGCTTTGGCTTTCAATTTACCTAAATCTTGACCGTCATTAGTTGGATAACATAAAGCACCAAACACACGAAGGTATGATATATCAGGTTTTCGATTGTGGACAAGTTCATATGGAGTCTTTCCATGAGTTGTGTGAATTAGAGATCGATTTTGAGTGTAACATGCAGTGGCAATGGCTTCAGCCCATAGAAACATTGGAACCTTTGAGAAAATCAGCATTGTTCTTGCAGCTTCTACAAGAGTTCGATTTCGTCTTTCAACTACACCGTTCTGTTGAGGAGTTCGAGGAACACTTCTTTGAGGACTGATTCCAACATTTTCATAAAATTCATTGAGTACTTTATTAACAAACTCAGTTCCATTGTCAGTTCGGACAATTCTAACCGTTTTGTTGAGTCGGATCTGAAGTTGTTTAATGAGTTTAATGATGACATCTGGAGTTTCGTCCTTTGTCCTAAAAAACTTTACCAAATTGAATCGGGAGTAGTCATCAACCACTACTAGCAGATATCTCTTCCCATTAATAGTTTGCACTCTCATTGGGCCGCACAGATCCATATGAAGGGTATGAAGAACTTCCATTACTGAGTTTGTTGGTTTAGGTTTGTGAGCATATTTCGTGCTTTTTCCCAATTGACAAGCTGAACAAAGGTGATCTTTTTCATATTTTAATCTGGGTAAGCCTCTGACAAGATCCTTTCTGGAAAGATTGTTTATGGTGCCGAAGTTCAAGTGATTGAGACGACGATGCCATAACCAAGACTTTGTTTTAGAAGCCTTTGACAGCAAGCAGATTGGAGAGGACTTCATCATGTCATCGATAGAGATGGTGTATAGGTTTGAACCACGAGTTCCTCTGAGAAGTTCTTTACCATCAAGTTCTCTAACGAAGCAAGTGTGTTTTCTGAAGGCTACTTCTAGATCAGAATCACAGAATTGACCAACAGAGAACAGGTTATGACCAAGACCTTCCACATTGTATACTCTGGAGATAACACTATCACCAACAACATAATCTCCATAACCCATGATTGCACCGAAATGATCATTCCCGAATCTAACTGTCCCGATGAATTTGCTCACGAAGTTTATGAGCTGCGACCGGTCTCCAGTCATATGCTTGGAACAGCCTGAGTCCAGGTACCACAGAACGATTTGAACGATCTGCAGTTGAACACAGACAAGAATGGATAACTGGATAATTGGGATCCCCATGCAAGAATGGGTTCCATTTGGTTAGTAACAGCGATTGGAACACCCACATCAGAAATGGAAACATTCATATCAGAAATAGAGGCAATGGAATCATTAGGAATAGATGTTATGCTGGTTTCCGTATTTGACCTATTCAAAGTATGTTCACTTCTTAAAGGAATAGTTCTACCAGTAGGCATCCATTTTCTAGTGGGCATTGTCTTAGCATATTGAGGACAGGACTGATTAGCCTTTTGACCAAACGGTATCCATCGATATCCTATCTTACTAAATTTTCTTCCTGTGGGTTTCCACTGTTTTCTAACTTTCTTTCGTTTTTGCCTTTTAGCCTTCTTAGCACGTTTTTTAGCATTAACAATTTTCACAGGACAATTGACAGCATTAGGCAAAACATTCACACCACATTCATGATTAGCAACAGAATTCAAGCAGACATCATTACATGGTTTGCAGATTGTATCAGAATTCAAATTAATTACAGTACGCCTATGGCTAATACTAGAATCAACACGATTCGTTTTATTCAACTCAAACTTAAAGTTCCTAGGTTGGTCTTCTACTCTTTTCCAGTGTGCATTCTTAGCTTGCGAGGTCCTATCTTTCTTGGTATTGCCTGGAGGCTTCGACCCGCTTGCTTTAATGTCACTGATTACTCCTGTAGAGGGAATTATGGGAACATTAGTTGGTTGATCTACCTTTTGCATTCCTGAACTAGATGTGCAAGGATCTGAACTACTCGAAGGCACATTAGTGTTCACTTTTTTAAAACTGGGTATGGAATGGTTTGTATGCTTGGCATTAGGCATAGAACAAGGCATCACAGTTTTACCTTTTGCACCTAAGGATTTAGGACATGTTGCAATTAAGCATTCTAGCAGTTCCTGAGATCGTTTGGCCTGAATGCACGCAAACCTAATTTCTCTATCAAGAGGCTTATTTAGGAAATCCTCCTCCACAATCTCACGGAGACATTCTAGACTATCCTTAAGGTGAGCACAGTAGTTATGAAACACGGGTTCATTATTCCTAAGATGAGGAGGAATGTATCTAACAGTCACAGAATATTTGCAGTCAGAGGATGACTTTGAAGCGACATTCTCATTAAACACAAGTGGCAGTTTCCCTTTTTCCTGACTCCTCAGATTCTCAATTTCCTTTTGTAAAGAAGTTATTTTTTCGTTGTTTT
This sequence comes from Chrysanthemum seticuspe, assembly GCA_019973895.1. NCBI lineage: Eukaryota > Viridiplantae > Streptophyta > Magnoliopsida > Asterales > Asteraceae > Chrysanthemum > Chrysanthemum seticuspe. The sequence goes on along the minus strand of BPTQ01000002.1, from coordinate 246,273,154 downwards.
TGTCACGAGTGACTTTAATTGAATCATATAACTCTTTAAAATGACGTTTAGCCTTTTCATTTTCTGCTAGAAAACTCTCGATTTCCTTTTGTAATGCATTTACTAAGTTTTGAAGATGAAACGTTTGAGAATACTGAGAATCTAAAGGAGGAGGCATTTGGGAGCCAGTCACATTGTTCTTTTCACCCTTTAATTGAGAAATTTGGGCTTTCAACTTTCTGATCGTGCAACACTGAGCTTGAATCTGTTCGTCACGTTTATGTATCTGAAAAACTGCATCAAACTCTGGAGCATCTGAAGACGTCTTTATATTTGAGGTTTTGACTTTTTCTTTAAGATGTTGATATTTTAGTTGTAAATTAAAATGCTCAACTTCTAGTTTAGAAAAATGTTTAACCAGATTGTCGTGATCATCCAGATCAATTTTCTCATTTAGTTTAGAATTAGTTTTTTCAAGCTCAATGACACGATCATGGGAGACTTTCAGAGCAACAGATAATTCATGAAATTGAGAAGCATTAATGGAATAATTTGTAGCAGTGAAAAACACATCTTGAGCAATACATTCAGAAATCAGATTCTCATTCAGTGTATGCAAATTCTTCCTCTCAATCTCATTATATTTTAATTCTCGCTCATAGTCACTAACCTCAATTATCCTTGCATCAAATTCCTTTTCCATTTCTTTAATATCTGAGTCCATCCCCTTTTTAAGACTCTCAAATTGATCTTTTAGTTTTTTAAAGAAAGGCATGACCTCTGTTAAATAGCATTCTTTAGTTTGCTCAAAACCCCTTTCCCCCTCAGTTATCCCAGTGGGTGTGATCCTTTTCTTACATGTTTTCTCAAAATCAACAAACAATTGAAAGATGACATATTGACTGATTAAGGTCTTGCTTTTAGTGGCAATAGTTCTAGGGACTAGATGCATTGGTGTATTGGGAGGATACACAGTTGCTGAAGGCATTTTCCTAAGAGGGGGGTTTATTACAACAAGATTCTCTGCTTTTTGCTTATCTAAATCCTTTTTCCAGAACACTTGCTCGGGCGTTAACAACGTTTGAGACTTAAACTTGTTTAAGGAAATCCAATTTTCCTTCTTGTAATCATGGGGTGTGATAATTATTTTCTTCTCTTTGCACTTAGGATCATCTAGTTTCTTGTTCATCTTCTCCCTAGGGACTTCATCTGATTTCTTATCTTCCTCAGTGCACTCAGCGCAACTAGGTTTCTGTCTAGGCTTAAGGATTTCATTGCCATCATAAATTACCTTATGAGCACTTCTAGCCTTTTTAATGACCTCTGGATTTGGTTCCTCAACAAGGGGAATGCTATGCTTATCGCTTAAAACTCTATGCTTTGTGATCATGTGAGCAGTCTGAATGGTATTCCCTTGTATGTACAACTTATTTTCAAGCTTGTTTTTCAAGGTTTTTAGATTGGAAAAATCATTCAAAAGTTTTGATTCCTTAGCATTGAATTCTTGCTTAAGCATTTTAACATTTTCTTGAAGTTCTTGTTTTTGCTTAGCAGTTTTAGAAAGCTTTTCTTGTAAGGAGTTTAACTCTTGTTTTTATACTTCTTCTCTAAAATTACTTTTTCGAATAATTGTACGCATTTGGTCATCCATTTCCTGCTCACGTGTGGTTAACTCAAACTTAGCACGTTGTTCATAGATAGCAACTTGTTCTTTATAGGCATTCAGTTCAGAGATAATATAATCATCAGGGGTACATGCAGTGTATTCATCAAAGACATAGTCATTATTGACTGCGGAAGATGCATCGTTTGATACAATCTCACTTTCACCTTGTTTCACATATTGATCATATGGGACAATATTGCTATTACCCTCATTATCAATATCTGATTCATAAGTCTCAAGAGATTGTACTTCATTATGCATCTTTCGCTCATCAACATCATCATATAGTTTTAATACCTCTGAGATGATTGATTCTTTGGATGGAACAGCTTTCTGTGATGTTGAGACCTTAGGAGAGACCATTGGAGAAATGCTAGCCATGAAAATTGTTTGTGCAGTAGGTTCATCATCGATGTCAGAGTCGTATGCATCACAGTCAGCGACTTGGAAGGCATTCTGATGATTGTTACCTAACTCCTGAATTGGCTGTTCATCAACATCAGCATCATAAGTTATGGCATTTCCCTCAGCAAGAAACAGTAATTCCTCTTCATCCAAGACCGCTCCATTATCTTGAGCTTGAACAAGCAACATCTTGTCTCTGAAGTATTCTGCATTCTGAGGACGTTTTGGCGATTGATGAGTGTGTAAATACTCATCATTTTTGTACCATTTAAACTGCAAATTCATCTGAAAACACTCAGAAACACATCAAAATGATCAAAATATCACAAATCAGTGTTTTATGTGTTTTAAATTCAAAAATATCAAAATCAGATGAAAAACATATCAAATTTGCAAAAATTGCAGTTTTAGTCCCCCAAGTTTCAAAAGTTGTCAAAAATAGTCCCTGAGTCAAAATTTCAAAAGAAAAATCATCAAAGGTCCTTTTTAAATCATAACTTGTCAAATTTGGTCCTTTGGTGAAAAATGTAAAGAGTTTTGAGAAAATTGCAAATTGGTCCTTCAAGTTTGCAAATTGACAGAATTGGCCCCTGGAAAAATTGAAAAAAGCAATTTTGGTCCTTGTAATATCACCACTTGCCAAATTCAGTCCCTAAAATACTTTTGCAAAAATTACAGAATTGGTCCCTTGTTTTGTGAAATTGGCACATATAGTCCTTATGTGTTAACTTAGCCAATTGGACCCCTTTCACACCCCTTGGCCCAACTAATTAGCCCAATCCATCCTATAACCCGGTTTAAACCCGAAATAAAACCAACCCACCCTTTTTATATCTCGGTCAAAAGGGTTTGACCACCCCTTCCCTCCCTCTTCACGTGATAACACACCATCATTCCAAACCTGCAAAACCTTCCTGTCACACTCAACTATCATCACAACCCCCCCCCTCCAAACAGAAAGAGCCAAGAAATCATTTAATGCACCTCCAAAACCTCACTCAATCTCACAAACGGTTAAGAATGGTTTTGGCGCCAAAATGCTTTAAACGGCTAGGATTAAACTCAGTGATCCAATGGTCGTTTTTGTTGGTGGGATCTTTTCAGAAAGGAGAGAGAAGAAGCTTGGAGTGTATAAAGAACCAAGAGTAGTTACAAGGAAGAAGTTAGTTTTAGTTATTGTAAAATGTATGTCGAATTATCAATTATCAAGTCTTAATTAGTTTGTACTTGTATTTTAAAGTTTACTTGTCTTCAATAACAGTTTCTAAATGTATTAAAACTTTCTTTAAGCATCAATTTAAGTTCTTGTTTAGTTTCAAACTTTTCATCCACTGTTGAAATCACTAGTTTCCAAATCCTATATACAAGCTTCTAATAACTTATTTGTCAGCTCAATAATGATAATTCAAGCTTATTCAAGCTTTCCAATAGCTCACATTGCAGTTTCAATCACTTTGGGCATTTGGTCAAAATAAGTCAACATGGTGGAAGTTGATGTAGAACTGGGACAGGATTGATGCAGGCTTTGATTTGGGTTGCATAGCAGTGATTTGGGTTGGTTTAATAGGTTAGAGGTTCTGGGTTCTCATTGTGCTAGCCATAGTGGCTTGGACTTTTTGTAAGTCATTTTTCAAGATTTCATGCATAATCTATATTTATAGTTCAAATCTGTCATAAGCTGTTCTAATAGAAGTAATTAAGTGTTACTAAAGTAGTTTGATCATTAAAAGTAGGTTCTGTGTTTGGATTTATCTGTTTTAAGCTCAAATCTATTCATAAAGGGGTGTTTGGATTAGAGGGTTAAGCTGTCTTTGAAGCTTGATCAGTGGTTAGAACTTGTTTTGCCATGCTTGTTTAGCTTCCTTTGACTCATTTCAGTCTTAACTTTGTGCCTGCTAGTCTTCAAAAGTCAAAATTGCATCATAATCTCCATAACAGTCCACTGTTGGACTTCTTAGATTTGGCATTGCTTATTTTGTGTTAAGTAATCATCAATCTCACTTGCATTAGGCTCATAACATCAAATAACATCAATCTCTGTCTTAAAATTGGATCTAAAGTTGGCAAAAGTCAAAATTCAGTTTTACTTTAAAAGTCAAAAGTGGTTAAAAGTGGTTTTAGGCTCAAATAAATGGATTTTTCTTGAGTTCATTCCTGGGACTCACTCAATGAATCTTGGTATTTTAGAAAGCTCAGCAGGTCCTCTTTCTTATAGGCATTTTTGTAGAATTTTGTGATTTCCTTAAAAGCTCCAAAGAAGCTGTTCTATTGGGGCCTAAATCCCCTGCACCACTGTAACAGTGGTACTGAGTTTTTCTCAGTCCTTGCAGTAGGTACACAGTGCTCATAAGAGCTTTTCACAAGCTGATTTTTGGTCTAAATAATCTCACCCAGGTCTTCTTTGAGTCCCAATTTGTAGTTTTGCATTTGAGCTTATTCTTAAGCTCGTACATGAGCTTAAAGTTGCTAATCAGATTCTGATTTGGACTTAATCTCATAGATAACAAATCTTTGTAGCTTGTTGTTTCTGTGGTTGTAGTTTGTTGAGACTTGTTCTCTTTTAGTTCTTTTAGTATCTCATAGCATTTTTAGACTATTGGTAGCTTATTGTGCTCATTTAGCTTATTAAAGTATTTTAGTTTATAAGCTCTCATAGCCATAACTGTTGATCTTATGATTCTGTGGTTGTAGCCTGTTGTTTTAAAGTTGCATTAGAGTTCTTGTTGAATATTTGAGCTTCTGTAAGAGATTGGTGCTTGTTTTGTCACTGTTAGCTTATTTTAGTGCTTATTAATAAGCATTTGATTAAGCAGTTTCATATTTCTCCAAACAAGTACTTGTTTTTCCATTTTTCTCAGATTCCTAGTGTCATTTTAGACTTTTCCTGAAATTTTCAGATTTTTCCAAGTAGTTTTGCTATTTTTCTCAATTTAAATTAGATTTTAATCATTTTTAAATAGCTTTTAATATAAAAAATTAGAAAAAGGTTCAAAAAAATAACTTTTCAATTTTCTTAGGTTTAGATAAATATAAGAAGTAGAAAAAGTAATTTTCCAGATTTTTCTTAGTTTATTTGGTAATTTTTAGTAATTTAAATAGTTTTTAATAGTTTAAAATTCATAAAAAAATAGAAAAATAATCAGAAAAATACAAAAATAGTTTTGAAAATTCTAGTTTGATATTTTAGACTTTTTCATTTCATAATTTTATTTTTCTAGCTTTGTTTCCTCATTTCTTGTATTTTAGTTAATTATTAAATAGTTAAAAATAGTTTTTAATTAATAATAATTAGATAATTAGTGATAAAAATAGTTTTCTTTTTCTAAAAAGTTTCTTTTATCATTAGGGTTGTAAAAACATCATTTTCATATTTTTAGGGTTACTATTGCTTCAGTTTCACGTTTTTAGTTGTACGTCGCGTAGATTTTAATTCCAGTTTCGTAAAAACATAAAAACAAAAACATCATTGTAAAAATAGTGATAGCGTTTATTTAATAGATTTTATCTTTTTAATCTTCTTTAATTTTCATTTAAGCCGTTTTAATTTGTTGGCTTTTTCCGTAGTTATAATATCAATCATAATCCTTTTTCCGTTCAAACTCCTCGATCACTAAACGTTTGATAAATCATCGCATAGCTCGCTGGGACATAACGACCCGGGGAGACCTTATACTCCTCAGATCTTCATTGATTTCGTGCTTAAGCTGTTTTAAGTTTCTAACGGTTAGCCATTCACAAGTGGCTAGCTGGTGTGAGATAACTTGACGGTTTTGCGCAGATCAAATTTTTGGCGCCGCTGCCGGGGAGCTGTGCTATTTGTCTTACTTCTAGCAGATTAGTTGTTTGAATCCTCACTCTTTGTTTATATCATCCATATCTGTATATATATATATCCATATTTTCTTCTAAAATATCCAAAAACCCAAAAACATCCAAAAACGTATAAAACACAAAAATATTTTTCTTTTGTTTCTATATATGTATCAATAATAAAAATACAAAAAGATTCGTCGTTTTCTTAATAATTAACAACTTAAAAGATTACCACCGAAAACCAAGGCAGTGCACTACCTAACTGGGGGTGCGACCATAATAAGTTCCCGAACTAAAGATATAAAACTTGCCTTTGTGTCCATTGTGATTGGTGTACCTTTTTCAAAGAAGCCATTCATCTTGGATTATTGGTTAAGTTCACTGTTGTTTTGCCTCGATCTTGTGTTAATTGATTTTGTTGTGATATCGACGTTTCAAAACCAGAAAACCCATAAAGATTCTTCTCACCCTGATTTTTACAAACCGTCTTCATAATTCTCATTCTCATCTGAAAGATTTTCATAATTCCAATTCTCTCCTTAACTCTGAGTTTCCTTAGAGTTAACTCTAGTGTATGCGCACTCGCTCTTCTAGATCTGTAAGCCCATTTCGTGAGCTTGTCAAGATTCCAAGAAGGCGTGTTCGCAGACTTTCTGCTCCATCAGTCGGATCTGAGATCCGGACTGTTCATACTACTTCCGCTGTCATGGCGGATGAAATTCCTATGTGTGAGCTTCTCCAGGCACCCATCGACGGGTATGGAGATGCTATCGTTGTTCCAGCCATCGTGGCTGAAAACTTTGAACTCAAAACCGGGTTACTGAATCTTGTAACCTCTAATCAATTCTTCGGTTTTGAGCGGGACGATCCTCATGCTCATATAAGATGGTTTAACAAGATTGCATCTACCATCAAGTATAAGAATGTCCCTACTGATGCTGTTAAGCTTCTTCTGTTCCCATTTTCTCTTGAGGGGCAAGCCCGGATTTGGCTTGAAAAACAACCCCCTCAGTCTATAGAGACATGGGAAGATCTGGTGAAGAAATTTGTGAATGAATTCTATCCACCTTCCAAGACCACGAGTCTTAAAAACGAAATCATCAAGTTCACTCAGAAGTTTGATGAATCCTTCAGTGAATCGTGGGATCGTTTCAAGGAATTGCTTCGCAAATGTCCTCACCACGGTTTCTCCGAGTTGATGCAACTCGATACTTTCTACAATGGAGTGAGTCAATCTGACCAAGATTCTCTCAATTCCTCCGCGGGAGGAAATTTCCTAAGCAAAACTGTCAAAGAAGCTTTGGCGATAATCGAAAATAAGTCCAAGGTCCGCACTGCACGAAGCAAGCCGGTTGTTTCCCAAGTCAGTGTTGGACCTTCTTCTACTTCATCGCCCGTGAGTCAGTCTAGCACCGATGCTAAGATTGATAAACTCACGGAAGCTATTCAAGCTTTGGTTCTTTCCAACCAGAAGAAAGTCTCCTTTCCACAAACTTCACCTCCTGCTGAAGTTAAGAAAGTGGAAGTCTGTGTTACCTGTGGTGGCCCCCATGCTTACTATAACTGTATGGCCACCGACAGTAACCCCTTTGAAGCTAATGCTGTGGGCGGGATGCCTAATCAAGGAGTCAATCAATATCGTGCTCCTGTAGACCCGAACCACCGTCCTAACCACTACTCTGGACCTCCCGGTTTCAATCAAAATCAAAACCGTAATCAGAATCAAAATAGACCAAACCAAGGTTTCCAAAACCAAGGTAATTTCGGTCCAAACAACGGTTATCAAAATCCGAATCAAAATTTCCAACACCAAGGAAATTTCAATAGAAACCCAGGTCAGGGAAATTTCAACCCAGGGTATTATCATGGAAACAATCAAGGGAATTTTCAAAATCAAGGCCCTAATCCTAACAATAGAGGCCAGAATTTCCCTGTGCAAAATCAAGCCATTGTTCCAACTGGCCCATCATCTGATGAGTTGTTGAAACAATTCATGAAATCCCAAGAGGAAATGAATCGGTTGTTGGTCAGCCAGATTTCTGAGATCAAGAAGTCTTTAAATGATCGACCCTCGGGCTCAGGTACTTTACCTAGCAACACGATCGCTAATCCGAGGGGCGATGCTAAAGCGATCACAACCCGTAGTGGTGCTTCATATGCTGGACCCGCTGTTCCTACTACCTCATCTTCTTCTCTCCCGAAGGTAGTGGAAAGCGAACCTGAGGCGACAAAGGACAAGGAACTTCCTACTAACAACGGAAGTACCAGTACTGTCCATCCTCAGGTTGTCCCCAAACCCAAACCTGGAGTTGTTTTTGAACCTCCAGTTTGTGACCCTAAATCCAAAACTTCTATTCCTTATCCCTCACGGTTACATGAGCAAAAGCTCCGCGAGAAAGCTAGTCATCAGATGGAAAAGTTCTTTCAGATTTTCCAAGAGCTTCACTTTGACATAAGCTTCGCGGATGCCATCATGTTAATGCCCAAGTTTGCATCTACTCTGAAACATATGCTGAGCAACAAGGAAAAGCTGTTTGAAATGGCTAAGACACCTTTGAATGAAAATTGCTCAGCAGTATTGTTAAAGAAGCTTCCCGAGAAGCTAGGAGATCCCGGAAAATTTCTTCTTCCTTGTGTTTTTCCTGGGATGATTGAATGCTTTGCCCTTGCCGATCTTGGTGCAAGCATCAATCTGATGCCTTACTCAGTGTGGAAGCAACTTTCTCTCCCGGAACTTATTCCTACCTGCATGACTCTTGAGCTTGCAGATCGATCTATATCGCGTCCTCTTGGCATTGCCGAGGATGTATTTGTCAAAGTAGGAAAGTTCCACTTCCCAGCTGACTTTGTGGTAGTTGATTTCGATGCTGATCCTCGAGTTCCCCTCATTGTTGGGCGGGGATTCTTGAGGACGGGCCGTGCTCTTATCGATGTGTTTGAGCAAGAGATCACTCTCCGTGTGGGTAACGAAGCTGTTACCTTTAACCTCGATCAAACTTCGAGGTACTCCTCAAATTATGATACTGAATCAATTAATCGAGTCGATTTAATTGACATTGCTTCAGAGGAGTACTCTCAAGAGTTTCTTGGTTATCTTCATAATTCTGTGGATGGAAATTCCAATTCCACCACATCTTCTCAACCTATCATTGCCGACTCTTCCCCTTCTCTCACGCCGTTTGAGGGAGGTGACTTCCTTCTGGAAGAGATCGATGAATTTCTGGCTACTGATGAATCAATTCTGCCTGGAATTGATGGTGTTTATGATTCGGAGGGGGATATTCTTTATCTTGAGCAATTGCTTAATGAAGATCCATTACCTTCACTCCCTCCGAAAGAAATCACAAATGAGGAAATCAAATCAGTGCAAACTTCTACTGATGAATTTCCCGAGGTTGAACTTAAGGACCTACCTCCTCATCTTGAGTATGCATTCTTGGAGGGTGATGATAAATTACCCGTCATAATTGCTAAAGACTTGACTGAGGAGGAGAAAACTGCTCTCATAAAGGTCTTGAAGTCACACAAGCAAGCAATTGCTTGGAAACTCTCCGATATTAAGGGTATCAACCCTGAGTTTTGTACTCACAAAATCTTAATGGAGGATGACTTCAAGCCAGCAGTCCAAAGTCAGAGAAGGGTGAATCCTAAGATTCACGAGGTTATCAAACAAGAGGTTCTCAAACTTCTTGATGCCGGTCTGATTTACCCGATCTCTGATAGTCCTTGGGTTAGCCCAATTCATTGCGTTCCAAAAAAGGGTGGCATTACTGTTGTCACAAATGAAGAAAACGAGTTGATTCCGACTCGATTGGTTACGGGATGGCGTGTGTGCATTGACTATCGTAAGTTAAATGACGCCACCCGAAAAGACCATTTTCCTCTACCCTTCATGGACCAGATGCTTGAGAGATTAGCAGGGAACGAGTACTATTGTTTCCTTGATGGTTTCTCAGGATACTTTCAGATCCCCATTGATCCGCTGGATCAAGAAAAAACTACATTCACCTGCCCATACGGGACGTTTGCCTACAGACGTATGCCTTTTGGCTTATGCAATGCTCCTGGCACGTTCCAACGTTGTATGATGGCCATTTTCCACGACATGATCGGGGAAACTATGGAGGTGTTTATGGATGACTTCTCGGTCATTGGGGACTCGTTTCAGTCATGTCTCTCCCACTTAGACAAAATGCTTAAAAGGTGTGAAGACACCAATCTATGTCTAAACTGGGAGAAGAGCCACTTTATGGTCAAAGAGGGCATTGTCCTCGGCCATAAGATTTCCAAGAATGGGATTGAGGTAGATAGAGCCAAAGTTGATGTTATCGCTAAACTACCTCATCCCACTACTGTCAAAGGTGTTAGGAGTTTTCTTGGTCATGCCGGGTTTTATCGTAGATTCATTCAAGATTTCTCTAAAATCGCTCGGCCTATGACCCATCTTCTCGAAAAAGATGCTCCTTTCATCTTCTCTCCTGAGTGCATCGAAGCTTTTGAAACACTTAAGAAAAAGCTTACGGAAGCACCCATTCTAGTTGCCCCCGACTGGGACTTACCCTTCGAGCTCATGTGCGATGCAAGTGATTTTGCAATCGGTGCAGTCTTGGGGCAACGCAAAACCAAACATTTCCAGCCGATCCACTACGCGAGCAAAACTATGACTGAAGCTCAGACTCATTACACCACCACGGAAAAAGAATTATTAGCTGTGGTGTATGCGTTTGAGAAGTTTCGGCCATATCTCATCTTGACCAAATGCGTGGTGTATACGGACCACTCGGCACTCAAATATCTCTTTGCAAAACAAGATGCAAAGCCGAGATTGCTCCGTTGGGTTCTCCTCCTACAAGAATTTGATATCATCATTCGTGATAAAAAAGGAGCTGAGAACCTGGCTGCTGATCATCTCTCCCGATTAGAGAACCCTCATCAAAATGTGTTCGAGAAAAAGGAAATCAATGAAACCTTTCCTCTCGAAACACTCAATATGGTTTCTTTTCGTGGAGACTCGTCTACCCCATGGTTTGCAGACTTTGCAAACTACCATGCGGGTAACTTTGTGGTGAAAGGGATGTCGTCCCAACAGAAAAATAAATTCTTTAAAGATGTGAAACATTATTTCTGGGACGACCCCTACTTGTTTAAAATCTGTGCGGATCAAGTCATCCGGCGATGTGTACATGGTCAGGAAGCCATTGACATTCTCAAGGCTTGCCATTCTGGACCTACTGGGGGACATCATAGCCCCAACTACACCGCCAAGAAGGTGTTTGATTCGGGATTCTATTGGCCCACAATCTACAAGGATGCCCATGAATTCGTCAAAACCTGTGACGCTTGTCAACGTCACGGGAATATCTCACAAAGGAATGAAATGCCGCAAAACGCCATTCAAGTGTGTGAGATTTTTGACATATGGGGCATTGACTTTATGGGGCCATTTCCTTCTTCTCATGGCAACAAATACATACTCGTGGCCGTTGACTACTTGTCAAAATGGGTTGAAGCTAAGGCTTTACCCACCAACGATGCCCGAGTTGTGGTGAAATTCTTGAAATCCTTATTTGCTAGGTTTGGAACTCCACGAGCCATAATCAGTGATCGTGGTACGCATTTCTGCAATGACCAATTTGCAAGAGTCATGCAAAAGTATGGTGTAACTCACCGTACCTCTACTGCGTACCACCCCCAAACAAGTGGGCAAGTGGAAGTTTCTAACCGGGGGATAAAAAGAATTCTGGAGAGGACGGTTGGTGAAAACCGTGCCTCTTGGTCTGATAAGCTAGATGATGCACTCTGGGCTTTCCGTACAGCTTACAAAACACCCATCGGGTGCACTCCATACAAGCTGGTGTACGGGAAGGCGTGTCATCTCCCAGTTGAGCTCGAGCACAAGGCATACTGGGCCTTGAAGCATGCTAATTTCGACATTCAGACAGCGGGTGATCATAGGAAAGTTCAAATGAATGAATTAAATGAACTCCGTGATCAAGCTTACGAGAACTCTTTGATCTATAAACAAAAGACAAAGAAGATTCATGACTCAAAAATCAAAAACCGCGTTTTCAACGTCGGTGATCGAGTCCTTCTTTTCAACTCAAGATTGAAGATTTTCTCGGGAAAGCTCAAGTCCCGCTGGTCTGGTCCATTTACCATCGCTAAGGTTTATCCTTATGGTACCATTGAGTTATCTCAACCCGATGGTCCTAATTTTAAAGTGAATGGTCATCGAGTGAAGCATTATTTTGGAGAGGACATTCCATCCATGGTTGTCCCGGATCTTCAAACTTTCCCCATGAACCAATGAATTCGGGGTCGAGTCAAGCTAGCGACTCGGTAATCAAAAACAGTAGCATGCCATATGGGTTTTCACCCATATTTCTATCTTCTCACCTCTTTCTACCACCCTAGTGTGGGGGGGTTGCCCACATGTTTCAAAAAAAAAAAAAAAAAAAAAAAAAAAAAAAAAAATCCTCTTTCTAAATAATGGCCGTAGTATTCCCCTTTTACGTTCTTTGTTTCGGCATAACCGCCGGTACTTTGAATATTGAGGGCAATATTCATTTCTAAGTGTGGGGGGGGAATTCTCACGAATTTTATCATATAATTATACCAATTCCCCCGTTTTTGGCCAAAATTTTTTTTTGGAGTAAGTGTTCTGCACTTACTCATCTTATGGTTATCAGTCCGCCTTGTCTATAAGACTAAAGGATTGGCTAATCCAGGAGCAAACGGCTCTTGGTAAAGATTTCTCAAATCCGTTTATATGGCTTGCAATTTGCCCAAAATTGTATGGTATTCAGCTCACCATATCCTAAAAAGTGAAGAGTTGGCTAGCCCGCAAGATTATGGCTTGTGGTAAAGGCAGTGGAAAAACCATAATTGGTAATCGACTCACCAAAGATAATATTGATAATTTATCTAAGAGTTGGCTAGTCCAGAGCAAACGGCTTCTGGTAAAGACAAAATCAAATCCGTTGGAAGCTGGTGGTTTGCTCAAAATCACATGGTTATCAGTGTACCATGGTTCTTACTTGAACTGAAACATTTGGCTACTCCAGAAGTAATGGCTTTTGGTAAAGAGTTTAAAATCCATTATGTTTTCTCAAATCATTGCTAGGGACTAGCAATATCTCAGTGTGGGGGATTGATGAGTGTGTAAATACTCATCATTTTTGTACCATTTAAACTGCAAATTCATCTGAAAACACTCAGAAACACATCAAAATGATCAAAATATCACAAATCAGTGTTTTATGTGTTTTAAATTCAAAAATATCAAAATCAGATGAAAAACATATCAAATTTGCAAAAATTGCAGTTTTAGTCCCCCAAGTTTCAAAAGTTGTCAAAAATAGTCCCTGAGCCAAAATTTCAAAGGAAAAATCATCAAAGGTCCTTTTTAAATCATAACTTGTCAAATTTGGTCCTTTGGTGAAAAATGTAAAGAGTTTTGAGAAAATTACAAATTGGTCCTTCAAGTTTGCAAATTGACAGAATTGGCCCCTGGAAAAACTGAAAAAAAAAGCAATTTTGGTCCTTGTAATGTTAACACTTGCCAAATTCAGTCCCTAAAACACTTTTGCAAAATTACATAATTGGTCCCTTGTTTTGTGAAATTGCAAATATAGGTCCTTATGTGTTAACTCTTCCAATTGGACCCCTTTCACACCCCTTGGCCCAACTAATTAGCCCAATCCATCCTATAACCCGGTTTAAACCCGAAATAAAACCAACCCACCCTTTTTATATCTCGGTCAAAAGGGTTTGACCACCCCTTCCCTCCCTCTTCACGTGATAACACACCATCATTCCAAACCTGCAAAACCTTCCTGTCACACTCAACTATCATCACAACCCCCCCTCCAAACAGAAAGAGCCAAGAAATCATTTAATGCACCTCCAAAACCTCACTCAATCTCACAAACGGTTAAGAATGGTTTTGGCGCCAAAATGCTTTAAACGGCTAGGATTAAACTCAGTGATCCAATGGTCGTTTTTGTTGGTGGGATCTTTTCAGAAAGGAGAGAGAAGAAGCTTGGAGTGTATAAAGAACCAAGAGTAGTTACAAGGAAGAAGTTAGTTTTAGTTATTGTAAAATGTATGTCGAATTATCAATTATCAAGTCTTAATTAGTTTGTACTTGTATTTTAAAGTTTACTTGTCTTCAATAACAGTTTCTAAATGTATTAAAACTTTCTTTAAGCATCAATTTAAGTTCTTGTTTAGTTTCAAACTTTTCATCCACTGTTGAAATCACTAGTTTCCAAATCCTATATACAAGCTTCTAATAACTTATTTGTCAGCTCAATAATGATAATTCAAGCTTATTCAAGCTTTCCAATAGCTCACATTGCAGTTTCAATCACTTTGGGCATTTGGTCAAAATAAGTCAACATGGTGGAAGTTGATGTAGAACTGGGACAGGATTGATGCAGGCTTTGATTTGGGTTGCATAGCAGTGATTTGGGTTGGTTTAATAGGTTAGAGGTTCTGGGTTCTCATTGTGCTAGCCATAGTGGCTTGGACTTTTTGTAAGTCATTTTTCAAGATTTCATGCATAATCTATATTTATAGTTCAAATCTGTCATAAGCTGTTCTAATAGAAGTAATTAAGTGTTACTAAAGTAGTTTGATCATTAAAAGTAGGTTCTGTGTTTGGATTTATCTGTTTTAAGCTCAAATCTATTCATAAAGGGGTGTTTGGATTAGAGGGTTAAGCTGTCTTTGAAGCTTGATCAGTGGTTAGAACTTGTTTTGCCATGCTTGTTTAGCTTCCTTTGACTCATTTCAGTCTTAACTTTGTGCCTGCTAGTCTTCAAAAGTCAAAATTGCATCATAATCTCCATAACAGTCCACTGTTGGACTTCTTAGATTTGGCATTGCTTATTTTGTGTTAAGTAATCATCAATCTCACTTGCATTAGGCTCATAACATCAAATAACATCAATCTCTGTCTTAAAATTGGATCTAAAGTTGGCAAAAGTCAAAATTCAGTTTTACTTTAAAAGTCAAAAGTGGTTAAAAGTGGTTTTAGGCTCAAATAAATGGATTTTTCTTGAGTTCATTCCTGGGACTCACTCAATGAATCTTGGTATTTTAGAAAGCTCAGCAGGTCCTCTTTCTTATAGGCATTTTTGTAGAATTTTGTGATTTCCTTAAAAGCTCCAAAGAAGCTGTTCTATTGGGGCCTAAATCCCCTGCACCACTGTAACAGTGGTACTGAGTTTTTCTCAGTCCTTGCAGTAGGTACACAGTGCTCATAAGAGCTTTTCACAAGCTGATTTTTGGTCTAAATAATCTCACCCAGGTCTTCTTTGAGTCCCAATTTGTAGTTTTGCATTTGAGCTTATTCTTAAGCTCGTACATGAGCTTAAAGTTGCTAATCAGATTCTGATTTGGACTTAATCTCATAGATAACAAATCTTTGTAGCTTGTTGTTTCTGTGGTTGTAGTTTGTTGAGACTTGTTCTCTTTTAGTTCTTTTAGTATCTCATAGCATTTTTAGACTATTGGTAGCTTATTGTGCTCATTTAGCTTATTAAAGTATTTTAGTTTATAAGCTCTCATAGCCATAACTGTTGATCTTATGATTCTGTGGTTGTAGCCTGTTGTTTTAAAGTTGCATTAGAGTTCTTGTTGAATATTTGAGCTTCTGTAAGAGATTGGTGCTTGTTTTGTCACTGTTAGCTTATTTTAGTGCTTATTAATAAGCATTTGATTAAGCAGTTTCATATTTCTCCAAACAAGTACTTGTTTTTCCATTTTTCTCAGATTCCTAGTGTCATTTTAGACTTTTCCTGAAATTTTCAGATTTTTCCAAGTAGTTTTGCTATTTTTCTCAATTTAAATTAGATTTTAATCATTTTTAAATAGCTTTTAATATAAAAAATTAGAAAAAGGTTCAAAAAAATAACTTTTCAATTTTCTTAGGTTTAGATAAATATAAGAAGTAGAAAAAGTAATTTTCCAGATTTTTCTTAGTTTATTTGGTAATTTTTAGTAATTTAAATAGTTTTTAATAGTTTAAAATTCATAAAAAAATAGAAAAATAATCAGAAAAATACAAAAATAGTTTTGAAAATTCTAGTTTGATATTTTAGACTTTTTCATTTCATAATTTTATTTTTCTAGCTTTGTTTCCTCATTTCTTGTATTTTAGTTAATTATTAAATAGTTAAAAATAGTTTTTAATTAATAATAATTAGATAATTAGTGATAAAAATAGTTTTCTTTTTCTAAAAAGTTTCTTTTATCATTAGGGTTGTAAAAACATCATTTTCATATTTTTAGGGTTACTATTGCTTCAGTTTCACGTTTTTAGTTGTACGTCGCGTAGATTTTAATTCCAGTTTCGTAAAAACATAAAAACAAAAACATCATTGTAAAAATAGTGATAGCGTTTATTTAATAGATTTTATCTTTTTAATCTTCTTTAATTTTCATTTAAGCCGTTTTAATTTGTTGGCTTTTTCCGTAGTTATAATATCAATCATAATCCTTTTTCCGTTCAAACTCCTCGATCACTAAACGTTTGATAAATCATCGCATAGCTCGCTGGGACATAACGACCCGGGGAGACCTTATACTCCTCAGATCTTCATTGATTTCGTGCTTAAGCTGTTTTAAGTTTCTAACGGTTAGCCATTCACAAGTGGCTAGCTGGTGTGAGATAACTTGACGGTTTTGCGCAGATCAGCGATGTGCAGTTCCTTGCAATATGTCCCTCACCTCCACAGTTGTAGCACTTAATCGGCTTTGCTTGTCCCTGATTTCCATTCCTTCCCCTATTCAGATTTGCCACATATCCTCTACCACCTCCACCTCTTCCTTGTTCGTACTGCCTTTCTTGAACTGGCTGCACCATAACCTTCCCATCTCTGACGGTGGCTTGATTGTGTGGATTGGATGTTGTTCTGAGGTTGTTGTTGGTGTGTGGGAGAGAGTTCATGTTTTGACTAATCATGAGAGCCAGTTGATTAATGAAGTTTCCTACGGATGCATCAGCATCAGCTTGTTTGAACATTGGATCGGGAATTAGTTTGTGTTTACCATTACCCATAGGTATGACTTGAGATGCTTTGGTGGTGATGCCAACATTGGTGTAGAAAGCTGTAGAATCATTTGGTGAGCTTGATTCTCCCTGATTGGTTTTGAATTGATCCAGAATCCTTTTCTCAAACATAGCATGCCTCTCATTCTGAAGAAGAAATGCATACAATTGCTCATAGTTTGTATTCTTCAATCCTTTAGTGAGCTTCACAGACGTGACAAACTTGTGCCATTCGGGATTCATGTTGTTAAAAAACTTTGAGTTCAGTTGAATGTTAGGCATGGTCATTCTGATGTTCCTCATGTCATTCACTAGCTTATGGAATCTCACGTAGTACTCATAGACACTCTCATCTGGTTTCATCTTGAAATGCTCAAATTCATCATATAGTTGTGATTCTCTATCTTCAACAGTTAATTCAGAACCTGAGAGAAGCATCTTGACATTATCCCATACAGCCTTTGCTTCAGTGTTGTGATTGATGAGCTTGTAGATGTCTTTAGGAAGACCTTGAAGTACAATGTTAGAAGCCCTGATGTCTGCATAAAATCTCTTTTTCTCCTTATCATTGAGCTCATCATACGTCTTTGGTCTGTCTATTCCATAGATCATTGTTCCATCTGCAGCTGTATCAATTAAGTCTCTGGTAGTCTCAATCTGATAAGGTCCTTCATCGATTGACTTGAGGATGTTGACTCCGTTTTCTTTACCCAAACAGTACAAACGGATTTGTTGTGCCCATGAATCATAATCAGTTCTGTCAAGCATAGGTGGACGAGTATCAGACCCTGCTGCTTGAACGTCTTCAGCTACGGAAGAAACAATAGTAGGAACGGTGTTTGCCATGATAACAAGTTCTATGGGATTTGACTATTCTTTGATTAAACCGGGAAATTGATTCTTTCACGGGATTTTACTAAACCAAAAGAACAACCGTAAGAATGTATCACGAAGAAGAAACAAGTCTAAATAGACAAGTCGCAAAACACTCAACTCGCTTAGTAGTCAACTCGCTAAACAACCAACTCGCTCACAGGAACAAGTCGCTTAAGTAATCAACTCGCTAAATAGCTAAGTCGCATAAGTATCAACTCGCACCACAATCAACTCGCTTAATGAGACAAGTCGCTAAAAAGCCAACTCGCTTTAGTATCAACTAGCAACACAATAAACTCGCTTAAAGAAGCAAGTCGCTTTAGGAATCAACTCGCTTAACCACCAAGTCGCTTAAAAGCTTAACTCGCTAAGTAGCCAAGTCGCATATAACAACTCACATCCAGTAACAAAGCAACTCGCTTTGAAGAAATGTGTATCCGAGACTCAACTCGCTTTGTACAAATTTCAAAAGTAACCACTTTGTCAATCAAAACAACCAAACCACAGTGATTTATGTCTTCCAATTCAAAACATAAACACATATGATGATCCTAAACACAAAAGTACAATCAAAATTCAAACTTTAACACTAGAACTTGTCCAAATGAATCAAACTCTTCTAAACACTTAATACCCCAAAAACCTTATGAAATCCACCAAAGCAAAGAGCATGAAAGGTGAGTGATCAAACCATGGCTCTTGATACCAATTGATAGATATAGGATTTCACAAACACACTAAACCATAATCCAAGTATGCGTATAAAATGTTTAGAGAGAGAAAGTTCTAAAGAGAGAAAGGGAAGAGAGTTGGGAACTATGTGAAACAAAGAAAAATGGTATTGAAGCTCCAACCCTCTACCTTGGGAGGTAGAGGGTATTTATAGTTTCTTACAAACTAACGCCACCTATGGGCTGTGGATCAGGTATACAGTGGGTAAAGACCCGTCCGTCCTCCACGGTGTTACATAACAAACTACTTAATAATATAACTTGACTACGACTACGAGCAATCTAATGAATACATATACTTGAGGTGACCGACTCTTTAATGACTGAATTTTCTAATTCCTAACACAAATGAAGATGTTTGCTGGAATAAGCTTGTGTGGTTTTCTCAAAATATCCCAAAGCATGCTTTTGTTCTTTGGTTAGCTATTCAAAATAAGCTAACTACTCAAGACAAGATTAGAAAATGGGGGTCTTATGATATGATGATTTGTTCATTATGCTGCTCTGATATTGACTCTCATCACCATCTGTTCTTTGAATGCAAGTATGCTATGCAGTTTTTGTTAAAAGTAAAGCAGAAGTTGAACTTGCAGTGTAATCAAATGGGGTGGAATGATCTGGTGGTTTGGATGACTGGAATGTACATGGGAAGTTATATAGGAAGTGTTGTTAGAAGGATTGGTATTGCAGCTAGTGTATATATGATATGGCAAGAGAGAAATTGGAGATTGTTTAGAGGCCAACAAAGAAGCCCTGATGAGCTTTTTAGTCAGTTCATGGATACAATCAGAATGAGATTGCTAAGTCTAAAATTTAAACATTCAAAGGCTGTTATTAAAACTCAAAAAGAGTGGAATATCAGATTGGATATTGTTGGCAATGGCAAGGTTAATAAGCGTTGAATGAAGGTTTTGGCTTTTAGAGGTATGCTGATGAAGGTATTGAAGTTGGATTATTAAGCTACATGTTTCATGGTGGTTAAAAATGGAGTATTTGGGTCTAGAGTGTATGTACAGATGGCTAATAATTTGGTGGTATTCTATCATTGGGGTCTTTTGCTTGTTTTGTAGATCCAGTGGAGTAACTAAATGGGTTGATTGACCTTTAATGGATAGTAAATACTACCATAAGGTAGTTTCTTGTACAAAGGGTATGTGATTATGAGTTAGCTCAGAATTACAAGTATAGCTAATAGATATATACTCATTATTTGTGGTATATTTTCCAAGTTGCTACATATAGCTTGGATTGGACAAGCTGAGTTTAAAGGAATCAGCTGATTTTAAGGTTTTATCCTTCCATTCAATTTTATCCCTTATTAAAATTGAATGTGATTTTAGTTCACTTCAGTTTGATGGCTCTGTACCTTGGTATACATATTTGGTCATTTCTATTCTTTCCTTTACAGCCCTTTTGCTGGCCTTTGTTAGGTAGCATAGGGGTGTTTGGGACTGCTTAGTTTATGATCATTTTGTGTAAACCATAAAGTGAGTTTCCAGCTGAGAAGGGTAAAAGTGAACTGGTGTGACAATGTATGGTACTAGAAATTGTGAGGAGTGAAAGATGAACCTACATGGTCCTAGTGTAGATTTTCAAAAGGAGGAATGGTTGGTACTCACTGCAAGGTGTGTGTTCCCATGTGTGTGAAGCCATTGTAGTAAATGGAAATGTAGCATTCATGGTATAGCCCTTGCAGTGGAGAGGTTATGGTTCCTAGTGAAGCCACTAATCTATATTATCGTGATCATTGTGGTGGAAGGTTGAATGGTCATGATAAGTAGATAAGGTGGAAATGTAGCTAGATGGTTATTGGTGCTATAAAAGGTGAATGTGGTTGTTGCAGTCTTTCTCAATGAAGTCTGCTGACTGCAGAAGTATGAATGTTTCTGATGTAGCAAGGATGCATAGTATTATGATCTTGCTTGTTGTTGGTACAATGTATTTCAGTGTTTGTTTGTTATGTTTTGTGATAAAAGAGTTATAGGCATGTCTATTACTCTTCTAGTTGTATGAGATTTCTTTGTGTTTAATAAAATATATTCAACTTTTGCACCAAAACAAAAAAATCCAAGATAGTCCCCGTATATAAAAACAGAATTAAGTCGGTTGTATTTGTATAATAGGAAACTAAATACTAAGCGTTGCAGTATTTAAAAGTATGTGCGACCTTGTCCATCAAGTTTAATTAAATTTTTACATCAATTAACTTTTTTTTTTTTTTTTTTTTCTTATGAATTTGTAAAGTTGGACGATTAGCATAACTAAACCAAAACCAACTTATGCATCTATGCATCAAGTACTAAAAGATAAATTTAATAATTTATATAGTTTTATGTCATGAGTTATTAAGCACCTAATAAGTAAACATGTTAACAAAAAACCAAATATTGGTACATTTTTTTGGGATAATATACAATAATGCCAATGATGTTTGCAAAACGATTATACTCGGCCAAAAGACAATACCAGAAATGGCAAACAAATCCAATCAATTTCAACGAAATACCAAGATAGTAATTCAACTACGCCAAAAGAGAAATTGTCTACTCTATATTTATACTTGAATGATTTTTAATGAGCAAATAAGCCTAAATTTGATTTTCATCCAGCGGTAGGCCACTGAATCCTGAGATATTCTTAAGTGCGTCCTTCTCCATCTCCACGAGTCGTTTGCAGAACGTCTCAACATCTCGAGCTTCTTCAGAGAACAGCAATCTCAACTCCTTCCAATGGCATTCATGGGAGCCGTCATCCATCATGGATCCCAAAACCTTCCCAAGCAAGCTGAGCCCTTTCCGATCTATAGAGAGTACCAGTGCATCCTTAACAAACATGTCAAGAGTCAAAGTCAAACATGTGACTAACAAGGCAAACACCATATGAAAATACAAGGATATCTAAAAGCATGTTTTTTTAAATGGTAACTATGTCAAGTAGGATGTCTGAAATTGTTACTAGAAGGTTACGGCCTTACGGGAGTGACACTATGGGGATTGGGATCATACGGTCATACCTTCACATTCTCGTTCAAGTATGCAGCACAAAAAATCACGAGGGCTCGTCGTCTAGCTTCACTTTGATTAATTCCATCAATCAAGCTTGCAGAAAAAAGTGCTACACACAACCAAATTGCAGATAGATCATTATCATTTAAGTGGAGAATATTATCTTTAAATTTCCCGTATCATTTCTAAATCCTAGTTTGTGAATATTGAGGAAACCTGTTATAAAACTGGAAACCAACCAAGCGACAACGTTAACTTTTAACTTAAAGTACATATTTTTTAAGAAGATTATCTTTTTTATAAAGGGAACAATATTCCGAGAGGCAAAAGTTAGTTATTAGGAATCATGTGGCTTGGCCTTATATCATCAGATTATTGGTAACTAACCATCACGATGTTGTTTGATATGTTAACTACATAACAAAGAAGTTGCCAATATTTTGTAAATATGGCAAACTGGCTAATTGTGGTTCCTAGAAAGTTTGGAGTGTTTGGCATTGCGTTTTGAAAGTGATTATCTAATTTCTGTTTTTTCAAGTCACGGATAATCAGTTTCAGGGTTTGGTTAAAGTTAAGCTATTATAAGTATCTGATTATCTAAGGGGTCAAAAGAATCAACTTAGAAGAATCTGATAAAAAAAAAATGGATATTCAATGATTAAGTGATTATGTGTCTATTATGAAGTCTACAAAGAATCAGAACTTGCCAAACACTCAACATTTTATTATCTGATAAAAACAACATGAAATGCCCCCCCTTAGGGGTCTATTTTTTTGGACCAAGGGTGTATAATACTATAATCTATCCATATGTAAACATTATGCATGTGTTGAAAGATGCTTACATAAAGAGTCAGCCTTTGATTCTTCCATATCCTTCATATCCACTTCATTGCCGCCTTCTTTGCCTTCTATATAAGTG
>BPTQ01000002.1:245900173-246244355 GCA_019973895.1 Chrysanthemum seticuspe | reverse complement strand
GCCGGGTTTAAAGGATCAAATGTTGAGAGAATCAAATGATATTTTTTATGCTAATTATATCTTTTATTTTAAACTTGATGATGAGTCGATATCTTAAATAATTAGGTGTTAAATGTAAATGTTCGTTGCATGATCTTGGGGTTGATTTTATAAGATACCAAAGGGTGAAGGAAATTAAGTTGTCATTTTATTTCCTACTTCAACTACTAAATACCCGCCTTCAAAACAAAAGCAAAGATCTCATATAATGTCTAAAATTGCAGAACTAATAAACCAACCCCAACTCCAACTTTCACTAGATGACATCATATCAGCCACCAACAACTTCTCCGAGGAAAATCGCATTGGGCAGGGTGGATTTGGAGCGGTCTATAAAGGTCAACTTAAGGCCTTTGACAGGGCCGTCTTTGAAGGTGTGCAAGGTGAGCGACCGCTCATGGCCCCAGAATTTTTAGGGCCTCAAAATTTGTCCCGTTAATAATTATATGCATGTGTAGACATATTTTTCACGAAGAAAAAGTATTTAGATGAAAAAATATCTTAAATAAGTAATATGTTTGAACGTTTAGATAACTAATTGCATTATATCTTATAAATGGTGACACTTTATATATAATATTGTTTAACGAAAGGCCTCATTATACAATTTTATACAGGGCCCTCAAAAATTTCGCCGATTCATGGGACGGCCCTGGCCTCTGATATCATGGTCGCTGTAAAGCGATTAGATTCGAAGAACGGACAAGGACAAAATGAGTTCTTGAAGGAGATTGTCATGCTTGCTAGTTACCAACACGATAACATCGTCACTCTCGTTGGATTCTGTGACGAACGTGACGAGAAAGTTCTTGTTTATAAGTATGAGGATAATGGAAGCCTTGACTACCATCTGGCATCCACAGACCTCACATGGGAGCAACGTCTTCGAATATGTCTTGGTGCCGCTCGTGGACTTGATTATCTTCATAGCAGTGTTGGTGAAGGGCACAGGGTGATACACCGCGATATAAAAAGTTCTAACATAGTGTTAGATGCGAATTGGAAAGCAAAGATTTCAGATTTCGGATTATCTAAAATAGGTCTCCAGAATGAAAATTTCACTTTTCTTGTCACGAATCCTTGTGGCACATTCAGCTATATTGACCCAGTATATCGAAGCACGGGCATACTTACAAAAGAATCTGACGTCTATTCTTTTGGGATTGTACTATTTGAAGTCTTGTGTAGAAGGCTCGCAATGATCGCTGGATATGCAGACGAGCGCAGATTTCTATCTGGCTTGGTGGAACGTCATGTTAGGGACAACAATTTAACGCAAATCGTCAGCCCCAATATTCAAAAGCAAATGAACCAGATGTCCTACAAAACATTCACTGAAATTGCTCTCAGATGCCTGGAGGAAGATCGAAATCAACGCCCACAAATGGGAATAATTGTCCGAGAACTAGAAACCGCATTAGAACATCAAATAGTAAGTTATATATATAATTATTTTGTAAATCTGTTGTGATCTTAGGAGAATCTAAACTAACAATCATAAACTGTGTTAATTGATGCTAGGATACACAAACAACCGAGTCTGAATCTAAGCTTATCAACTTCTTGAAATCAGATATCAATTATATTATGATCTAATTAAGTTTTAAACTTGTATATAATCGAAAAACTTATCTAATTCTGTTCTAGGGTAGAACCAAGTTATGGGGATCGGAGTCTGGTGGAGATGAATTTTCG
Organism: Chrysanthemum seticuspe; assembly: GCA_019973895.1. Taxonomy (NCBI): domain Eukaryota; kingdom Viridiplantae; phylum Streptophyta; class Magnoliopsida; order Asterales; family Asteraceae; genus Chrysanthemum; species Chrysanthemum seticuspe. Next base: position 246,242,621 of record BPTQ01000002.1, on the reverse strand, counting down.
TTCCGTCTTGAGAGCAATCAAAAGCTAAAGAAGATAACCATATATCATGGTAGATGGATTCATTCGCTCACTTTCACGGCTGAAGATTCCAATGGTTCGTTGCAACCTTCTAAAAAATTTGGTAGCAGGGACTATGACCCCAACAACAGGGCTGATGTGTTTCAGGTGAACAACTCCTATCTCTATCTACACATGAACTAACTAGAGTTATTTTGACATTGTATACAACTTGAGAGAAAAGAGTGATCTAGTACCCTTGGTTGCCCTCACCTTGGGGTCTCGTGGACAACATGAGAAAGAAAATTTTGAGATCACTAATTAAAAAAATACTAGTAATAGTTGTATTTTTTGTATAGCCCTATTGTGTAAAAATTGGAAATTTTGATATCGTTAAAAAGGCAAGTTATATACAAATAAGGTAATTTTATGTTTAATTAATATTGATTAAACTCATTTTTTGATATCAGATCATTAGTACGTACGCCATAACATGGTTTAGCAAAACCATTTCATATATGATTTTCTTTTTGAAGTTTCAACGGCATGACATGCAATTGTGATTTTCATAGATTGACTTTGATGCTGATGAAGAAATGATTGGGATATCCGGGACCCATGGCAATCATGATGGTTATGAGCTAATCTCATCGTTGTGCTTTGTAACAACCAAAAAGAAGTACCGGACATTAGGTGAGGAGGCATATACTGGCTTTTCTGGTTCGTGGGACGTGGGCCGCTTTGACGGATTTTATGGCCGTTCTGGCTGGTACATTGATGCCATAGGTTGTTGCTTGAAGGCTAAAATATGAAATGCCCCCCTTAGGGGTCTATTTTTTTGGACCAAGGGTGTATAATACTATAATCTATCCATATGTAAACATTATGCATGTGTTGAAAGATGCTTACATAAAGGGGACAGCCTTTGATTCTTCCATATCCTTCATATCCACTTCATTGCCGCCTTCTTTGCCTTCTATATAAGTGATTGAACTGCATGTTAAAGAATTTGTATCAAATGTATGCGTGTGTGTGAGTGTAATAACACATAACAAAGAACCCGACTTAGGTTTCTAAGAGACATTGTACACATCATGTGAAGGACATGTTCTATAAAGTGTTACCATAATATTGGTAGAGGCGTATGATTACCTTGGATTAAACTTATAAATCCTGTATTCTTGATCATCATTCAGTAACTCTTGGAGATTTTCAGCACGAGATGTAGATTCGAAATTAGATGAACTTAAAATACTAGAAACTGAGTAACTGAACTCCTTTATCGCCTCCCCTTCTGAAATTATCGTCTCTCGAAGACTTTCTACAGCTGACTTGACCTAACAGAATTCCATACGTAATGAGCATAAAACTAAATGTCACATTAAGAATATCAACACACTTTTTAACCTTTGTCATAAAACCAATGTTAGATCAAAATACAAGTTTAGTTCATAAAACTATAATATAAAAGCCACTTATGTTTAGCTTCTACACTTGTACCTTTTTATCACCGAGGGGCACAACTTCACCAACAAGAGCAACCCGATTAGGAGGCTGTATCCATAGGAAAAGCTTGGTGTTAACAATAACTTATCAAGATAATATAGTATAGCTATCAACACTCTGTGTCTAAATTTCAGATTGCAAAGCTTTGCAGTGTTCTGTGTGCAATATGTTCTTTTTCCAATTGCGTTCGTTCTTTTTTATTATAATTCAGGTGAAAACTGCAGAGTGTTTGGGAGCTAAAATAATTAGCTGACTAACCTTCTTTAAAGATTGAAGCAAACTTGCAAGCGATCCAGGTAAGGGACTTGTAACAGCAAATGAACCGCGTTCATCAATAACTGTATTCTTTTTTTAGCAAAAAACACAAATCAAAGCGGTATATGGGAACATCTATTGACCAGTAAAACACTTGGCATATATATATAGCATGGCATACAACAACAACAACAAACCCAATCCCGCCGGGGCAGGGTATGGGGGAGGTAGAATGTAGACAGATCCTACCCCTACCCCAGGGTAAACCCGGGAGTAGAGAGACTCCCGGGAGTAGAGAGACTGCTTCCAAGGAGACCTCCGGCAAGTGCATGTGTGCGGGTGAGAGAGCAAAGAAAGGAGTGCAAGTGTGTCGGTGAGCAATATCGAAGAAAAGCTGAACAAAGACAGCAGGCAAAACAAGCAAACACGCACACAGAGCAGAAAGGAACCAACAAGCGAACATAAGAGAATAGGACAAAACATGCAAAGCAAACGCCGCTGAAGAGCACAGAAAAAAGGCAAAGAGGCAAGGGGCACGGGCAAAAGCAAAAGAAAACAAGCCCAAAAGCAAAAACGCATACAAGACAAAGAACAAAAGCACCAAGAAGATGCAGGCGTAAGGGAGGCGTAAGGGAGCAGCACAACACAAAGCAGGGCAACGCAAAGGGCTTAAAGCTAAGGCAAAGCAAAAGGAACAAGAGAGGCACCAAACCCTAAAGGAAAAGCTACGGGGCACCAAAACAAAACCCAGGGGGCAAGGCAACAAAGAGAAGCCTAACGCAAAAACTACCTCAAACCCACGAAAAACCTAGCCCGAGCTACCCGCAAGGCCGCAAATCATAATCCTATCTCTCCACGCTTTCCTATCTGAGGTCATGTCCTCAAACAAGAGAAGCACCTTCATGTCGTGTCGTGCTTAAGTCTATCCTCCCACCTGAGTTTGGGTCTACCCCTCCTTCTTAAACCGTAGATAGGATGGCATACGCATACGGCTTGGTTTAAAAATGCGCTCGCATCGAGCATCCGAGTGATGCGTTGGATAAACGCAACGCGAAACCTGATGCGAGGTTGTTCCAGAATGTCGTCTAATGCGAACGCATCACGTCGCAACAGTGTATTGCTCGCATCGGACGCAATGGACGCATCACTTCGCAAGAGTTATAATTTTGACTAGTATAGACTTTTATAGTTTAAGTTGACTTTTTGTTTCTAGTCAAACCATTAAGTTGACATATTTGATGCAATGGACGCATCACTTCTCAAGAGTTACAATTTTGACTAGTATAGACTTTTACAGTTTAAGTTGACTTTTTGTTTCTGGTCAAACCATTAAGTTGACATATTTGATGTTATAACATTAGGTAGTATCATTATACACGTGACTTATTTCAAATTTAATCATTTACTTGTAGAGTAATTTAAGTAAAAATATTTTATATTTTTTATTTATTACCTAGCGCCGCGCGTCCGTGAGGCGCTCGCAACCGCATCGCGCATCGGTCTTTTGGACCTCGAGCGCAACGGATCGCCGCACGCAATTTAAAACCAAGCGCATACCATAATCCATACCAAACATTATGCAAATACAAACAGTAGAAAGATTGTTAGACCTATGCTATGTTACAAGGAGCTAAACTGTACTAAAGAAGTACGCATGTATCAAAGTTTCTAATGCTTATAACTTTAGTTCAAAATGACCCATCTCTTACACCCCCATACCCCGCTCATGCGGGATTGGGTATCGTTCTTGTGTCTTACATACAGAGGCACATTAACCAACATAATCAGTACAAGGCCCTAGCTATAAAATCCACTATAAGCTATTGGTCATGAACAGACTAAGTGGGAAGAGCAGATTATCATCATTACACATATGAAGTGTAAGTGGACCTACTTTAATGTCTTCGCGTTTTACTTGAAATAATATTTATGCTTTTTCTCTACCTAAAAAGCTCTATCATTTACCAACTATAATAGATGAACAAGAAGGATTTGCTTCATTTTCATGCCATGGAATTCCGAAAGACTAAGATGCTAAAGTATTTGAAGAGTAACGAATTACTCCCAATAAATATGTACTATAAGATTGGTATTACAAGTCACAACAGCAAGTCTATAATATATTTTGCAGCGAAATACAACATAGCTGAACCAACAGTGTGAGGTCTCATTAGTCATACCCCATTCGCTCACACCCCTTAAAGCCTCAGTAATTACTACTAGTACATTGTCCCCAATGCTATCAATCCCCCACCGCAAATGTCCAATTGACCAGTCAAGGAGGGTTATGGGAGAAATAGGTCATGGGTCCAATCCCAACTCCTGCCTAAAGGTACTAGTACAGGTGCAAGGTGCTCATTACCTGGGGCTAGGTCCTTGCGGAAGGTTCAGTCCGCACCCAAAAGGGGTGCACGAGGTCGGGTTCCCCCCGCCGTGGAGAATAACTAGAACACTGTCATACACTGAGTTTCATTCAAACGGATTAACAACACCCCCGTGGCACACCCAATGCGATAATCATTTTTAAAAAATGATCAAAAACTCCAAAAAATAAAAAATAAAAATAGAATCAGTAAGCATACCACATTATGCAAGGCGATTTCAGGCACCCAAATGTACGGCCTGCCCTTCTTCACAAAGTACTTAACTTTGGAACTGTATATTTCTTCCTTACTGTCAAATCAAACACAAAAATACTTTAGTAGTAGCATATAAACAACCAACTAAACAATCATTAGTGAATTATAAAAATAAATACCTTCCAGTAGCATCAGCCTTAATTGTGTTCAAAGTTGCTTGCCAATTAGACGCCAATATATTCTGCAATAAAGAATAAGATGGTCACTAAAATATACATCGAATTAACTTATAGGTGTGGTGTAGAGTTAAAATTAATGTTATACCTTGCATTTTTGGGCTAATGTTAAGACGGTAGTTTTGGGACCCTTCATCGATGCACACCACCTGTTTGTTGTTATTATTCCTCACACGAACTAAGGGTCCGTTTGGTTTGGTTGAATGGGAATGAGACTATGACTTTCAAAGTCATAATCTGTGTTTGTTTTGTTTTGTTTTGTGGGCCCGGTAATGAAATGGGTATATCATAGTCATAGATTCATTACACACCAATTTGGTGTCTATGAAATCCATTCCCATGGGCCTCTCTTTTTTCCACTACAAAATTCAAATATCTATACACTTTTTCATACCATATTTTATCAACCAAACATAAACAATCGTAATGATACAGTTTTTCATACCCATTATCATTCCACCTCATTCCAAATCCGATACCCATTGTCATTCCTAGCAACAAACCAAACGGGCCCTAAGAGTATGTGGGATACAGTTGACAAAGGTAATTTGGTTTTGCAGGTTCAACTTTTATTAAGAGTTGTAAGTTAAATATGTTATTTGTTCATACTTTTTTTTGAACCCCTAGCCCAGAAGGCAAAGGCGCCTTTCCCATTAGCACGCGAAAGAAAACCCCTATCGCCCTAGACAAGACTCGAACTTGAAACCTTGCCTAAGAGGGTAAAACCTCTATACCGCTGGACCAGAGGGCCGTTGGTTATTTGTTCATACTAGGTTGATTAAATTACTTTAATTTGTACTCAAAGAATGTTAGACTTAAAGACAACTAATTTTGGCAACTTACTAATATTTTCAAGTTTAAGACATAAGTATGCGAGCAACATAATTTCGATCGACAGTTGTTTGATGAACTTCTAAATTTGTAAATAAGTATTAAAAATGGGCTTTTACGCCATGTAAATAAGTATTAAAAACCAGTCAACAAAAAGAACATGAGATTAAACATGCATGTCTATAAATAGCTAGCCATGAAAGTTACACTTAACGTATAAAATAAATATTTCTCTTTAAGCCAACCAATCGTTTGTACCCTCAAATTTTATCTCACGCTCAAGACATGTTTCATTTTTTGCAATAAATAAAAGAGGTCTACTTTTTTACTTTTTACTTTTCTTTTTTTTTTTCTGAAAAAAAATAGATTATTTAAGTAAGAAAAAATGGGTAATAAAGCCAGTAGAATATTAAACCATACATGGCAAAAATCCCTGGCCCCATTATGCCAAATCTTCGAAAATAAAAAATAAAAAATTATCAAAGGGGTTTGTAGCATGGCGTGTGATGTATATTTGTAGTGTGTATAATGGGACAGGTTGGGGATCTATTACAAAGTTGGTAAAATTAAAAAGTGTAGAAATTTATTCATAGTGTGACACGTGTCCCTCATTTTAAATTATACGTAAAATCCGCTCAGGGGTAATATGGTCTTTTGACCTATTTTTTCTTTTTCACCTCAAATTTCAAACGCACATATTTCTTAAACCACAAACTTTTAGAAAAAACCGATTTCATCATAATTTTTAAAATTCGATTCTCTTTAATTTGGTATAAATCTTTTAAATTATTTCAAAACTTTGTTTTTTGACATATTTATTGAGTCATGATTTTCTTGATATTTTTGCTATTTTCGATCCTATTTTTTATCTTAAAAATTGCCGAATCATAAAATACTTAAAACACAAAAGTTTTAGATTTTGATTCACTCTTTACCCAGGAATTTGAATCACTCAAATCCGGTGTGATATGAGTGAGATATCGCACGTTAAAGATGACGTTTTAGTCATATTTGTTGCACACAAAGTGTTTGATGAAATGTCTAGCTTATATTTTTAGTTTTAAAAGTGAGCTAAATGAACTAATTTTTGTCCCACAACGCATCATTAATCATTTTATTAATGTAAAACTCAAAAAGTAATGTTTTTTAATAGTTCAATTTTTAACTATTAAAACTGATGAATCAAACTGATGAACTGATGAACCAAACAAAAACTGATGAACCAAACCAAACTGATGAACTGATGAACCAAACCAAAACTGATGAACCAAATCAAACATAGTTATCAGTTTATTTTGGTTAATCAATCATAGTTTCAGCTTAACATGTTGGTATTTGTTTTGTTTTGTTCATCAATTTATTTTGGTTCATCAATCATAGTTTCAGTTTTGGTTTGGTTCATCAGTTTTTGGTTTAGTTCATCATTTTTGGTTTTATGCTTTTTTTAAACAGATTGGTTTGGTTCATCAGTTCATCAGTTTGGTTCACCAGTTTTAATATTTAAAAACCTTAACTATTAAAAAAAATTACTTTTTGAATCTTACATTAATAAAATGATTAATGATGCGTTGTGGGACAAAAAATTTAACACTAAAAATCTAAGTTAGACATTTCATCAAACACCTTGTATACAACAAATATGAGTAAAACACCATCTTTAACGTGTGATATCTTACCCATATGACATCAAATTTGAGTGATTTAAATTTCTGGGTAAAGAGTGAACAAAAATCTATAACTTTCATGTTTTAAGTTTTTCACGATTAGACATTTATGAAGGTAAAAAATAGGGCCGAAAATGCCAAAAAAATAAAGAAATCAAGAACTATTTGATATGTAAAAAAAAGTTCAAAATATTTATCAAGATTTATACCAAATTAAAAAGAATCAAATTTTAAAAATTATGGTGAAATCGGTTTTTCGTAAAAGTTTGCCGTTTGAAAGTTATTTGCGTTTGAAATTTGGGGTGAAATATAAAAACGGGTTAAAATGACATAAATACCCCCTAACCGAATTTAATAAGAAAAAAATGAGAGAGTGAATGGGGGACACTTGTCACATTGTGAGTGGCTTTCTAGCCTTTTTAATTTTCCTTACTTTATAAAGGATCGCATCTCTAATGGGACAATGATGTTTTTAAAGGGGGAAATTACATATATATCTATTAAAATTCAAAAATTTGTATATTTTTTTATAATACTAGTTGTTTTAGTGGGTATACATGCAATGCTCTTTTTTAAAGAAAGTCAATAAGAATTTTTAGTTTATTGCTCCCTATTTTGTATCAGGATATCTCCAACAGTTTCATAATACTTTTTTTTTTCTTTTCTTTGAGAAAAGTCTTTTATTTCACTTAAAATATCATTTACATATTGATAGAAGACAAAAGGACAACAAGCTACGTCATTAGTCTTTTTTTAGATTGCAAAACTAATTCTTTTATAAACAATTGTTGAGGATCTGAGTGTCATAACAATATTGTTCATAACGCGTTGGACTAATTTGTTGAGTAGCTACATCGCCTCAGGTGCAAGGAAATTACCAAAGGTATCAAACGCGAAAGGAATAAACGCGTGTTGATTTTCAATGCATGTTTTCTCGTGTTTTATCACTTTGCACGAAGCGCCTTTCAAAACAGCATGTCCAACTGTAAAACCTCGACTACTCAAACCTACGAAGAAAAAAACCCCAATCAGGTTCACACAAGCATGTTTCATAATAGTAAACGACCCAGCAGTTCGGATCACTTTAGGAATGCATGCACGCCATGTAGGCAAAAGATAAGAAATGTTAAGACATAAAGTATATAGAAATAACAAATTGGAATGTGTCACGGAGTTAGCTAGAAACCGCGACGTTTTATTAAGACTTGCAAGTTTTTTGTGAAAGAAAATAAATAAGATATTGCCTAAGTAAAACAAAATGTAAATACACGGATAATTATTGGGCACTTTACTAAAGTGCGGGAATGTCCGTGTGCTGGGTCGTAGCCATTCTTAGAGATAACATCGCTTAAGATTGCAAATGTTCCATGTGCGTGGTAGTTCACGACCATTCATGTCTCGTAGCTTGTACGCGCCTGTTCCTAATGCTTCAGTAACCTCATAGGGTCCTTCCCACTTCGGTCCAAGTTTGCCTGTGTCTTCTGCGTGGCTCGCATCATTGGCGCGGTATACGAAGTCACCTGGTATGAATGAAACACTTCGCACTTTGGCATCGTAGTATCCCTTCATTTTTGACTTTGATCTTGCTTCACATATAGCTGCGCGTTCGCGTCTTTCTTCCAACAGGTCTAAGTCGATACGCCGCTCGTCGTCATTGGTTGCAACATTGACTTCAGCTGTGCGAATGGTTGGCATCCCAATTTCGGCTGGTATGATGGCCTCTGTCCCATAAACTAAAGAAAAGGGAGTGTCTCCCGTGCTAGTTTTGATTGAAGTGCGGTGAGCCCACAGAACATGCGATAATTCTTCTACCCACCTTCCTTTGTGCTTGTCCAGACGTGCCTTCATTCCTTCACCCAGACTTCGATTTGCACGCTCTACTAAGCCGTTGGTTTGTGGATGTTTAACCGACGCGAAGTGCTGCGTGATATTCAACTTCTCGCACCACTCCTTGAAGGGGTTGTCACAAAATTGTTTCCCGTTGTCCGAGATGATTTCCCCAGGTAGTCCGAAGCGGCATACAATATTTTCCCAAACAAAGCGTTTGACCTGATTGCCAGTAATTGTTACAACTGCCTTTGCTTCGATCCACTTGGTGAAGTAGTCTATGGCCACTATGAGAAACTTCAATCCTCCTGCTGCAACGGGGAAGGGACCTGTAATGTCGATACCCCACTTGTAAAATGGCCATCGCGCCGTGATTGGCGTTAGCTCCTGTTGTGGTTGGCGCGGAACGGGTCTATGAACCTGACAGTCGCCGCACTTTTTGATTAATTCCCGCGCATCACGGTGCATGGTGGGCCAATAGTATCCTGACCGTAAAGTGCGCGCTACCACGGACCGTGGTCCCAAATACATGCTGCATGAACCGGCATGGATTTCCCTGAGTACATAATTTGCTTGTAGGGGGCCGACGCAGCGGAGCCATGGTTGCAGAAAGGAGCGTTGATATAGTACACTGTCTCGAAGTTCAAACCTCAGTGTTGTGCGCTGTATTCTTCGGGCTTCCTTTTGCTCTTGGGGCAATACGCCCTTGCTTATGAATTCCATTATTGGTGTCATCCACGTAGGTCCTTCCTCCTCTATTACTGTGGATATTTCCAACTCTGAGATGGACTTGCTCTTCAGCGTTTCCACCAATACTTGTTTTGACAGGTGTGCAAAGCTTGTGGATGCAATCTTGCTTAGCGCATCCGCCTTTCGATTTTCCCCCCTAGGGACTTGCCTAATGGTAAACCTGTCGAAATTCTGAATTAGTGATTTGGTCTTGTCTAGGTATTGGATCATGTTGTCTTCTTTAGCCACGTACTCGCCCAACACATGGTTGGCTACTAGCCGAGAATCCACATTTGCTTCCAGGTTGCGTACACCCATTCGAGCTGCAATGCGTAGTCCAGCAATTAGGGCTTCATACTCTGCCTCATTGTTTGTCGCTGTGAATTCAAAACACAATGCGTAAGTGAATTCCATTCCTTCCGGACTTGTGAGGATGAGGCCTGCTCCTGACCCATCCACGCATGAAGATCCATCCGTGAACAAGATCCATGGATCTTGTAGTTCCTTCTTGCTTGGTGCGGGTGCATCATCAGTGTCTGGTTTATCGATGATGAAATCTGCTAGTACCTGCCCTTTTACTGCGGTACGTGGTCTGTAGGAGATGTTATGCTCACCTAGCAATACACTCCACTTCTACAGTCGTCCTGACGCGTCGGGTTTGGAGATGATTTGCTTGATCGGTTGGTCTGTGATCACTGCTATGGGGTGCGCCTGGAAGTACCTGTGCAGCCGTTTGGCGGCGAACACTAATGCCAGGACCAACTTCTCCATTGCGCTGTAATTAATCTCCGTTTTCTTAAGCGCTTTGCTGACAAGGTACACAGGTGTTTGTACTGAATTCCTATCCGTCAGCAGTACCGCGCTGACTGCCCCATGAGTCGCAGATAAGTACATAATTAATTCTTCCCCTGGTCGGGGTGCGACTAGTGTAGGGAGGGTTGCCAGGTGTTGTTTAAGCTGTGTAAAGGCTTCTTCTGCCTCCGTAGTCCAGCGAAAATCTCCCTTTTTATACACTTCTTGAGTGTTTTGAAGAGAGGGAGTGACTTGTCTGCTGATTTGGACAAGAATCTATTTAGGCCGGCCAGTTTTCCATTGAGAGATTGGACTTCCTTCAACGTGCGCGGTGAGGGAAGTTCGATGAAAGCCTTAGTTTTTCCTGGGCATGGTTTAATGCCATCTGGTTCTATCAGGTATCCAAGAAACATGCCTTCTGTAGCGCCAAAAGTGCATTTCTTAGGATTTAGCTTCATGTTGATCTCTTTGAGAGTCCGAAATGTTTCCTCAATGTCGGGCACCAATTCATCCTCAGTATGGCTTTTTATGACCAAGTCGTCAACGTAAACCTCTAGGTTGCGGCCCACATGTCTTTCAAATGCATTATCTACTAACCGCTGGTAGGTGGCGCCTGCGTTCTTCAAGCCAAAGGGCATTTTAGTATAGTAGTAGACGCCTTGGCTTGTATGAAAGGCCGTTTTTTCCTCATCTTCCTTAGCCATATGGATTTGGTGGTATCCTTTGTATGCGTCTAGGAAGCATTTAAGTGGGTATCCACACAAAGACTCTACCTTCCAGTCTATCTCCGGTAGTGGGTAACAGTCTTGTGGACATGCCTTGTTGAGATCTGTGAAGTCCACACACATCCGCCAGCTACCGTCGCTCTTCTTCACCATTACTGGGTTGGAAAGCCAGTCGTGGTAGTAGACTTCTCGCATGATACCTGCCTCCACAAGTTTGTGTACTTCTGCCAGAATTGCTTGCGCGCGTTCTGGAGCTTGGCCGCGCTTCTTCTGGCGTATTGGTGAGTATCCTTGTCGGATTCTCAGCTTGTGTTCTGTGATCGAGCGTGGTACTCCAGTCATGTGCTTTGGTTCCCATGCGAAGATATCCCGGTTCTTTTGCAGGAGTGCACACACGGCTGCCTTGCCATTATCCGACAGCGATCCTCCGATCGATACTTCTTGTTCTGGATAGGCAGGGTGAGTTGCAACCTTCAGGTTTGGAACTTTGGTTGCGCGCTGTTCTGGAATGGGTGTCGTCTCACATGTAATCGTGTTACATTCTCTATGTGGTACATCGGCGTTGTAGAGAGTAACAATACCACCTTCCACTGGGAATTTGAGCATCCCATGTGCTGTAGACGGTACTGCGCGCATGGCTGATATCCCAGGTCTTCCGATAATGCCATTGTATGGCGAAGGGGATTTGATCACCATAAAATTCATCCAGGCTGTCGCGGAGTGTTCTTTATTACCCACACTGACTAGTAGGCGTATTTGCCCTATAGGCCATATCTTTTCTCCTGTAAAACCAATCAGCGCTGTCATGACCGGGCTTAACTGACTGCGTATCTCAGGTCGCAGTCGCTTGAAGCAGTGTTCGTACATTATGTCTGCCGATGCTCCTCCATCAACATACATGCGGTGGATATCGTGACCCCCCGCATTAATTTCAATGGTGAGCGGCTCTACCACTGCGTTGTCCGCAGTCAAGGTGGGGAAAGAGATTTCACTTCCACGGGAAAATTTCTGGCTGACCTTCTGCCTAGTTACTCGCTGCCATGATTGTATCATGTAGGTGGTGCCAGCCTTATCTTTGGGTATTTCTTTCTTATTCCCAGTTTTTTGCTTATCCTTTCCCTCCTTGATGTTTTTAACCAAATGGTCCAATCTGCCTTCTTTTACTAGTTTATCGATGAGTTGACGCAGTTGGACACATTCATTGGTGGTGTGGCCCTTCTGTCCATGATAGTCACAGTATCCACTCCCCACGCGCCGATTTTCTTGAGTGCGCATCGGTGGGGGTCTTGGGAAGTTCGCGCCTTCCGCCGCGAATATTTCCTTTGGGGTCTTAGTCAGCGGAGTGTATCTGTCATTATCCCAAAATGATGATTATAATATCCCAAAATGTTGCTTTGTTTGTTTATATAAGGGTTATTATACAAAAAAGTCACTAAAGTTTGCGGAAAATTTGTCCTAAGTCACTAAAGTTTAAAAGTTGTCATTCAGGTTACTCAACTTATGAAAGTTGTCAACCACGTTACTGAACTTATGAAAGTTGTCATCCAGGTTACTGAACTTTTAAAGACATGACATTTTTGTTACTTAACATATAAAACAAATAAACGTAAAAATCGATAAAACAATAGACATGTTTGATTTTTAACGTTGAGTAACCTGAATGGCAACTTTTAAACTTTAGTGACTTAGGACAAATTTCCCGCAAACTTTAGTAACTTTTTTGTATAATAACCCTTTATATAAATCACTATCACGTTTACTTGTTAGCTTATGACTCCAAGATTATATATTTTACGTATCCAATAACCAGGTTGCACAATTGAACACACATGCAGCAATCTAATCAATCCGGAAGCAAAAACTGAAAATATTGATAAAAAATCAATACAAAAAGAAAAAAATAATCAGTATGTAGATTTTATAACTCTAAAGAATCCAACCGCACACCCTACAAACTATTGCTCCAAAGCAAAGACAAGCAAAAAAAATTCTCTAACTTTAAAACCATCAAGTCTTGTTGCGTAAACCCAATCTCACATTGGAGAAAGATAAATCTTAAAGCTAAGATATAACCTTAATAGGCTATTTTCTTTGTGTTCAACTATATGATTAGAATTGCAATAGTTTACATATTCAGTCATAACCACATTGACATAGTTGCTTTTTAATTAAAAAAAAGGATAATCACCCGATATCTTACAAATTAAATTTTTTGATTTGTTCTGGTTAATTTTTGAATTGCGTAATTCTAAGGGATTCTTTTTCTCTTTTCTGTAAGGTAAAAATATATAAGGTATAATTATCTTGTAAGGTAATATATATATATTTTTTAAATGGTTATCTTCATAATATATATTCCTAAATTACAAAGTACAAATTTTTTTAACATGTCCTTATTTTATTGATTTGGAACATATAAATCAAAAAACAATTTAGTCTATTTGTAAGTTGTTTAAATAACTTATGAATGACCCAAGTTCGAATCAATGCATGTCTTCTTTTTAATTAAACCGAATTTTACATACTTAAAATTAAAAATACACTAACACATACTGAATTTTATAATTTAAAAAAAATGCCACATAAATTCAATGATGGCGGATTTTTTTAATTCGTACGGATGTGCGGATAGATCTGGACCGCCCATTCTAGATCTGATCTTGACTTTTTGTAAAAAAATCAAGATATGCGCTAACTTCACGGTACCAATTGACCATGTAAACGATTTTTTTTTAATTTTTTTTCCTTTTGAGGGATCCTTACTATTGTTATCTTCTTTCATTTTTTAATTTTTACAGATTTTTCTGAGCACTTTTTGTTTTCTTGTTTATGAGTCCTACCGTGATATTAACGATATTATGAGTCCTAGTGTGATATTATAAAATGATGATATTATAAAACTAACTGTGATATTAAGTTTTTTTACATGTAAAAATAAACCTTGATATTAAGAAACATATGAGAGTTACTATGATATTAACAATTTTATTAAAAAAAACATATGATAGTTACGGTGATATTAACAATTATATTAAAAAAAGAGAAAAAAGTTTCTGTGATAGTAAAAAGGAACCGTGATATTAACATTTTTTTATTAAAAAAGGAACGATGATATTAATAAAAAAACAACACTCATATGTGTTATATCAATTGAATATTGTTAGATTAAGTAATGTAATGAACATAAACTATACACATTTTGGCAATGGGTTGTGAACACACAGGTTGCAAGTTTTGTATGGGCGGAACTTGGAACTGAGTGGATTCACAATGCCTTTGCTGCATAAACGATTTTGAAAGGTTTTTCATTTCAACACAAACTCTATGAACTCACTCAACCTTTGTGTTGACACTGTTTAGCATGTTTTATCTCAGGTATCTAAGGCATTCACTTCATGGCATGCATATGGATATATCATAGAGTCGTGGTGACGACGCGTCACACATGGGATTTATGCACTTTAAAAACATCGTTTGGCTTGTAACAAATTTATTTCCATACATATTAATTTTCATTTGGGACCTATACTTTGTAAACTCTGATTGTTTTAATAAATCAAACGATGTGTTTTCCAAACGACACTTTAGGTCGTTCGATATAACTGTAACTTTGATGCTATGACAGTCATCCCCCAGGAATTCCATTTCGCTGAAAAACAGGTAATTTGGGGGTGTGACAGATTGGTATCAGAGCATCGGTTATAGAGAACTAGGTTGCATCATTGACCCTAGACTATAACTACATCATCATAGCATCTCATCATATCATTATAAGTGCATACTCATTATACATGCGGGTTTATGACTCAACACCAAACATCATATGAGTCGATTAGTCCAAGCATTGCATAGTTACTCCTAAATTATACATAGCCTGATCACCTATGTCTAATTCAGGAAGAATCATGCAATGAAGGGAGTAGTAGTCTTATATGTGTAAGCAATTCTATGACCGAGCCAAATTTTCAAAAGACCCGTTACTCAAACCGATTTAGCCTAATCTCATGACAGTTCTTGTTTGATGAGTTGTGAGATTAAGTAAAAATCGGTTACCTAAAAGTCTTTTGAGGGTTTTGCTCGAGAATGGGAAAGTTTGCCACATCAAACCCTAAACCGGAGAGACCAACACGAACTGAATTCAGGGACTGAATTCCTTTTTGGGTGGGCGAATGTGACAACTCGTAATTTCAGGACATTTCATATAGACTAGATTTAGTCTACACATCAATAGTAACATCATTTCATATCAATTTATGCATGGGTTTTGCATTTTACATTAAACGTTTATTTTCTTATTAAATAAACGCTATCGCGTAAACATTATTTGAACATTTGATCCGACACTTCCAAAAATTATTCCGATATATTTTTGTACTCATAATAAGATTATAAAAATAATATTATTACTTTACCCGATGTTTTCAATTTATTTTGTATATAAATTGTTATATTTATATAATTACGACGGTTTTCGTAAATACTATACGATAATTATTATTTCACTCAATTTTTGTAAGAAATGTATTTTTATAATTTTCATGACTTCAATATATTTTATTTTGATCCGTTAAAATTTATTTTTAACTAACGCTACCCTAAAAGCTCAAATATGTACACAAGTTACTAATTATTTTTAGGGTTCTTATACAAAAAAGTCACTAAAGTTTACGGGATATTTGTCCTAAGTCACTAAAGTTTAAAAGTTGTCATTCAGGTTACTCAACGTTAAAAAGCAAACATGTCTATAATTTCAGCGATTTTTACGTTTATTTTTTTTTATATGTTAAGTAACAAAAATGTCATGTCTTTACAAGTTCAGTAACCTGGATGACAACTTTCATAAGTTCAATAACATGGTTGACAACTTTCATAAGTTGAGTAACCTGAATGACAACTTTTAAACTTTAGTGACTTAAGACAAATTTCCCTCAAACTTTAGTGACTTTTTTGTATAATAACCCTTATTTTTAAATAACAATACCTTTACTTCTACACCTAAGTACTTAGCTACTCAAAATACAATATAATTTTAATATTTTTGGGCTTGTCGACAAGGAGGATGACTCAACTACACTTTGAGTACTAAATATCTAAGTATACAATAATACTTACCTTATTATATTATTACTTCAACACATACAAGCATAAGATATCAAGTGTGAAAAAAAATACTTACCCTCCCACCATTTTCTTCATCAACCGGCCAAGAGAAGAGAAACACAAGGAGATCAATTTTTTTCAAGTCAAGCTAATTTACACAACCTTAGCATACTCTTAAGCAAGGTTTTGGAATAAAAACCTAGGGTGTTTAGGATTAACCTTTGTTCTCTTAACCTCATCAAGTAACTAGTAAGCATTTCATGTTCATTTTCATCTTTCATATTCATATCATGTTCATTTTATCATGCTTGAGAAAAACATGCAAGTTATATGGATGTCTATACCACTTTTATGGTTTTTAAGTGCTATATATATATTTATCATCCTATAATTACTCCTTGAAATATATCACTTTTAGTGATGTCTAGGAACCCATGACACCCTAAGAAGGTGTATGGTAGGATTAGAATAGCTTCGGAGTTGTTTTGAATTGGTTAGAATAGGTTTGGCGCGAGAAAAACTCATTTCGACAATTATATTTAAGGGTCTGACCTTTTCTGTGAAATCTGGAATTTTCGACAGTTGATAAAAATATTTGGGCTAGATATTTGGAAAATATACTTTAAAACGAAAACGTGGCCGCTTGAATGGGTTAAAACGGAGTTATAACGAAGAAGTTATGCTATTTTTAAGTTTAACGACGAAAACTATTTGTTTCAGAAAATTCAGCATGTATTCTCGACTTTTTACGAGTCAAAAATGAATCTTAAGCGTTATTAAATGTGTGTACTTATCAAAAATATATTAGTATATATTATCACGATTCCGAGGATATATGAAACGTAGAAAACGGACTTATAACGACTAAGTTATTCACATTTTAAACAAGTTGCCGTAACTATTTTATATAAGTATAACTAATATATTTTCTAATAGACAAACATATCGGCCGCGAATAACCATGTTGAGGGTTGTTTTTAACATTGATAGAGTACTATTCAGAAAAAGATGTCTTCTAGTAAAAGTAAGTTCGCCTAGCCTATTTTTCAAAATGTCCAACCGTTTGTCAAACGGAGTTGTAACGAGTAAGATACGGTCACTTAAACTTTGCCGAAAACTACCCTTAAACAATATTTTGGATACAAGTACCCTACTTTGCCTATGATTTTCTCCATGATCGAGACCTCTAGGATAAAAACTTAAATGCTAAAACTTTAATATAATGATACAAGCTTTCCAAAACCGTTGAGTTTGTTTCCTAACACTCAATGTGCACCATTTTACGACTAGCTTTTCAAGGCCGTTTAGTCACTTTCATGAAATTGTCAAATGATATTATTTTACGACGAAAAGTTATAATTTCATAATAAATCATTAAATGATTATCGTATGATATCATTTCAACATAAATACTTGTAAAGTATTTTATAATATGACGAGATGTCATAAACATATAATTCAATGATAAACATTATTTTCAAATGTACAAGTGGTATTGATATCATATTAGTTTACATGCACGACATTGTTTCATGATTTACATTAGAGCATATCATTCATAATAGGTCGCGCTTAGAGATTGCGCCGCATTTCAGTGTATCCACTCTTGTCATCATTATAATTGCATCAGGTGAGTTTCATAGCCCTTACTCTTTTAATTGTTTTGAATTACTTTTAGGGGAGATACATGCTCAACTATTTTTATGACAATCATAATTATTTGCAAACTATATGTTTATCTAAACTGAATGTTTAGTTATATTTTATATCATAAATCATGGAGCTAAATGTCTTGGTATAATCATTGAGCTAATTGTCTTGGTATTATCATTGAGCTAAATGTCTTGGTATTATCATTGAGCTAAATGTCTTGGTATAATCATTGAGCTAAATGTCTCGGTATTATCATTGAGCTAAATGTCTTCGTATTATCATTGAGCTAAATGTCTTGGTATAATCATTGAGCTAAATGTCTTGGTATAATCATTGAACTAAATGTCTTGGTATAATCATGAACTAATGGTCTTGGAATTATTTGAAACAACACTCATATGTGTTATATCAATTGAATATTGTTAGATTAAGTAATGTAATGAACATAAACTATACACATTTTGGCAATGGGTTGTGAACACACAGGTTGCAAGTTTTGTATGGGCGTAACTTGGAACTGAGTGGATTCACAATGCCTTTGCTGCATAAACGATTTTGAAAGGTTTTTCATTTCAACACAAACTCTATGAACTCACTCAACCTTTGTGTTGACACTTTTTAGCATGTTTTATCTCAGGTATCTAAGGCATTCACTTCATGGCATACATATGGATATATCATAGAGTCGTGGTGACGACGCGTCACACATGGGATTTATGCACTTTAAAAACATCGTTTGGCTTGTAACAAATTTATTTCCATACATATTAATTTTCATTTGGGACCTATACTTTGTAAACTCTGATTGTTTTAATAAATCAAACGATGTGTTTTCCAAACGACACTTTAGGTCGCTCGATATAACTGTAACTTTGATGTTATGACAGTCATCCCCCAGGAATTCCATTCCGCTGAAAAACAGGTAATTTGGGGGTGTGACAGATTGGTATCAGAACATCGGTTATAGAGAACTAGGTTGCATCATTGACCCTAGACTATAACTACATCATCATAGCATCTCATCATATCATTATAAGTGCATACTCATTATACATGCGGGTTTATGACTCAACACCAAACATCATATGAGTCGATTAGTCCAAGCATTGCATAGTTACTCCTAAATTATACATAGCCTGATCACCTATGTCTAATTCAGGAAGAATCATGCAATGAAGGGAGTAGTAGTCTTATATGTGTAAGCAATTCTATGACCGAGCCAAATTTTCAAAAGACCCGTTACTCAAACCGATTTAGCCTAATCTCATGACAGTTCTTGTTTGATGAGTTGTGAGATTAAGTAAAAATCGGGTACCTAAAAGTCTTTTGAGGGTTTTGCTCGAGAATGGGAAAGTTTGCCACATCAAACCCTAAACCGGAGAGACCAACACGAACTGAATTCAGGGACTGAATTCCTTTTTGGGTGGGCGAATGTGACAACTCGTAATTTCAGGACATTTCATATAGACTAGATTTAGTCTACACATCATTAGTAACATCATTTCATATCAATTTATGCATGAGTTTTGCATTTTACATTAAACGTTTATTTTCTTATTAAATAAACGCTATCGCGTAAACATTATTTGAACATTTGATCCGACACTTCCAAAAATTATTCCGATATATTTTTGTACTCATAATAAGATTATAAAATAATATTATTACTTTACCCGATGTTTTCAATTTATTTTGTATATAAATTGTTATATTTATATAATTACAACGGTTTTCGTAAATACTATACGATAATTATTATTTCACTCAATTTTTGTAAGAAATGTATTTTTATAATTTTCATGACTTCAATATATTTTATTTTGATCCGTTAAAATTTATTTTTAACTAACGCTACCCTAAAAGCTCAAATATGTACACAAGTTACTAATTATTTTTAAATAACAAAACCTTTACTTCTACACCTAAGTACTTAGCTACTCAAAATACAATATAATTTTAATATTTTTGGGCTTGTCGACAAGGAGGATGACTCAACTACACTTTGAGTACTAAATATCTAAGTATACAATAATACTTACCTTATTATATTATTACTTCAACACATACAAGCATAAGATATCAAGTGTGAAAAAAAATACTTACCCTCCCACCATTTTCTTCATCAACCGGCCAAGAGAAGAGAAACACAAGGAGATCATTTTTTTTCAAGTCAAGCTAATTTACACAACCTTAGCATACTCTTAAGCAAGGTTTTGGAATAAAAACCTAGGGTGTTTAGGATTAACCTTTGTTCTCTTAACCTCATCAAGTAACTAGTAAGCATTTCATGTTCATTTTCATCTTTCATATTCATATCATGTTCATTTTATCATGCTTGAGAAAAACATGCAAGTTATATGGATGTCTATACCACTTTTATGGTTTTTAAGTGCTATATATATATTTATCATCCTATAATTACTCCTTGAAATATATCACTTTTAGTGATGTCTAGGAACCCATGACACCCTAAGAAGGTGTATGGTAGGATTAGAATAGCTTCGGAGTTGTTTTGAATTGGTTAGAATAGGTTTGGCGCGAGAAAAACTCATTTCGACAAATATATTTAAGGGTCTGACCTTTTCTGTGAAATCTGGAATTTTCGACAGTTGATAAAAATATTTGGGCTAGATATTTGGAAAATATAATTTAAAACGAAAACGTGGCCGCTTGAATGGGTTAAAACGGAGTTATAACGAAGAAGTTGTGCTATTTTTAAGTTTAACGACGAAAACTATTTCTTTCAGAAAATTCAGCATGTATTCTCGACCTTTTACGAGTCAAATATGAATCTTAAGCGTTATTAAATGTGTGGACTTATCAAAAATATATTAGTATATATTATCACGATTCCGAGGATATATGAAACGTAGAAAACGGACTTATAACGACTAAGTTATTCACATTTTAAACAAGTTGCCGTAACTATTTTATATAAGTATAACTAATATATTTTCTAATAGACAAACATATCGGCCGCGAATAACCATGTTGAGGGTTGTTTTTAACATTGATAGAGTACTATTCAGAAAAAGATGTCTTCTAGTAAAAGTAAGTTCGCCTAGCCTATTTTTCAAAATGTCCAACCGTTTGTCAAACGGAGTTGTAACGAGTAAGATACGGTCA
Organism: Chrysanthemum seticuspe; assembly: GCA_019973895.1. Classification (NCBI taxonomy): domain Eukaryota; kingdom Viridiplantae; phylum Streptophyta; class Magnoliopsida; order Asterales; family Asteraceae; genus Chrysanthemum; species Chrysanthemum seticuspe. The sequence continues at coordinate 246,221,601 of BPTQ01000002.1, read as the reverse complement.
CTTAAACTTTGCCGAAAGCTACCCTTAAACAATATTTTGGATACAAGTACCCTACTTTGCCTATGATTTTCTCCATGATCGAGACCTCTAGGATAAAAACTTAAATGCTAAAACTTTAATATAATGATACAAGCTTTCCAAAACCATTGAGTTTGTTTCCTAACACTCAATGTGCACCATTTTACGACTAGCTTTTCAAGGCCGTTTAGTCACTTTCATGAAATTGTCAAATGATATTATTTTACGACGAAAAGTTATAATTTCATAATAAATCATTAAATGATTATCGTATGATATCATTTCAACATAAATACTTGTAAAGTATTTTATAATATGACGAGATGTCATAAACATATATTTCGATGATAAACATTATTTTCAAATGTACAAGTGGTATGGATATCATATGAGTTTGCATGCACGACATTGTTTCATGATTTACATTAGAGCATATCATTCATAATAGGTCGCGTTAAGAGATTGCGCCGCTTTTCAGTGTATCCACTCTTGTCATCATTATAATTGCATCAGGTGAGTTTCATAGCCCCTACTCTTTTAATTGTTTTGAATTACTTTTGGAGGAGATACATGCTCAACTATTTTTATGACAATCATAATTATTTGCAAACTATATGTTTATCTAAACTGAATGTTTAGTCATATTCTATATCATAAATCATGGAGCTAAATGTCTTGGTATAATCATTGAGCTAAATGTCTTGGTATTATCATTGACCTAAATGTCTTGGTATTATCATTGAGCTAAATGTCTTGGTATAATCATTGAGCTAAATGTCTTGGTATTATCATTGAGCTAAATGTCTTGGTATAATCATTGAGCTAAATGTCTTGGTATAATCATTGAGCTAAATGTCTTGGTATAATCATGAACTAATGGTCTTGGAATTATTTGAAACAACACTCATATGTGTTATATCAATTGAATATTGTTAGATTAAGTAATGTAATGAACATAAACTATACACATTTTGGCAATGGGTTGTGAACACACAGGTTGCAAGTTTTGTATGGGCGGAGCTTGGAACTGAGTGGATTCACAATGCCTTTGCTGCATAAACAATTTTGAAAGGTTTTTCATTTCAACACAAACTCTATGAACTCACTCAACCTTTGTGTTGACACTTTTTAGCATGTTTTATCTCAGGTATCTAAGGCATTCACTTCATGGCATGTATATGGATATATCATAATAAGAATTGGAGCCTTTTATTAAGCTTTGAAGACATAGAAGGCTTAGAATCAGTTAATCTCTTTAGTTTAGTCTCCGTAAATTCTCAAAACTTGCATGAAATGCCAATCCGATTAATTACTGATTAATCCCTCCTAAAGCGATTAATCCCTACAAGGTGGTCGACCATCCGACTACCGATTCACGATTTTTGCAACCTTGTTCACAACACATTCCTAGTGGCCGGTTTGCACTGCATTCGCAATACAGATTTAGTAAAATAAAAAGTAATTAATCTGGTATCCTAAGCACAATCTATAACATCCTAAACTATCCACGTCTTTCCAAAACCGTCGTTGAAGAAGTGTCGGAACTCAAAGGAGGTCTTATTTCACTTGTAAACAGCCAACAGCTTCTGATTGTAAACTTGGTGAAAACAAGCATCAATGCTGAACCTATGTAGAAAATGATGGACATAATTCATGTTCATCAAAATTCTTATGGGTCATTTCAACTCTGTCGTTAACATTTGATAAAAAAATCCAACATTTTATGGTTGTTGAAGATATTGATGTGGTGAGCTATGATCCACCGTAATGATATGGTGGGTGGGCAAGATCTAGTTGTATAATTATTTGAAACCATATTTATAGGAAATTCACAATGTGTATTTTTAAAAACTAAGTTATAATTTAATGTTTTTATGAGAAAAAGGAAGTCCATCCATGTAAAATATTGTGTGGGTACACACCGTTCTGTTGAACTATTCATAATCGATTTGTAGTCTATAGCGGTGTAGAGACTGTTTGGTGAGAACGGGTCTCGTTTGTTTGTCACATGACCCTCACTTGCAATTGGATCGCTACATATTCGATTTTTTCGGGTCAAAATCTAGTGTTCATGCAAACAGACGAGACGGGTGTCATCATTATCGGAATGAGACGTCGATAAAAGGTGTAATTTTTGGGAAGAATGAAGGTGCGTAAGAGGAGATATACCTGATTATATGACGTTAGGGTTTAACAGGCTATTAAATAAAATGATAAATAGGTTTGTAGTGGGTGCAGAAAAAAAACTTGACGGAATGTGATTCAGTATCGTTTAATTAAAGTTAAAAACAAATTTCATTTTGGGTCACGGATTTTACAAATTTCCCATTCTTTTTTATTTTCAAATATAGTCTTTAAGTAGTGCAAGTTGTATAGACAGTAGAAATCTTCAAAACACGTCACTCGATACTAGCAGGGTACCCGAGCGTTACAGTGGCGGGTACCCTGAAATAAAAATTTTCGATTAATAATGTATTTTAGTTTATTATATTCTTTTTAACAATAAATTTACTGATATCAAGAATTTCGTATAACCCGTGCCCGTTCAGGCTCGAACCCGTTGGCCCGTGTCTGCTCGGGCTCGAGCCCGTTTGGTCCACGCCCTTCGGGCTCAAGCCCATTTGGCCCGTTGCTCGTTCGGGCTTGAATATTTGTATAATGTGTTTTATTATTTGTAGTAGTGAAATTTAATGCAGGAATTGTGTTTAATTTGGTTGTACAATATGCTTGATAATTTGTATTTCTTATGTAAGGGGTATTTTAATAACTGTATTAATTGTGTTTATTGATCAGTTAAATAATTGACTACATTAAATAGCATTAATGTAGTGTTTTGTTGTACACTATGCTTCTTGTCTTGTACGTGTGAAAATTATGTGCATTAAAGTGTTGTACACTATGTTTCTTTTCTTGTAAGTAGTAGTCATTATAGTCATTAGTAACATTGACCATTTTAATAGCATTAATTTTGTAAGTTTAAAAATTACATCATGCTTATTTTGTTGTACAATATGCTTATTTTGTTCTAAATCTGAAAATTGGTTGCAGCTATTGTACATTGTGCTTAAATGGTTGTAATTTTTTTGTGAATGAGTGTTTTTAATAGCATTAATGTTGTTTGATAGAATTTTGGTCTTAAAATGACACCACGCTTTATTTTGTTGTACAATATGCTTACTTTTTTGTAATTCTGAAAATTGGGTGCATTAAAGTGTTGTAAACCATGCTTAATTTCTTGTACATCTTAAAATAAGAGTGAGGTGCCTTCGTGCATTATAAGTAGTATAGATATAGATGTTGTTGACTTGTTGGTTGTTGATTTAGAATAGAAATGATAATGATAGTTGTGTTCGAAGACTTTTTTGGATTTTTTTTCTTTTTGTTTTGACTCGGATAGGTACTATTTTTTGTTTGTTTGTGGAGTGTTTACTCGGTCAAGTGGACGGCAGGTTTGTGAAATTGGGACGCGACCGACTACCTGCAGTGGTGGTGACTCGGTCAGCGCAAGGTCGACTTGGCTAGTTGACCAACCACTGTGGGTAGCCAGAGAAAGAGAGACCGAGAGGGGTAAGGGAGATAAAAAGAAGGTAGTATGTTTTTTTTTTTTTTTTTGGTTTGTATTTGTATAGGCTTTATATATGAATTATAATTATAACGTACGCAGTAAAAAGTATTTAAGGTCCATACGTTTTTTTTAATCATAAAGCTAATCATAATGTCCTGCATCGTTACCAAACGTATTGAGCAAATGGCTTGTTAATCATAAAGTTAATCATAAAGGTACTAAATGGCTTGTATTAATATGTGCATTAATATCTACATTAATATGTGCATTAATGCGTATCTACATTAATGTGGTGTTTTCCTTTTTTAGTATGTGCATTAATATGTTGTATACTAAGCTTATTTGGTTGTAAGTTTGAAAATTATGTTCTTTCAAGCGTTGTACATCATGCTTAATTTGTTGCAAGTCTGAAAGTCTGAATTTTTTTTAAGAGAGAGATACAAGAGATATGAAAGCAGTCTTCAATGAGAATTGGGTCCAAGGGAAATTCTAGAACAAGGATAGTTCCTTCGCGCTCCGCTACGGATTTATTAATTACTCTTTATTTGTATGATTTAACGACGAAAACAAAAAGTTCAATCTTAAATTTCAGTAACAATAATCACTTCTCTTATAAAATATAACATTAATCACCTCATATGGTAATAATGTAAAGACATACTTAAAGTGCATATCTCAAGTACACACATAAGATTTTTATTTCTGAGAAGCAAATAGTAACATTTTAATATACAATTGTTTAATTATTTTGTAAAATAAACAAATAAAACTACTACTCTCTCCGTCTCAATTTAATTATCCATAGTTCATTTTTTGAGATGTCTTAAAAAAATTGTTCACTTTTCATTTTCAGTAAGAAAAACAGAATTTAGTGGAGGAATATTCGATATGAGTGGTTTCGAATTGTAGTGGTCTCACTTTTATTAAACTTTGTGTTTTTTTCTCCTGACAATAATTTTAAAACAGAAAGACTATAACTTTTAGGGTTGTTTCTTTCATTTTTCTTTATTGAGTGATGATTGCATATGGTAACTGGTTTGATATATGAACATCTTAACACATTTTAAGTACCAATCTACCCTTCATTCTTTAAAAGTAATAAGCAATAACCACATAAACCTTCAAAATCACGCACACCTCATTACATACCAAAATCCCAAACTAACAATAACATGTACTGGAAGTTTTTATCATATCCCTGCAATATTTATTTTTTTATAAAATCAACAGGTTAGCAGCCAGCCCAACAAGGGGAAAAAACAGCACCTTAGTTTAGATGTAATTATATATATAAAGGGTTAATGGTCTAGAAAACATACAAACTTTCCACTTTTTACTATTGTGACAATAAACTTTTTTTTTTCCTATTAAAACAAAACAACTTCTTAATAACTATTATTGTAACCAAATAGTAGTCATTAAGTGGTAATTAACTGTGCCACGTGGCATATTTGGTTACAATGGTAGTCATTAAGAAGTTGTTTTGTTTTAATAGGAAAAAAAAAATTATTGTCACAATAGTAAAAAGTGGAAAGTTTGTATGTTTTCGATCTAGACCATTAACCCATATATAAAAGCTGTATTTTAGGATTGATTGACCCTCAAAAGACTATATTTCGTAATAATGCAAAATTTAATATACTCAAATGCTAAAGAAGTCACAAAATTTTATGTAGAAAATACTCGTTGCTATTCACAAGCACACACAAACACATCTAGAACTACTAGCGGTACACGCACATATATTGTTTTTGGAAAGTTCGTTTGAAAATTAAAACCGAGTGGTTGGATCTAAAACTCACTTCCATGCATTTTCTTTTCTGTCACATTTGAAAATTAAATATTATTGTGAATGGAATTTATGTCACACCTTGTGTTATATACATGGTCATATCTGTTTCTTGAAACTTTAACGAATTCGTTAATTTGTACCAAGCGGCTTGCTGATATTTTCTTTTACCTTTTAAATTCTTGTTCATAGATTCAAAAACAAATATATATATGTCTCTCCCGAAAGAACTAGACCGCCTGAAAATCCCACTTGATGACATAAAATTGGCCACCAACAACTTTGCCAAAGACAATTTCCTTGGACAAGGTGGATTTGGGAGGGTCTATAGAGGTCAACTCCCCGTCTCAAGCACCAGGCGTGCCGTCGCTGTAAAACGGTTAGACACGAAGCGTGGGCAAGGCCAAAAAGAGTTCTTAATGGAAACTTTCATTCTTTCTAGTTACAAACATGATAACCTTGTTAGTCTGATTGGATTCTGTGACCAAGATGGAGAAAAAATTCTCGTTTATGAGCAAGAGGTTAACGGAAGCCTAGACAATTATTTGGCCTCCACAGACCTCACATGGGAGCAACGTCTTCGAATATGTCTTGGTGCAGCTCGTGGACTTGATTATCTTCATAGTGGTGTTGGTGAAGGGCACAGGGTGGTACACCGCGACATTAAAAGTTCTAACATTTTGTTAGATGCTAACTGGGAAGCAAAGATTTCGGATTTTGGATTATCTAAAATAGGTCCAACAAATCAAGAGTTCACTTTTCTTATCTCCAGTGTTGCTGGTACGTACGGATATGTTGATCCAATCTATCTAGAAACAGGTGTACTCACAAAAGAATCTGATGTGTATTCTTTTGGGATTGTATTATTTGAAGTCATGTGCCAGAGGCTTGCACTGAACACCAAATATGAAGACAATCGTAAGTTTCTATCGAGCTTGGTGAATCGTCATTATGAAAATTCAAAATTACACTTAATCGTTCCCCTCGATCTTCGAAAGCAAATGACGCTGAATTCCTACACTACATTCTGTGATATCGCTCTTCAATGCCTGAAAAAGGAAATAAAACAACGCCCAACAATGGGATCAGTTGTCAAAGCACTAGAAGCCGCATTAGAACATCAACTTGTAAGTTAGTTATCTATCATTTTGTAAGTCTTTTGTGAAAACATAAATTAGAATTACTAACTTTGTGTTATTTAATGCTAGGATGGAAGCGTTTTTTTAGATTGGCAAATCATAAGTTACTAGTTTCTTGTAATATGATTTTTACTATACATGTTGTGATCTTATTATATATGTGTTGTTCAATTCTAGGGTACTAGGTCCAAGTTATTGGGATCAAACACGGGTGGATTTCCATGGTTGTTCCGGCTTCAAAGCAATCAAAAGCTCAGGAAGATAACCATATACGCCACAGATTATATTCATTTGTTCCAAGACAAAATAATGTGTTTCTTGTCAGCAGCTTTGGTTCTCATGTGTTTATCTAGTGTTATAGGTTTTAGTATAAGGGCCTAACCTGAACATTCTATTCTTGCTTAATGAAGAGATGGAAGTTTGGCTGTTTGTGCTAAAGAGTGAAGAGTAGAAGGACCATTGGTGATCTATATGGGCTATATTTTGTGACCACCCTCCTAGGGTTTAAGTACTCATTTTCATAGCTTTATCTCATATAAGCTAGTCTATCTCTCTAATCATGTGTGTATTAAGATCATTTGATCTCTCTTATTTTTGTGTAATCATTATGTAGTGATAATAGGTGATCTGTGCCGACTATTGTGTTTCACTCTTGAATAAAAGATTTATTTGTGGTTTTGTTTATCTCTTTGATACCATCACACATGGTATCGGAGCATTAGGCTGTTGATTATCTTCAATCCGGGTTTCTAGGGTTTACTAGAAATTGGGGTTTTTTTGTTCTTGATCTTTTTGATGGCAATTAATTGTGTTCTGGTACGTATGTGGTGGTTGATTTGGTGGATCTGGTATTATTGAGGCTTAATTGGAAAAATTATGGTTTGTTCCTGAAACCCTAATTTTTTCTGATTTAGGGATTTTAATCTTGAGTTGTTCTCTGGTACAATTAAATCATAATCAACCCTAGACTAAGTGAATCTAGGGTGATTGGTTCTTGGTTCTTGGTTCCTTTCGCTGCCTAAAGCACTATAAGTCCCCTTTTATATAAGTTTAACCGTATTCGAGTAGTGTGGGTGCAAACGGGTAAGCTAACATCTTGATTTGCCACTGTTTGAGTGGTATGAATACCTGCTCTGGCTTTCCCATTTCACAGGTTTGTTACTGGTTGAATCTTGGGCGTGACTTTACTTACAATCCTTTATTTTTTCTGCTTAGATTGAAAAAGGATAGGCTAGTTTAGCTTGGAGATTGCTTTGGAATTGGTGGATGATGCGTGGTTCGGGGTCGAAAGACTTCCTTGTCCAAGAGCAAGCTTTACAACCCACTAGGTAGTGTACCTAATCGTTGCAGTGTAGTATGGGTAAGCCCAGGGGGGTTGATCGTTTTCTAGGGGAATAGAGATGCTAGTCGAAATGTATGACGAAAAAGCAAGGGTGACGGTGATTTTTTTTAGTCTTTTTTATGTTTTTTTAGAAAGCAAATAAAATCTCGTGATTTGAAGGAGTGGGGGTTTGGTATTTTACCAATTAAACTACTTAACAAACTAATTAAACTAAATAATAAAAAGAAAAGCTATGGATTGTAGAAAGAGTTCTTATAATAACTAAAAGCGTGTTTACTTAGATTTACTTACTCTCTAGTTATCTTTTATTGGTCGGTTGAATTGTCACATCCTTGCTTAATTGATGCATTGTATTCCATGTTTTAATCATAAGGCGGTACCAAATTCCCAAATTCTATGAGTGTAAGTCTCCTCTAGAACACCCGGGATCACCAAGTACCGAAGTATCTTCCTCGAATATCCTAGTATCCTCAAGCCACATCTCACACAATTAATACAACGGGAGCCTAATAGCACACTCTAAGGCTAATAATCGTTATTTAGGATGTTCAAGCTCGCAATAATGAAATAAGAAGCCAGTTTTCCTTAATCTAGCGTGACAACCAATTACAGAAGAGACAACCTAACAATAATTAATAACTAAGTTTCATTGGATCTAAGCAAACACTAATTAATTTAGTTACACATGATAGAGATGTAAGAACACAATCAAACAATAAAACATAGATTAAACATGATGATAGATTGGATAAATAAACTTATCTTGAAGCAATAAATAGGGTTTAGAACCCTAAGGTACTGTCCAAGTCGGACTAAAAACGAACTAGGGTTTGCTCTCCAAAAATAACAAACATAATGCAGAAAAGTTGAGGTCTATATATAGATTTTACAACTGCGACATCATCGTTTTTTGATGGTGATGTCGTCTGATCACCATCATTAGGGTTTCATCTTTGCTAAGTCATCACTGGGACGGCGTCGGGTAGAAGATAGTGACACCGTCTGGGTTGTATCTAACATCGTCTTGAGAAAACTTTGGTCATCTGGTGTAGAAAGATAGATTAACGGCCATGTGGAAATACACGTGATGTCGTCACTTGTTAAGGTCAAAAAGTGACCTGAGTTGTCGCTTGAGAAAGTTTGAACCACGTTGTATGCAACGATGTCGCCCTTGAGGTTGGGACGCCGTCAGGACCACTGTTTCAGCCTTGTTTTCTTGACTTCACCATTTTCTTCATGTTTTCATCTCTTTTCGTCCAAAAATGCTTCATTCCAGCATTTTGCTTCCAAATGATCTAAAATGTGAAAAGGAACGATTTTAAGCAGTAACGGATATAATATGCAACGATTTAGGGCTTAAGTTACCCCCTAAAAACGTATGTTTTAAATCCTTATCAAATATACCTACACTTGGGATTTGCTTGCCCTTAAGCAAATGTGCTTTTGGCTAATCAATTTTTATAAGTTCGGGGTCATTTAGCATTGGTTTAAAACAATCTACAACAAGTACATTTGCCACAATTGTCAAAACAAGCACGAAAATTATATACTAGCACCTCACAACAGGTGTTTGGATTGTCTTATCTCTCGGGTTTATATGAAATATAACATGTAAGGAATTGGAAAACAAACACTCTCTACCTTTCATAGCACATAGATTACCATAATCTTGAGATTAGATCAAACCTCCACTACTTTGGCGTAAGAACTTAGGAATAACTATCAAAGAGGTCTTTACAAAGGGTTATAATGTTAGGATTCGGGTAGAGAATAAAAGGGTTTTGTTGGATATGAGGAATTGTTAGTGGTGGCAAGTCAAAAATCTAAATTAGATGCATGTAAAAAGCGGCGTTGCTAAGCCAAGACTCGACTCACTAACACTAGCTAATAACTTGGAACAAAATCAAAATATAAACATAAAACATAAAAGATAGATGTAGGATGGTAGTCCGTATGTTTTTTCTCTCTTTTTTTTTCATTTTTTTCATACATTCTTACCTACCATCCTCTAAGATTACATCATTGTAAAAGGATTTATAGGAGCATCCCTACACTTGAGTTTTTATTTCACTAACAATAATTAACCCGAATTGAAAAGATCAAAACACTTGGAGTAATTAATTACGTAGACAAAAGGAATTTGAATTTAACGTTTCTTCCCCGTTACTCCATAAAATACTACTTTAACCCATGAGTCCCAATCGACCCAAAACTATGTACAAAGGATATGACTTGACTTAGCAACCATGCAAGTAACTAGATAATTAAACTAAGGGTTAAACACTAGTTACAATAATGCACTAAAGATGAGTGCATATAAGGTGGGCTATGGCGATTTGGGTATAACATATGGGGGTGGATTGTAAACAATGCTCATCATTGATATTCCAGAAACCAGAACACTAAGAGAACCGCGAAAAGATAGGCTCTCAAGGGTTAACTAGGGGTATCGTGTACTAAAAATGACTACATCGCAAGGGTGTGGGGAAAATTACTCAACCGATGTGGTTGAAGTAATTAAATTACAGGTTTAAAACAAGTGTTATCCTAATGCCTCTTATCATTTAGTTAATCCTAACTACAAGAATGTAGTCTCACTAGCGATTTCGGGATGCATCACAAAACAAGTTCTAGAATCTATTATACTACCGGTATACTCAATTACCATTAAAGATGAATGCTTGTATTCTTAAATATCTAGGGGTGAACCTCACAATTTTGGGGTGAGTGGTATATGGTTTTTGTGCTAGTCGTATAACTCCTATCCATGAGACGTTATAACATCAAATTTACCTGATATTTTATATATCAAAGTCCCGTGTTTATGGCCTCATTTGTATTAATATGGTACTTAATTCATTTATATTTGTTCATATTTACATTTCAGGACAAATGAGGCATTGGAGCAGAAAAGATGCAATGGTCAATAAGTACAAATATATTTTCTGAAGAAGGTTACGGCTTAATCGGCACGATGGATTACGCCATACGCATACTACGAGGGCTAAAGATTTATGTGTAAAGGTTACGCCGTAACTCGTTAATAATGTTACAGTGTAAATACAGTACCGAGAAGGATACGCGTAACCAACTCTTAGGGTTACGCCATAATTTATAATTGTAAAGGTTACGGCGTAACGTGGTAAAATAGTTACGCCGTAGAGAGAATTACGGAGCACATAAGTATATGCGGGCGAAGAATTACGGTGTAACTTGCTGATTTAGTTACCCTGTAATTAATAACTTGGGCGCGAAGTTGTTGAAGTCCAGGGACTAAAAGTGGTCATTTGCTATGAAGTTTATTATAATTAAGGACTGAAGATAATTATATGAAGTACGAAGAGGGGCTGAAGTCGTCAATATAACAAGGATTTATTTCAAGAAAATACCACAAGGACTATGTTCGAAAAGTGACGCAAGCCTAGAGGGTCAACTCACACTTACACTAAACTTACATTATTATAAATAGGACAATATTGTGTCATTCGTTGTCATCATTCAATTAGGTATTATAAATTGTTTTCTGTTCTTTTGGCTGCCAACGCAAGAAACAAAAAGAAAAAACAGCGAGCAGTTGGTGGTTTGGTTCGAAGGGGCAAACCCTTCAGGGTTTTGCCCCGGTACTCAACTGTGGGATCAGGATCATTAATTTAGCACGATATGTAAACTTATCTCGACACTCAATATTTAATTCAGTTTCATTATTTATCATTATAATTTTGATTCTGCTTTATTTGTCGATGCTTTGGTGCCTATTGTGTTTCATTTATTTGTTCATGTCTTTTAATTAGTTAATTATTGATGTCTTTTAATTAATTAATTATTAGGTAATTAATTGTTTACTTTTTTTTATCCTTGGTTTTATTATTGTTTCTAGTATTTGCATGCATAGTTCATTGGTAGTTATCCTAGCTTCGATAGTTTTAAATTGCGGTCGTATTTACTTGCTTAGAAGAATTGACAAAGGACCCTAGGGAAGTAGGTAGCGAGGGTAGATAAGAATTGACCAAAGGACTATCAGTCCCTCTCGTGCAAATTGACCAAAGGATCACCGTTCGGAAGGCGGAACTTAAGAAGTTAGGGATGTGTGTCTAAGATGCTAGCGCCCAGGCACACATTATTCCGAATCTTGCATGTAGTGGCACTTAATGACTCAAACTAGTCTACCGTACTTCTGCTTACTACAAAGATAGACTCTTTGGTTCCAGAAAGGATTCTATGGAGATAAGCTAGACGAATTGACCAAAGGAGTCTTGTGAATCTTATGCCCCATTTGAATCAATAGTAGACACGATCTAAGAATTAGATCATAACAATTATTATCTCATTAGTTGTTTGCTAGAAAACCATGCCTTTTGATCACATTGAATTTTCTTTGATTTAATTTCAACATTTTATTTCTGTTTATTAGTTTAATTATAATTCAACTAAAAACCCCTTTAAAACATGACATAGACTTAAGTTAAAATCTGATACATATAGCTCTTGGGACGACCTCGACTTTACCGAATACTGCACTACACACAACCAGATACACTGCCCGTGAGTGCATAAGGTAGACCATAGGTAGACGAGACAATTATAAATATAAAATCTTGGTCAAAAATCCTGCATCAAGACGCTTTATTAAGACTAAAGGTTTACTCATAAGTGTCATAAAAAAATTAAATTTGGTGATAAAATTACCCTAACAAATATTTCTCATTGTTTATTACACAAATTACTAAGGACAAGGCAAAAATCAAGTGAGTGAATAGTTTCTAAGTTCCCGTTTTATTCTTCCTGCCTACATTTAAACTGAACATTGTCCCCAATGTTCCCCAAAAGTATCAAAGTAAAGATAGAGAAAGGTAAAATAAAAGAGAAAAACTAATACTCCCCTGATTAGCTTGGTAGGATATGTGTAGAATTATGGTTAAATCCTTCTCCAAGAAGATTGAGTAAGTAATAAGTGTTGCTTCCATCTTTCATTTCATCTTCTTGTCCAATATAACATGCAATGCTAAGAAAACGGAGACGAAACCTCACGTAAAATTGGCGGTAAAAACTATATAAAATTAAACTATACTAGAAAGCAAGTAAGATATATAATGCTTAAAAAATAATTGTTTTCAGATTTCTGGAAAATTAAGAATTTTGAAAATTTTCAAAAATAACAAATTAGACAGAAAATGAAAATCTGGAAACTGTTTCTGCATTGTCTGAAGCCATCGGGTATTAATTCCGATGTCGTTAGGTTTTCCTGACAGAGTGAGTCAGAGTCATTTTTTTGGGAAAACATTCTGGAAAAATTACTTCTTTAAAGACCTTGAAAAATTTCTGCAAAACATCCATTGTGGCTACAAGCATTTGACTCTAACAAACACACATATATAGAATTTCAAATATTGTTAATCTCATGTTCATATTTGTTTTAAAAACATATGTGATCTTCCCTACACTTATCTTTTTGTAAAATACCTTTATATGCGATTAAGACGAAGTTAAAAACAAAATAAAGCATTTTCACAAAATAATGAAAGCATGAGAATTAAGCAATAATGAAAAAGATATATAAAACACACAAATAAAAAGGAAAACAAACATTCAAACAATTAAACATGAGTTGCCTCCCAGGAAGCGCTTTTCTTTATTTATGAGTATTGTAGCTAGACTCGAAGCCATACTACTGCATGACTTCATTATCATCATCTTCCTTATGATGATTTCTATAGGATCTTTCTGTGGCATAGTTATGCCCGATTATGTTTTTTTCGAGATAGTCTTCTCGATCCTATTTAGTCCTACAATCCGGTCCTAATTTCGAGTATTTCTTATAGAATCCAAGTATCTTACTCATCACATAGTCTACTCCTCTCCTTCCATCCTCATCATTCCTATGGTAGACCGATAACTTAATTTCTTTCTCATCATTAGATAGTGACGAGAATTGCTGAATCTTGAACGACATTTGGTAAGCAGTTTCATCGGTCTCATCCTTAAATCTAACTATCCCTAATGATGGGTCATAAGTCATTCCGGATCTTTCCATGAATAGCTTTCCTTGAACTACATGGGATAATCTAGGATCTATAGCCGTACCAATATCCTTCACAATCACGAAATCTGTTAGGTACGTGAAGCTTCCTACATATACGGGCAATCCCTTAACTCTACCAAGGAAGTTACATCTCATTCTAGGGTCATAAGGATCTTGCCTATTTAGGATAGGCTTTTTCATCACCCAATTATAGTATGTACTATTCATGATGTTTATTGGGGAATTTCCATAGATGTAGGCTTTTTCCACGAAGAGGTGTCCGATGCAACATGGTATGTTGAGATTCCTAGGATTTCCAAAGGTGATGTGTGGGAGTCTCATCGCATAGAAGGGACGAAGGTCGCGTACTATAGGTGTGGGTGGTATGCAAGTTCTTCTTCTGTAAGAAACTTGTTGAAGTATTCGTCACCGACTTCGTCTACTCCCTTAGTTGTTTCATCCTTAGAAGTCTCACTAACATCATGCACTGTCTCTTGGTTCTCTTCATCATTGTTCCTATTTGGTATCACTAGGTTGATAGCATTGACAAAGTGAACGTGTTTTGATGAAGACGGGTCCCTATTCTCATTCTATTTTTGTGAGTGAGAGAAGAATTTGCCCGGGTCCTTAATCTTTACAATGGGAGCTTTCATGTCAATGGAGGAGTGAGTCGAGATGGCATTAACCTTCTTAATTGTCGTCTTATCAACATGAGTGTCAATACCTTTCAAGAGGTTATCAATCTTCCTATACATCTAGGCTTGTTGTTGATTAAAATGATTCAAAAGCTTGGATATTTGGGCTTTTTGGGATGTTATGAAATTTCGCATCATGCCTTCCAAGCTACGTTGACTAGTACCGTGAGGGCTCCCATTAGACGAATCATATTGTTAGGACCAAGTGAGGGGCGGGGAGTCGTTAGAAGTGAAGTCTTTGGTTTGACTCCAATTATATTTGGGTTTGTCCTTCCATACCTCTCGGGCTTCATTGAAGGTCCTAGGTTTGTGTAGTCCGCCATAGCTCGTTTAGGGAGTTTTTTGCAATCACGAGTGTCATGGGGACTACTACATAACTCACACGAGGAAGTGGTTTTATTCACTTGGCACGAAGGTGTAGGAGCCTCATAGGAACTCATGAGGAACTTGTCTTGATCTTCAAGTTCAAGAATCCTACGATCAGAAGGTTGTGATTCGATTGAAGGCAAGGATATTGCCTTGATGATTTTGGGAAACTCACGGGGGTCATTCCAACATTCGTTGCCATAGAGGGCAAGGTCCTCTATAGTTCCCAATGATTCTTCCGCGGTTAATTCACTAAGCTTACCACCGGCCACTTGGTCAATGGCTTGCCTTGTGGGGAGATTGACATGATCATAGAAGATTTGGAATTGGAGCCAAAGATCAATGCCATGGTGAGGGGCTTTGTGGAGTAATTCCTTGAATCGAGTCCATTCCTCAAAAAGGGTTTCACCTTGACGTTGTTGGAACATCAAGATATCATTCCTAAGCTTAGTGGTTCTCCCCGGTGGGAAAAACTGGGCAAGGAAACGGGTAGTGAGATCATCCCAACTTGAGATGGATCCCGCGGGGAGACGCTCAAGCCAATTACTAGCTTGATCCCGTAGAGAGAATTGGAAGAGACGCAATCGCGTTGTCTCTCGAGTGGTAGCATCAAGGAATTGAGTCAACAATTTTTAGGAAATCCTTGAGATGCTGATTTGAATCTTCGGAACGAAGTCCATGGAATGCACATCCGTTTTGCACCAACCGGATGGTGTTAGATTGTAGGGCCATTTTTGAGCTAGATGGGGAAGCTTAATGGTGTTCCTATATCCTTGATGGCTTAGTCTAGAGTATTCACCAAGAGTACGGCCTTTTGGCGGGTCTTGTGGTGGTGGATTTAGTGATGGTAGTTGATGTTGTGGTGTATCGTTGTTGACGGTTGGATTATCACCTTCCATGATGAAAAATGACAATGTTACGAACAAAGAAACGAAGAAGGGGGATAAAATACAAGAAAGCTAAATAAAAAGAAAAAAACTCACTTGATAGGGATCAAGCGAGTGAACCTAATCGAGATAGAAGATGAACTAGCTATTCTATTCCTCGGATGCATGGTTCGGGGTTGAATAACTTCCTTTTTCTAAGAGCAAGCTTTACAACCCATTAGGTAGTGTACTAATCGTTGCAGTGTAGTATGGGTAAGCCCAGGGGGTTAATCGTTCTCTAGGGCAATAGAGATGCTATTCGAGATATATGACGAAAAGGCAAGCTTAAGGGTGTTTCTTTTTAGTCTTTTTTATGTTTTTTTAGAAAGCAAATAAAATCTCAGGGTTTGAAGGAGTGGGGGTTTGGTATTTTACCAATTAAACTACTTAACAAACTAATTAAACTAAATAATAAAAAGAAAAGCTATAGATTGTAGGAAGAGTTCTTATAATAACTAAAAACGTGTTTACTTAGATTTACTTAATCCCTAGTTATCTTTGATTGGTCGGTTGAATTGTCACATCCTTGCTTAATTGATGCGTTGTATTCCATGTTTTAGTCATAAGGCGGTGCCAAATACCCCCAACTTCGTGATACGCAGCGAAATTCAAACTGGGTGTTACTTCATGGCACAACAGTTATAATGATAGAAAAAGAACTATAATTGAGTCGTTTTAAAAGATTTACCATTCGAATTATATAAATATCAGAGTTTACAAAATGAGGTCCCAGTGTTTCACGGTTTACAAATAAGTTTTCGAATGATAATAAAATTTATAGCCATCTTGAGTACTCGTGCCCTTCCTTTCCATCCTTGCCAGCCTCGTGAATTTGTGAACCTGAGATAAACATGCTAAAAGTGTCAACACAAAGGTTGGTGAGTTCATAGAGTTTGTAGATATAAACTTGTAAAAATCATCGTGACAAGTATATATATGTAGATAATGCAGTTTAAAGTATAAGTACAATTTATGTACTTATGTCCGTATGTACGGCTACCTCAAGTATGTAATACTTGGGTCCGCTTTGATGCTTTGTACGGATGCCTCAAGTATATGATACTTGGGTCCGCTTGAGTTTGGTACGGCTGCCTCAAGTATGTGATACTTGAGCCCGCTTTAGTTTGGTACGGTTGCCTCAAGTATGAAATAAATGAGCCCGCTTTAGTTGATATGGTTGCCTCAAGTATGAGATACTTGAGCCCGCTTTAGTTTGATACGGCTGCCTCGAGTATGTGATACTTGAACCCACTTTAGTTTGATACGGCTGCCTTGAGTATGTGATACTTGAGCCCGCTTTAGTTTGATTCGGCTGCCTCAAGTATGTGATACTTAAGATCGCTTTTGTTTGATACGGCTGCCTCAAGTATGTGATACTTGAGACCACTTTTGTTTGGTACAATTATGTATGAACATAATTATATAAATGTGATTCATGCATGGTAATACTGTTACTTAGCATAAATAAACATTCAGTTCAGATAAACATATAGTTACAAATAATCGTGATTGTTGATAAAAGTAGTTGAGCATGTATCTCCTCCAAAGAGTTTATAAAACAGTTGAATGATAGAAAATGGGGCTATGAAACTTACCGTGAGTTTGATGATGTCAAATGTATAATGAGAACGATGGATATATCGTGAGAACTTCTACAAGCAACCTATAATATGGTTTCATGTCTTAGTTTATGGAATAATGATGCGAAGTCATAAACGTGCCTATATATAACTCCTTATATTGATCATGATGTACTACATGGTTGTTTGGGTATGTTGTTTATAGAACTGGTTTAGATGTGAAAACGTGTTTAGTTTATATGTATCGTACTACCGTTCGGGCCATCACAATTCAGAGGTCATGTAGTAAACGTTTGAGGAGATAGGACACTTTAATTCGTAAATTCAGCAACTCGTCGATCCGTTTACCCAAATGAACCCTTCACATGAAGTTCCCTAGTGTTGTAGTATTCGACATGGAAAAACATATGTTTTGCTCGTTTGATCATTTGACATATAAGTTAAGTGGTTACAAATATGTTTGGTCATAATCCGATAGTGAGTTTTAAATGTCTAGTAAGTGTGTAAAGTTTCATGGTTTATCGAGGGAGTAGATCCAAATTGTATTGTATACGTCTAGGTTTGTCAAGGCTAATGCCTTTGGTTTACGTCTCAGCTTAGGAAGCCTTGAGGCTTTAGCCATGGCCTTGCCATGGCTTTGGTCTAGGCTACCATGGTCTTGAGACTCAGCCTTGGCCTTAGCCGTGGCTATGGTCTCGGCTTAAGGCCATTGTTGGTTTGCCTTTAGTTGTGACAAAAGTATTGTTACAAAAAGAGGTCTCAGTGTTTCACAGTTTACAAATAAGTTTTCGAATGATAAAAAATTTATAACCATCTTAAGTACTCGTGCCCTTCCTTTCCATCCTTGCCAGCCTCATGAATTTGTGAACCTAAGATAAACATGCTAAAAGTGTCAACACAAAGGTTGGTGAGTTCATAGAGTTTGTAGATATAAACTTGTAAAAATCATCGTGACAAGTATATATATGTAGATAATGCAGTTTAAAGTATAATTACAATTCATGTACTTATGTTCGTATGTATGGCTACCTCAAGTATGTAATACTTGGGTCCGCTTTGATGCTTTGTACGGATGCCTCAAGTATATGATACTTGGGTCCGCTTGAGTTTGGTACGGCTGCCTCAAGTATGAGATACTTGAGCCCGCTTTAGTTTGGTACGGCTGCCTTAAGTATGACATACTTGAGCCCGCTTTAGTTTGATACGGCTGCCTCAAGTATGAGATACTTGAGCCCGCTTTAGTTTGATATAGCTGCCTTGAGTATGTGATACTTGAGCCCGCTTTAGTTTGATACGGCTGCCTCGAGTAAGTGATACTTGAGCCCGCTTTAGTTTGATACAGCTGCCTCAAGTATGTGATACTTGAGCCCGCTTTTGTTTGATACGGCTGCCTCAAATATGTGATACTTGAGCCCGCTTTTCTTGGGTACAATTATGTATGCACATAATTATATAAATGTGATTCACGTATGGTAATACTGTTACTTAGCATAAATAAACGTTCAGTTCAGATAAACATATAGTTGCAAATAATCGTGATTGTTGATAAAAAGTAGTTGAGCATGTATCTCCCCCAAAGAGTTTATAAAACAGTTGAATGATAGAAAATGGGGCTATGAAACTCACCGTGAGTTTGATTATGTAAAATGTATAGTGAGAACGATAGATATATCATGAGAACTTCTACAAGAAACCTATAATATGGTTTCATGTCTTAGTTTATGGAATAATGATGCGAAAGCATAAACGTGTCTATATATAACTCCTTATATCGATCATGATGTACTACATGGTTGTTTGGGTATGTTGTTTATAGAACTGGTTTAATTGTGAAAATGTGTTTAGTTTATATGTATCGTACAACCGTTCGGGCCATCACAATTTAGAGGTCATGTAGTAAAAGTTCGAGGAGCTAGGACACTTTAATTCGTAAATCCAGAAACTCGTCGATCCGTTTACCCAAATGAACCCCTCACATGAAGTTTCCTAGTGTTGTAGTATTCGACATGGAAAAACATATGTATTGCTCGTTTGATCATTTAACATATAAGTTAAGTGGTTACAAAATATGTTTGGTCATAATCCGAAAGTGAGTTTTAAATGTCTCGTAAGTGTTTAAAGTTTCATGGTTTATCGAGGGAGTAGATCCAAATTGTATTGTATATGTTTAGGTTTGTCAAGGCTAAGGCCTTTGGTTTACGGTCTCGGCTTAGGGAGCCTTGAGGCTTTAGCCATGGCCTTGTCGTGGCTTTGGTCTAGGCTACCATAGTCTTGAGACTCATTCTTGACCTTAGCCGTGGTTGTGGTCTCAGCTTAAGGCCATTAGGCCTCTTGGTTTGCTTTTAGTTGTGACAAAAGTATAGTTATATTAGGGCAGTTTCAGTTTTTGAAAGAAAATGGCCTGTTTTTAGTGTTTTCAGGGCCCGAGCTTCTAAAGGAAGGAAGGAAAACATCGTTCCGGACAACTTTCATGTTTTAACTTTTTGATGAAATGGACCAGAAGGCCTTGAAAAAAATGGGCAGACCCCTAACAGTTTGTTTATGGTAGTTTCGGCGTTTTGGTTTCGCTAACTTCTTTTGGCCGTATCTTTTGACTCGTGTACTCGTTTTTGGTGATTCAAATTGATATATTTTCCTTGTAAAGTCTTTTTTAATAGTATGTAAGTGTCTAATATCATGGTTATACTATTTTGGTCGTATTTCACAATATATGTCCCTAGTTTTCTTGTTTACATCAATTTGGCTAACATATGATTCCTTTAACTTGTTTTAGTGGTTTTTGTACATCATGATAACAATATAAAGACCATATATAACATAAATGAAGTATGTGAAACATGTAAATGATGTTGAGCAAGAGAGTGTGTTAGGGTTTCTTACAACTTTTGGCTTTCTAAAGAAAGGAAATTAAAAACAAGGATTAGGACTTAGACTTTGATTGAGCAATCTCTCCACACTTCTACCAATCATTCTACACCCTTGTATTCTTGAAGGACTTTGTGTTGAGATCTTAGGTGACTTGAATGGATTTAAATTCAAGAAGAATCACCAAAGATTGCAAGGAATTGGATGTAGTTTACTTGTAGGTTGAATTCTTGAGATAATACTTGAAGTAGAAGATCAAATGAAGAGTGTTTGTGTTATTCATGGTGGTGAACGACCAAGAGGGAGGGGAGGGAGGTTTTATAGCCTTTATTTAGTCAAATGAGGTGAAAAATATTTGACTAAACCAATATTGCATGCAACGCTTTGCAATGTGTTGCAAGATTAGGCTAAACTTGGAGCTTAAGTTGCAAGGTGTAATGATCTAGTGAAAGCAAGAGATGAAGAGTATCCAAGACTCTTCCTAGAGTAGGTTAGGATGAGGAGAGGTGACTAGGTGGTTTAAACTTGGTATTATCTAGTTTACGGAGTCAGTTTTGGTTCCGTTAATCGCAAACTGTGAGTTGTTAAGTCACGAAACGTAAAACCGGGTATTATAAAAATATGAAACTTGTAGGAATGATGAAACTCATCATTATACTCCATAATAAAATATAAAATGAGTGGTAAGTTCCATCAGGATGCTTAATGTAACACCCTCAAATCTCGGTACAGCGGAAGACTTAAACAAGTTTTTGGGGCGTTACATGGATTGGTACGTCACATATGTATAGCAAACAAGATAGTCATATTATAGTTCAAAAACCAATCCCAAATTTAATTATCCAATTACAATCATCCTAAGATAGTTAAATGTAAAGCCCAACATGATTTATAAATTGGGTCCGCATAATATTATCAGAGTTTAAATATGATCCTTCAACCATGCCTCATTGCCAAGCTTCCACAAAACAAGTATTCCAAATATCGCTTAGATACCTGAGAAAAACATGCTAAAAGGTCAGCTAACGCTAGTGAGTTCATAGGTTTAATTTCAAATTCAATAGTGGACCTGTAGGAGTTTATTTGCTATGCGAGACTTAAGATAGATACACGAAACACATCATTCTCATACCAATACCATAATCCAACACCATCAATCACATAATCAACGTCATAGTAGGGCCCAAGGCTACTCTAGCCAGCACAGTCGTAGTAAGGTCTAGAACAAATGCTACCCTGACTAGGTCGAGGTAGAAGACTATTCTTAGCTAGGCAAGCGTTATAGCAATCATAATTGCTACCCTATATATATATTACGTCAATTTCAATATTAGTTTCCATTCGTTATTCGTTTCGAGTTCACAAGCACGAGTCATGACTTCTTGGCTTTTATTCAATCTATAGTCCAATATATACTAAAGTCCATGTTACGGCGTTGTCGGGGTCAACTATGACTAAAAAGTCAAAGTAACACTGACGTTGCTCAAAGTTTACAAGTTATAATATAAGTCCAAGTAAAAAGTCTCAATATCGCAAATCAATCTCCAATCGACCCATATCAATCTCGCCATCCAAACAAACTACCAAATATACCCGTAACCAATGTTATGACCCTGATGGTCATGACACGGTCCCGGTTAAGACCACGTGAACCAAACAAGCTCTAGAAGCTTTTCGGCTTCACGCGTCTCATCCAAACACCAACAACAACTACCAAAAAGTTACCAAAACGACCCGACCCGGACCATTGGTCCTTGTGGGTCACGTACGCCAACCAAACACCAAGAATGAGCCCCTAGTGGCTCGTTCCACCTAGTTTCTCCATCCAAACACTCCCCAAATGGCTTCTCCAACAACCAAACACAATCAAACAACCTCCAAACAATATCCAATCAACAAACCCATCAACTAATCTAAACCAATATTATGAAACTATGAATAAAATGCAAAAACACAATAAAATGACACAACACACGATACCAAATCACTAGTTACATATTTTAATTAATTATAAACTCGTTTTTGACCCATGTCCATGAAACCCACCATACTACGCCACACGTATGAGACAAATAGGTCTTGTACGAGGTTTAATATGACTCAAACATGTCGTATTCATGTCCCTTTTACCTTTTCTAAACCCGATCTACAAAGTTACTTGAAAACCCTAGAATCACGAATAGTTTTTGAAAGATTTGGAGGTGTTAATGGGGTCTATATAGCGCGTGCCATATATGGATGGAAAGAGGGAAGAAATATCTACAAGATGGTGGTGGAGGTGGGTGGTCACACGCCGGGGGGTGGCCAGAATCTCGCTTGGAACAGTGGTGGTGGCTAGGTGGTGGTTTAGGGTTAGGGTTTGTTTTTAGGAGAGAGAGAGAGAGGTTTAGAGAGAGAAAGTGATGCTTGTATATGTTTTTAGTGAGAGATGTGAAAGAGAATTATGAGAGGTGGGGAGGGTTTATATAGGTGGGATTAGGGACCTAACAAAATAAAAGAGGAGGAAGGGGGCGCCGGCCAAGGGCTTCTTGGGGGTCCAAACTCGTGATTTTTGTAAAAGTAACTCGTTTAATCTCTCCCAAGCTCATATATTGTGTCCCACGACGTTCGTTCAACTTTCTATCGCTTTATTTACGTTTTTCCACGAGTTTTGATTATTTATTTGTCAAGTTTCGTGTTGCGATTTAAAAGTTTCGTGTTTCTCGTTATAGGATTTTATTGTGCCGAATCACATAGTGCTCGTAAAGAGCTAAAACTCATATGACGACTCATACGATAATAAAATAAATTATAAAAACCAATTAACAATATCAAAAAAAGTCATGGCTAATCGAAATAGTTCTAGAGGCAATAACTCGGTATAACTTAGCGTAATGAGGTTACCTAATATGGGCTCCCTAATTTCCAGTTGTCACACTTAAACGTTGTTTAAAGCTGGAAAAGCGGGTCAAAAATGCGTATTTTGCGTAAAACACAAAACTAGAAAATGTAAAATTCCAAAACTTGTGGAATTGTCGTAAAATGGTAGAAATACATATTTCTAATATTTATAGTATTTTATGGACATATCGGGATGCCTGAATGACGTTTAAACCCTAAAGTAATTTTCGGACACGGTTTTGTGAAATTGGTTCTGAATGGATTCGACGTACGTCGTCAGGATGACTTGTCGAGTATCAACTTTCTTGTCATGATGGTAAAATAAAAATAAAAATTTTTACTGGATGAATAGTAAAAGTGAATAGTAACTTTTCAAAAAAATGAAAAGTAACCTAAAAATGCGGGTTGTTTCACATAATTCAGAAAATTCAAGGTCTATATATAGATTTTACAACTGTGACGGTGTCACCATTTCCTGGTGACGCCGTCTGATCGCCGTCATTAGGGTTTCATCTTTGCCAAGTCATCACTGGGATGACGTCAGGTAGAAGATAGTGACGCCGTCTGGGTTGTATCTGACATCGTATTAAGAAAACTTTGGTCGTCTGGTGTAGAAAGATAAAGTGACGGCCATGTAGAAATACACGCGATGACGTCACTTGTTAAGATCAAAAAGTGACCTGAGTCATCGCTTGAGAAAGTTTGGACCACGTTGTAAGCAACGGCGTTGCCTTTGAGGTTGGGACGCCGTCCGGACCACTATTTCAGCCTTGTTTTATTGACTTTGTAGTTTTCTTCATGTTTTCGTCTCTTTTCGTCCGAAAATGCTTCATTCTAGCATTTTGCTTCAAATGACCTAAAATGTGAAAAGGAACGATTTTAAGAAGTAACGGATATAATATGCAATGCTTTAGGGCTTAAATGGCCTCTCTAAAAACGTATGTTTTAAATCCTTATCAGTGGAATATTTGTGTTTAAAGGTGTTTGGAGACACTTGTTTCTTATCTGTTCTATGTTTGTCTTTTGTTTGCTTATTTTTCTGCTCATAATTAGTTTATTTGTGTTTTCACTATGGCTGGTGATGATACTCCTGATCCTAATAATAATAACGATAAAGAAACTGAAATCAATAGGGGTTCATCTTCTAAATTGAAACTTGCCTCCGGTGATTCTCTTTACTTGCATCCTAATGATACTAGTGGTACTCCCATTGTGTCTGTGAAACTTACTAGTTCTGAAAGTTATAGAATATGGAGTATTGCTATGACATTTTCTTTAAGGAATCATAGCAAACTTGGATTTATTGATGGAACCTACAAAAGAGATGTTTCTAATCATAGTCTTGCTAATCAATGGGATGCTTGTAACTCTGTTGTTCTCACTTAGATCTTAAATTCCTTAAGTCCTGAATTGTTTGCTGGTGCCATATAATTTAAGACTGCTTATGAAATGTTGAATGATTTAAAAGAAACTTATGATAAAGTTGATGGTTCTGCAGTCTTTAATATACACAAAAATATTAACTCTGTTACTCAAAATGGGTCCTCTCGTGCTGATTATTACAACAATCTAAACTCTTTATGGAAACAGTTTGACTCTATGATCAGTCTTCCTGCATGTACTTGTAATGCTGACAAACATTTTGAAAAACATAATCAGGTAATCAAGTTAATGCAGTTTTAAATGTGTCTGATGATACTTATGTGCCTATCAGAAGTAACATCTTAACCAGAGACCCTTTTTCGTCTGTCAAAATAGGTTTTTTAGTTGTCTTAGGGTAAGAATCCCATAGGAATTACTCCTTTGGGACAGGTTCAGTCAAACCTAATGCTTCTGCTTTTGCATCAAAATTATTTGATAACAAGAAAAGGTTTACTAATAACAATAATAATCATAAAGGCTTAAATTCTACTTTTGGTAATAACTCCAACAACAGAGAACCCAATCCCAACCCAAAATGCACTAATTATAACAAAATTGGTCACACTGTTGATAGATGTTATGATCTTGTTGGTTATCTTGCTGGTTATGTCAAAAAGAAGTTTAACGCTAATACCAAACATGTAACCAGTAACAATGCTTCTGTTGAAATTAACAATGTTAATCTTGCTACTGATAATAGAGCTAGCAATTATCTTGTTTGTTTGTCCAATGAACAGATGGCCAGACTTATGTGTCTTCTTAATGACAGTTCTGCCAATGCCAACATGACAGGTAAATGTTTTCCAGGAAAATTTTTTAATGGAAGTGTAAAATTCATGTTGAATTTTGGAAAATACTTTAATGGAAACACAAATCTCTTAAAAGGAAAAATCAGTCTAGGTTGGATTGTTGACTCAGGAGCAAACCAACATATGACTATGTCTGCAAATGTTTTTAATCAATGTGGTTGATGTTTCAAAACTTGGTCTCACTGTTGGTTATCCAAATGGTACCCAGGCCTTAATTAGTAAACTTAGTGACTTGAAAATCAACACTGACATTACCTTGTATGATGTTTTAGTTGTGCCTGAGTACACTGTTAGCCTGTTGTCCGTTCATAAACTAGCTAGAGACAGCAAGTTGTTTGTTGGTGTTCATGAATCTAAATGCTATACTCAGGATTTAACAACAAAAAGGAATGTGGGGATTGGTAATCAATGTTATGGATTGTACTTGTTTGATGTTGACACTGCTTGTAAGATTGTCTCTAATAACTGCATTTCTTCATGCTTTGTTTCCAGAACCCTTTAGCATCATAGACTTGGTCATCCTTCTGACCAAGTCTTGCATGTCCTTAAGCCCAGCCTTAAACTTGATAATCCAACTGAATCTGATCATCTCTGTGATACTTGCCATAAAGCTAAACAGACTAGGGAACCATTTCCTTTAAGTGAACATAAATTTACCAAAATTGGTCAACTTGTACACCTAGATTTATGGGATCCTTATAAAATTACTAGCATGGATGGTTACAAATACTTTTTAACTATAGTTTATGATTACTCAAGGGCAGTTTGGGTTTATATACTTTAAGGGAAAGATGATGTCTATGATTCCATTGTCAATTTTCTCAAATGCTGTCAAATCAATTGAAAGTATTGTTAAATTTTCAGAAGTGACAATGGAGCTGAATTTGTCAACAACAGACTCGAACAGTTTTTTTCATAATAAAGGGATATTACATCAAACTTCTTGTGTCTACATACCACAACAAAATGGAATAGCGAATAGGAAATATAGGCATCTTCTCAATGTTGCTAGATCCCTTATGTTTTAGGGGGAATTGCCTCTTTACTTGTGGCTTGAATGTGTTCTCAATATTGTTTTTTCTTATCAACAGGTTACCTTCTTCTGTATTGTCTGGCAAGTTTCCTTTCTCCCTTGTGTATGGTCATGACCCTTCACTCTCTCATATTAGGGTTTTTGGTTGTTTATGCTATGCTACAATACTTAACAATTCTGATAAGTTTAGTAGCAGGTCTGAAAATTGTGTTTATTGGTTACTCTAATGAAAAAAAAGGTTATAAACTCTTAAGTTTGGAAACAAAAAGTATTTTTTATTCAAAAGATGTCAAGTTTTATGAAACAATTTTCCCTTTCAAAATGAAAAATAATCTTCAAAAACAGGTCTTTGAAACTGGTGTGTCAAAAGATTTAAACCGCAAAAATTTCTTTGATGTTGACAAGCCTAAAAGACCCAATGATGAAGGGAGAGAGTCTTCCAGTGATGATGGCACATAGTTGAATCCTCTTAATAAGGATGGTAACTATGTTGAAACTTCTATAGAAGAAAATTCACACCCATAGGGCACTGTTTCTTTTGAAACAGATTCTGTTGGTACCAACTCTGATCTTGACTCTGATGAGCCCAATCCAAAACAAGAAGTCTTGCCAGCCATCACTATAAGGAGGTCAACTAGACCTACTAGAAAGCCAAAAAACTTTAATGACTTTATTGTTTAAGGGAAAGTTAAATATGGCATTGAAAAAGTTATGAATTATTCTAATCTAGACTCTGATAGCTTTTGCTTTGCTTCCAGTCTTAATAAAAGTGTTGAACCTTCATGTTATAAGGAAGCTATTCTTGACCCTAATTGGATTGATGCTATGAATGCTGAAATTGAAGCTTTAAATAAAAATAAATCTTGGATTATAACTAAATTGCCTGCTAATAGAAAACCTACTGGATATAAATGGACCTGGAAAATTAAATATAAATCCAGTAGTGAAATAGATAGATATAAAGCAAGACTTGTTGCTAAAGGCGTTAACCAAAGAGAAGGCATAGATTATAATGAAACTTTTTCTCCTGTTATGAAAATGTCTAATGTTAGAATGCCTATTACTTTAGCTGTTAAGAATAAGTGGCCTCTCTTACAAATTGATGTTAATAATGCATTCCTTTATGGTGACTTAGATGAGGATGTCTATATGACTATTCCAAAAGGATTTTCTGATGAAAATAACAAATACATGGTTTGCAAACTCACTAAATCTCTTTATGGTCTTAAGCAGGCTCCAAGAAAATGGAATGAAAAATTTTTCAGCATTCTTAAAGAACATGGTTTTATTCAGTCTGTTAATGATCACTCTCTATTTACGAAAACTAAAGATGACAGTTTATTGCTTTACTGGTTTATGTTGATGGCATTGTCCTCACAGGAAACTGTGTTAATGGAATTGAGCATTTCAAAATTTTCCTTAAAACCAAGTTTAACATAAAATATTTGGGATCACTTAAATATTTTTTGAGACTTGAAATGATCAAAATTAGGAATGATATTTGTCTTTCACAAAGGAAATATTTTCTTGAACTCTTAAAGGAATTTGGCCTCCGTGGGTGTAAACCTGTGTCTACACCTATGGAACCTAATTTTGTGCTTCCTTTTATTCCTACTAATGACGAGCCTTTGCTTGATAATATAACTAGATATTAAAAACTGCTTGGGAAACTGATCTACCTTACCCATACTACACCAGACATATCATACTTTGTTCACTGTCTTGCTCAGCATATGCATACACCTTTAAAGTCACATTTGGATTCTGCACTTAATGTTCTAAGGTACTTAAAGGGTGCTCCAGGTAAGGGTTTAAGGTATGATTATAGCAGCTTTGATAATCTTCTTGAAGGATATAGTGATGCAGATTGGGCAAAATGTATAAAAACCATGAAATCTATAACTGGTTACTGTGTGTTTTTCAATGAGTGCTTAATCTCATGGAAAAGCAAAAAACAAAATACTCTCTTAAAATCCTCTACAGAAGCTGAATATAGGTCTATGGTTGCTATTGCTTGTGAAATTATTTGGGTACAGAAAATCTTAAAATACTTAAATGTTGACATTAGTCGTCCTGTTAATTTGTTCTGTGATAACAAATCTGCTTTACAGCTTGCCGTTAACCCTGTTTTTCATGAGAGGTCAAAGAACTTTGAAAATAATGTTTACTTCATCCGAGAAAAAAATTGCAAAAGGTATATTGAGTGCCAAAAAAATTGGCTCCTCAAACCAAATTGCAAACATTCTAACTAAACATCTTCATGTGTATCAACATAAGTTTCTTTGTGATAAGTTGAGGCTATTTGACATTTTTGGGAAACAGATTAAGGGGGAATGTTCCAAGATACCAAAATAATTTGTTTCCTAAGCTTGTCAGTAGCTTTGGTTTTCATGTGTTTGTCTAGTGTTGCAAATTTTAGTAGAAGGGTAACCTAGACATTCTATTCTTGCTTAATTAAGAGATGGAAGTTCGGTTGTTTGTGCTAAAGAATGAAGAGTAGAGAAGGACCATTGGTGATCTTTATGGGCTATATATTGTGACCACCCTCCTAGGGTTTAAGTACTCATCTTCACAGCTTTATCTCATATAAGCTAGTCTCTCTCTCTCTAATCGTGTGTGTATTAAGATCATTTGATCTCTCTTATTTCTGTATTGATAATAGGCAATATGTGCTGACTATAGTGTTTCACTCTTGAATAAAAGATCTATTCGTGGTTTTGTTTATATCTTTAATACCATCGCACATCTTTCACTCGCTTTTACAGCTAAAGATTCTAATGGTTTGTTGCATTCTTCTCCACAATATGGTGGGGGCCTATATGGATACAATAACAACAGGGGTAGAAAGTTTGAGGTAAACAACTCCTATATAACTATCTATGCATGAAAATTTTGTTGGGATTTTAGAACTAAGTTAGCAATTAACGCACATGAGTACGCAGCGGAATTAGGATCTAGTAATTGTAATTAGTTTAACACGTATTTAATAAACAATATTGAATAAAAGGTAAATTAGAAAACTAACCTTTGGCGAATATTGTACGCAAGTGAAAGGACAAAGAAACCCAAAGTATCTAAAGTAGATACCTCTACGAGTATCACACACAATACATAAAACGAGCAAGTTCGATAAAGAGCTAGTCGAGAACGTAGAACAATCAACCCTTGAATACACTTGAATATTATGAACTAGAAAAACCCAAAGAACATTCATTCTTTCTACCCAAAAACCTTTGTTGTTTCTATCCGAGAACAAGGTTCCATCACCATCCGATATCGGACAACATATGTCCGATATATATTTGATCTTACTGTCCGATATCTGACCAACAAAATAGAAAGAGCATAAACCCACTTTGCATTCTGGTCGCATGGAACTTTAGTAAGGAATCAACCAAACTAAACCTTTATCACAACTTGGATCTAAAGAACTCGTAAGTGAAAAGGTATAATCAAAACGAATCAAACCTCAATCGGTTTGTGTAAAAACCGATCAGGCACAATGTGTAGTTGATTGGATCGATTGCTTAGTTTTTAGGGTTTAGGGATAGTATCAGTCGATGCATGCATGAGGGGTTGTGATAGTTTATATAAGGTCTTGAATCAATCCTTACTTGGACTCTTTGATTGATCAACAAGCATCAAACCCAAAACCTCCCTTTGTATCCGATCAGTTAGACAATCACAAGACCCAAGGCAATCCAACCCGACCCACTTATCAATTAGAACAAGACCATGGATCATATGATGGATCGGATATACATTCATGCATAAAACGGATATAACGTATTCAAGTTTAAACATTCGACACCTACTCTCGTGTTTATCGTGTGTGCCCCCATAGGCTCACACACTTTTAGCATTTACGTATGTTTTAAACTCCTACAAACCAACAGCTCCCACTTGGGAGTTGGAGTGTCGAATGGCACACAAAACTAACAATGGAAATGCCTAGCAACGGTCTCACTCGCTTTTTAACTAAAAGTGTCTGAGAGACTTGTTTTATAAAAGTTTCTCAGTAGCATGGTTATTAATGTCTTGCTTTTAATCATCCTTTGTTATAGATACCGTTAAACCATGGATATGGATCCAAACTCATTCCATATAGTTTAACCATTTAGATTCTCGTTATAGAATTCAATTAAATATACCAAATGTAATCAAGTATCATCTTGCATTACCCTTTGGGTTTGGCCAAACAATTATCTAATTAATTCTGGAGAGGGCCCATGGTATCTTTTTGCACATATCAAGTGGAGTAAAAAATCCTTTAACGACTACAAGTGTTGTGGATGCTGCTTCACATCACTCCGAAATATAGCCTTTATAACTACCTTATTCAGATAGCATTTTGTGTATACTTACAAAAAGTAATATCCACACATAACAGAACTTGCTTGTATCTCAAGTCTTAGGACAATTTTAACAAACCATTTTCAATATTTTACTTATGACAAGGATCCAAACGTAAATGTTTGTAGGATCGAAATATTTATTGTGTTTGATGATTCGGGTGGTCTTGGATGATGAAAATACATGTTTGCCATAGTTAGAGAGAAAGAGATGAGAGGGAGTTTATTGGTAGAGAGTTGTAGCACAAATAAAATGTTAGATTGAATGAAAAGCTCCACCCCTTCCAAGGATGGAAGGGGTATTTATAGTTACATACAATACGACCTCCTATCGGCCTGTGGATTAGGTATAGAGTGGGTAAAGACCCGTCCTTCCTCCACGGTGTTACTCTAAACTATTCTACGCTACTGACTAACTAATTAACTACATAATAACATAAATAACGACACGTCTACGAGCTAACATATGCTAGACCATAATTGGGGTGACCGACACTTTAACATGGAATTTCCAATTCCTAACAATCTCCCCCTAAGGGAGGTCACCCCATAAAATACATTTTGCATCCTAGCATTCTATCTTTGACTTTAGTTCTGAGCTCGTAGACTTCAATTCTTCATGTTCTGCAATCTTTGTGCTTTTGTAGCGATTCTTCAAAGTCCGCATTGATTTGTACTTTAAGTGGAGGCCTTTAAACTGATCCACATCTTTGATGATCTTTGAGCTTTCATTGAGATCATCAGCAACAGTAAATCTCTAGATCACCCTTTGTTGTGTTGCCATCATGTGATGTTGTGACTTTAGGACCGACATGCTCACACTTTCTGGATCATGACATCTTTTCATCAGAGTAGCGGAAGCTTTACTGGCTCATGATATTTGCAGCAGCATAGCGGAAACATCGTATAAAAATATCAGAGCCAGGTTCTGTAGATAGGCACAAGTCACGATTTCATCAATTAAGTGTGGATACTGTGAGCATGCGGCTTTGGATTGACTCCTCAATTCTGATCAGCTGCAACCGTCCAAATGTACCTGCAAACAAAAGTTAGCAATAAAGCGCACGAAAGTGTCTTTGATCACTTTCGTTGAATTGAGGTACACGGCCCACGATTCCCCGTTGATCAGTACAAGTACTGCCTGTGATCAGGTAGAATTCCGAAGTATCTCCTTGACAGGGTTTCGCAGCTGTTCTAGCCGTTCTCAAACCGGAACGTCTCAAAGAAGACAACACGGAGTGAGTGAACCAGCGAATTGAGATTCACTGATTGATGAAAAATCGATTTGAAAACAATCGTGTATTGCTTAGAAGAAAGAGTTTTGCAATACGACGAAGGTTTAATGAGAAAGATCAATTTTCAATCAAAATACCTTTTATATTTGAAAAGAGTACACATTCGACGTGCTAGAGAAAAGAAGATTTACACATCGAACTGTTTTTCCTAAAGTATTTTTTTTTTCAATCAGAGATACTTTTTGTGTTTGAAAACATAAGTACACATTCGACGTGCTAGAGAAAAGAAGGTTTGCACATCAAACGGTTTTTCCAAAAGTATTCGTCAATTCCAATCCTAGACCAAGGTTGATTCAAAGTGAATCGCCCCATCGTTTCTGTCCAGTTATCACAAGTTTGATATTTAGAAAAGATCTCACATGCCACCCACCAAGAGCTTGTTTGATGTTGGCTCTAGAAGGATTTCCATCTTCATCGTGAATATTTTTACATATCACTCGGATGTTCCGACAAAACCACAAGGATAATGCGTAGGACTCTTAATATATTCTTACTTTCCACATTGTGTGAAACAGAAAGTCTTCATTAATTTAGTGTCCTAATGAGATATTGTGGATAATCTCTTGGCTCTAGACTCAATAGTGCACATTTGGTTCCTATGCCGGAGACTAGGGAGAGGGTCTCCTTCTTCAATATCAACAATCTCTAAGAGAAAGTCGATAGATTATGTAGGTTCCCCGTGAGAATGAAACAAGCCCTTTTAAGAGGAACTTGAGTAGCTTGGGAAGTTTAGTGCAGTGCGTCACTGGGTCCATGACGTCTTGTCTTCAATACCAGTGTTACCTTAGTAAACACAAGTAGCATATGTATTGAACCCGGTTTCTGCCCTAAGGTTGAATTATTGGAGGGCTATTTCTTTTCACCCTTTTCACATTCAATTCTTTTTCATTCTTCAACCCCTTCATTACTAGAAAAGGTTTATGCCCTAAGGTTCAATTCTTTTTCACATTCAGTGCTTACCGAGACTTCATTACTAGAAAAGGTTGTGTGGTACGAATCCCTTCAAATCACCTAAATTTTTGTGTGGTTGCATAGTACCTAAAAA
This sequence comes from Chrysanthemum seticuspe, assembly GCA_019973895.1. Classification (NCBI taxonomy): domain Eukaryota; kingdom Viridiplantae; phylum Streptophyta; class Magnoliopsida; order Asterales; family Asteraceae; genus Chrysanthemum; species Chrysanthemum seticuspe. Next base: position 246,188,461 of record BPTQ01000002.1, on the reverse strand, counting down.
AGGTTCAGTAGATATGATGACTTTAATGGTTCCTTCAAAGTAGTTAATCTCGGACCGTTTCAAGATTCAGTTTTTGGTTCTTCTTCCTCAAAATGATGTAATGGGGTCATTAGTGCATTTTTAATTACCTAATTATCTTGAAACTGTCCGAGCATTTTGAGGAAGAACACAATGATTCACTTTTTGCTACAACGATTCACTTTTTGCTACAACGATTTTCCCTCATAATTGTTGATTCCACAAACTAAATGGTTGGAATCCTCGCTTCTTTGCTATATGGTGAATCAATTGGCTTGGTTGGAATACCACATCATATAAAGCAATATCTTAGTGCAGTAACACATATTTGTGGCTGGGATTTGAAATTATATAATTTAAACTATAAGAATCCAAATTTGAAATTACCTTCTCATCATCAAAGTTTGTGTGACCAAACTTCAACTTCCTTTGCAAGTTATTTTCAACCTTCTTCCACTTGGGAGGAAGCTTCTTAGTGCGTCCAAGCCAGAAGAAAAGACAGATATGGAAAATGTTAAAAAAAACATTGGAAATAGTTGTGAATAAGGACATAAGTACTAAACACATATATAGAAATTAAAACTGATAAGGCCGAATAAGATGCTTAGAATCTTAGATGTTTCACTTACTTACATATGTGAGCAATAAAAAACATAACAACTTATATTTGGAACCTAAAATATGAACACGTCATAAGCTACCTATGTTTGTTATACCATATTAATATTTGGTGTCTGGTTTGCAAAATGATTACGATCATTTAAGGAGTGTTTGGGTTGCTTATTGATTTTAAACTTAGGGTGCGTTTGGTATCCCACTATGGGAATGAGACTATGTCTATTAAAGTGATTAAAGGTGTTTGTTTAAGATGAGAGGGCCCACTACTATGATAATGAATGATAGATATAATCCATACTCCATATACATCAAAAGAGCTAGGAATGGACTTTCATAGGTGAGGGACCCACCACTACAATCAAACTCATACCCATTGTCATTCATAACAGCATACCAAACGCACCCTTAGAAACTACTTGTTCAAAACTAATAAGGTAGCTAAACACAATAGCCTAATAAACATGTTTTTTTCGGCAATCCCAAACTTAAATCATATAAAATCAAAAGCACTTGAATAAGCAATCCTAATCACCAAAATAACGTAGGATACAACATACATTGTTCCGGCACAACCAAATTCAACCCGCCAACATATCAAAACAACGTAAGCCTTACCATCCAAGCCGAAGCCGCAGCAACAACTTCCACTTCACTAACAACCGCCGCCATATCCGAACCCCAAAATTCAATCACCTGCAAAATTGCACAACTAAAATATTCAGATCTGTTTCCTGAATAGTTAAGGGCTTATGCAACCCATGAAATCTGGAAACTGGTATTCGAAGCTTAATGAACTTTTTTTGTCAAAAACAAATTAATTTCTGAAAAAAAAAATGTTTTATGTATACCTGCCCAATATCATGAAGCTCAACAACCTTCCCATTCATAGTGTTTGATGAACTTGTTGACTCATCTGCGTGTAGAGTAATCATAGAAGCTAAATATATTAGAACGCAAAATCTAAAAAAAATTGCAAAATAAGATCCGGAAAATATATCATTACAACTGGTATGATTATTAAACACAGTTTACCATTATATTCCAAAAAAGAAAACATTAGAAATAGAATACGATATTTTATTTTATTCAGGCATTTCATCAAACACTTGATTCGCATCAGTTACATAAGTTTCTCAAATAGAAAAATCATATAGAAAGTTCATTAAAAACATAATATGCAACCACGAAATTAAGTGTTGTGTTTTGAAGCAATTGATTTTCTTATCAACAAATTAACAAATAGTTGGTGCGCATGATTCAGTAACCTTCATTTTGAGTAAAGATTAGTTTCAAAACCGACCCCAATAATCAAAATCCATAAATACATACAAAACTAATCCTTATTTCATCAAATATCGAGTCATCTATTTTTTTTTAATCCGCACAAAAAGTAAAATAAAAATTACCTTAAACATAATATGGTTGATTTTTGATGATGTGTTGTTTATACGATTGTATAATCGTTGTGAAGTAGAAACACCCAACTGGAAATGAAATCATAATAATTAACAATTTTGTGTGTGATTTATGGCTTTGTGTTTACAGTGTTATTCAACCAATTGAATCAATCTTGAAGGCTTCTCATGATTCAGTGTTTGGATTTTATATATTGATTTTGTGTTTATGGTTTTGTTACCTAGATTTCTCCAAAAATCTTGATGAGGGAGAGTGCGTGTGCTGGAAGGTTTGAGAAGTTTAGGGGGAAATTATACAGATACATACATTTTCTACATGTAATCTATCAATACAGTGAACCGTAAAGCATGAAACACACAACAACCAAAGTTAACGTGCCAAATCATTTTTATTGGTACTGCATTTTGTATACAAGGAGAATGGACCAATTAAATGGGGAAACATAGCCATGTATCAATACTTTTTGTATACACCCACCAAATGGCTGTCTATCTATACATATTACATGGCACAATAATGATGACATGGAAATGCTTACATGGCAACATCCGGGTACATATTTAAAAAACATTGTCACCTACAAGATTCGAACTTGGGTTTATAACTCAGCATGCATAAGCCTCAACCAGTGGAGCAATCCACACATTATGATATAGTCTCTTCTTTCAAAAGAGGTATTCTTTCTACTATCCACATACTAACATATCATACTAACCTCCCCTTTTTTACTCCGGATTTCCAAAATTATATCCACCCAAATTTCAAAACGCCTCTTCTAATTCAAAAAACATATTAACCAAATCAATACCATGTTTAGATCTATTTTTCTGGTGTTTGATTCTTTTATTTTCAAAAAAGATAATATTATCTCCAAATCGTAGTCCGCCATTTCACTCGGCATTATCGCCAAAGCATTTATCATTATTATTGATTTCAGCAAGGTATATGTTGTTCTTTTGCCCGATTTTTATATTTTTTCTTTAATGGTAAATCATCAATGACAGTTCATCTACCTAGGCCTTTTATTTTTGTTCATATCTCATTGAATTTTGGATTGCGTATTAAGACTGTTTATATGACTATATAATTGCAGTTGTCATTCTTGATGAGGAACCAATAACTCGATGTATAGACTTGTATCTTGATCGTTGGAAAAGTGTTAAAAACAAAGACAACTTAAAATTTGTGATCCAACGTTTTTATAATGACTACTATTTTAGTTTTTAATTGATATTATTTGATTTTAAAACATACCATATGAAATCAAAAAATCCATATATCAAGTTAGGAAGTGTTTGGGATTGCTTATTAGTACCATGTACTGCTCTACTTATTACTTAATGATGAAGCAGATCATCAGTTTTGATAGTGTTTGGGATTGCTTATCCAAACCACTTATCTAATTATTTGTGAGTAAAACAAGTTAGTCCACGCTTCATCATGGCGTTTTTTTAGTGGAATTAGGAAATATATTGAATGTTTCACATGAATATTGTAGGCGTTTTTCAGATATGGTGGAGGGACCAGAGTGAGGCAACAGAAACTATAGTCAAGGGTTTGTAAAGCTCGGGACAACTTGAGTTGATGTAAGCAAATAAAGTTGACTTTTTGTAAATGCTACATAAGTTAGATTTTTTTATACTGTGCATTTATGTTTTACACCTTTTTGCTATGGGTTATATGGTGAATACAAGTAAGCAATGAGTGATCTATTTTTGTTGAGCAGAAATAGAGGTTGGTGTATGCATGATGAGGCAACACCACATTATATTGACATGATTGATCAGGCAACGTATGGGCATAAATTAAATAAGCAAGAATTTAATGTAACACCAAGAATTGGTTGGCAAATAGACCCCTTTGGTTATTCGGCAGTGTAGGCTTACCTATTGGGGGCTGAGGCCAGTTATTCTTTCCTTGTGACTCTTTTATAATCTGTTGGATTCCAAGATTGCGAGGAATTCACTTTTGTAAATCGATACGATTGATAAAATAATATTGTGATTATTTAGGTTGAATTTGATTCTCTTTTCTTAGGCTTAAACGATTTCCAAGACAGAGCTAAGCCAAATGGTGATAAACATCTTGAAGTTATCTGGCGGCCCTTCAAGAGTCTTGGTTCTTTTTCACAAGTGAGTTTGACACTGGTTGTGTTTTTCATCTGTTATGGCAGAAAAAATTCCAATATAAGTCTTATTATCATTAGTTCTCTATTTCATAGTAGAGACTTGACCGTTCAATCTTTACAAATTTTTTTAGGTGCTTTTCCTGAAAATTATGAACGTCCAAGTGGTTTTTGCTTTGAAGCCAACGATGATTCCAATATCGTACATCTCAAGAAATGTAAAGGTAAATGAGTTTTTTTCTTGATTAAATATCTTAATGTACAATATTTAAAGTTTGAATATTGTGGTTAAAGTCTTAAGCAAGTTGACGTTCATGCGCGAGATGAAACAAAAATCAGAGGAAAAACAAGGTTTATGAAATAAATAGAACCATGAAATCATGAATATTATATCTTACACGAAGTAGGCGATACTAATTATAGTGTAATCCATTTGGTGAAGGACTGAACGTATATTCCCAGTGAGCATTAGTAGCCTTTTATTAAGGCTTGACGCCTTGATCCGTTGCTATTTTTCGCTAATCATGATATACCACATCCTTTTCTTGAAAAGAGGTACGATTTGTTGTCAAGAAAAGGATGTACTAATACTTATAATCGGTTTACACAATTCTTGGTGATATAAAAATCTAAGTTGCTTTTATTGCTTACATTTAAAATGCTTTCATGAGGCTCAAAATGTTACATATTGTGTCTATTGGTGATGTGCATAAGCAAAATCTGAACTGGAGCACCATAGTTTGCAATGATCACAGTTGCAGTGTCATCTTCTTCATGTGAAGCTGCTAATAGTTTTATAACTGTGACGAGAATAGTAGTAATATCTAACCTCGACAGGCATAAAGTGAGAAGAAGAAATTCCTTCGTACCAGGTCATTGGAGTCTCATGTTACCAGAACCAAATCTCTTGCTAGGATTATCCATGATTAGGTGACGTTTCATTGCATTTCTTATTTTTTACTTATTAATTTTGTTGAAAGTGTGTCTTGACGTTAAACATGATTGACAAATCCTCTCAAACATAATTAGACAAACCACTGAATACAATCCCGAGTAACTCTCTAGACTACTAATAAATTTCAGCACAACAAATAAAAAAATCGCAGCACCTCAAGAACTAAAGGTCCAATCAGATGCACCAGCACGTTACAGCAGGTCCAGAACAAGAGATCCAATCACACGCAACAGGAGAAGCATACTTAAATTGCTATTGAAGTCGGAGTTTACGTAAAGGTATGTGTTTTGAATTTTAATTAACAACATTTTGCTTGCATTCTCACTAAACAATGATGTCCCTCTGTTTATTTTGGCGTGTTAAGTGTTGAAATAAGGCTTATACAGTCATGTGTAGAAATTAGAATTAATATAAGTTTGGTTGGATCATACATGATTGCATTAGATATTTGTCCTATTGTGTCCAAACTCTAATCTGTTTTTTTGTTTAGTGTATTGTAACAGGAGTAAGCATAGAAGATCAATACAACTAGCAAAGGGTGGTACAAGGCTATGATTTCAGATAGTTTCATATCTTAATTTCGAACATTTGTTACGATTTAGCTGAATCACTTGGTTCCTTTATCGGTTCAGGAGTACATGTGGGAAATTTTGGGTTTTGACTTATATTGTATACTCGGAAACAAAAAATTGTGTATGTTGATTATTCTCTGACTTCAAGATATGAGATGATACTCTCTATATATGTATCATAACCAATGGCTTTTGACTATTATTTGAATTGTAGTATGTGTAGTGTGAGTATATACAACTTGTCAAGTGCTAAACCATTTTTGACGCATTTCTTTTGTTTTGTTGGACTTAGAGGTCGCAATTTCGATCCCCAATGTCAGGATTCTAAATTTGAGAGCGAAATCCTTCATAGAAGGTAATTGTTGCGATTTTGTTGAGAAAATTTCTAGAACTTAAGTTTATTAAAAGATGTTTTATATAACCCTTCACCTTGGAGTTTTATATACATTTGGTTAGATAATATACATACCGGCAATATTGCTTCATTTTTTAAGATTTTCAACGCCACTTCACGCTTGCTTTACATACATTCATAATTCAACATATATTATCATGAAACTAGCCCGCCCATTTAGGCGGGCTATGAAGCTAGTACATATATATGGGACTACATATGCCACGTCATTAATGCTGACTAAGCATTTAAATGTTGACATGGAACATTATATGATGACATGGAAAAGCCACTATGGCACTATATCCGGTTACACAATAAAAAAAATATTGTAGGTTGCAAGATTCGAACATGGGTTTAGAGGTTCAAAGCCAAACACCTCAACCACTGAGGCAATAAACATTTTGGCGTTTATTCTTTTACTTCAAAAGTAATATTCGTCCTTTCAATATACCATAATTCAATGCCAGTCAAAACCTCTGATTCCTCCCGAACCACCCATCTTTTATTTCTCCGTTACACTTGTTAACCGTAACAGATGATAAAAGGGCGACAGCCCGGGAGAGAATGCAAGTTTACCAAGGATTAAAATATCCTTGGATCGTTTATGTCCTGGTGAGGCGTGATATTCCACATACAATGACTTGTGAATGCTGAAATGATATAGAATGTACAAAAAACAGGAATCTGATTGACTAATACTATGAATAGTATTAGCTCTGTCACAGCTATGTCAATAAAAACGTACAATCAGAAGCCTAAAAACGATTATAACTATAGTAGGGATTTGCATGTCTTAGCGACTTAAATGCAAATTAAAGAAAATAAAAAAGTTAAAATCTATTAAATAAACGCTATCACTATTTTTACAGATCGATGAACGTTTATTTGATTTTATAAAATAAAATAACTTAAATAAACTATCTTAACTAAAACGTAAACTCAAATTACCTAAAAACGTTACTTAAACTGAAAACGAGCGTTATTTACAAAAATGGCGCTGGAGCGCAAGATAAAACGTAAAATTTATGAAATAAAAGGCCTACGAGTATAAAACTAATTTTATTACATACTATATGATAAAAGAAAATTTTAGAAAAAAGATTTATATTTTTTAGACTTTTATATTTTTTATTATGATTTAAATACTATAAAACACTAATTAAATGTTTAAAAATACTAAAACTAATTGGAAAAATCTCAACTTTTTACAGAAAATACTATAATCTATTCTTAATCTAAGAAAAATAAGAAAGCTGTGGGTTACTGTGGAAAATAAGCTGGAAATAAGCTCAAAAGAGCTTATAACCATAACTGCCAAATGCCCTTATATATTTGATTTTGCATTTCATAACAAGAAAGACCCAAGGGCGCTTATGGTTACAGGTACCCCCACTATCATCCTTCTAAGGGGGAGGTCGCATGTTCGAACCTTGACCTCCCCTTTTTACAAAACATTTATTTTTTTTGATTTTCTTTTTGCAAAATGATATAACAAGCTAAAATATGGAACTTTAATAAAACCAACTTTTTCAAAACTTGGAATTAAGCTCTGTTGGAGCTTATTTCCATGACAGTTAGCCAAATAAGCCATAAACTCCCACATAGAAGCTAGGACTTGTGGCAAAAGCTTGTTTTTGGGCTTTTCTGTTTTTAGAACATAAATATATACAGATATTAAGTACATTTAATGAATTATAAGCTTTACAAACAAAGAAATAAGCAATTCCTGGCTCATAAGCTTATGCAGTGAGCTTTTAACTCACTGTTTGGCTTATAAGCTTTGAATAAGCTTAACAAAGGAAACAAAAGGAAAAAGGAATGTATGCACATGTAATATGAACAAGTTTTAAGGAAAATGGAAAGCTACAAACCTAGAAATAAGCATATTATGAGCTTATTAGTCATTCAGTTGAGCTTATGGGCTCACAGTAGACTCATAGGCTCACAATAAGCTTGAAAAAGCTATAAAGTGTAAAATAAAAGAAAAAGTAAGATATATACAAGTATAATAGACTAGAATATACAAGCTTGTACACTGGAATTGGCAAATAAGCTTGAAATAAGCAAATAAGCACTCTCAGTGCACTACATATCCAAACACCCCCTGCAGCTAAATGTAATGGTCATTTAAGCTAAGAGAATAAGCTTGAAATGCCAAAATGAAAATTGGAGTAGCAATTTGGACTGGTTGGCTCTCCAAAAAGCCAAAGCTCTCCCTGTGGAGATCACAGATGAGCTTATAAAGAGCTTATGAAGATGCTATAATTACACTGAACACTTAATATGCTCAGTTATGGGACACACAAAAAGCTTATTGCAGCCATACTTAACAAGCTGCAAAATGGAATTTAAGTACTGGGTCATAGATTTGGGTTGCTATGCTTCCAAAAAAAACAAGCTTCACAAGCTTATGACCTCTAAAGAGCTTATAAAAGGCTTCTAGGAAATGGTGTAAAATAACTGTGTTCACAGTTATTTGTTGTGAGTGAGCAAACAGGAAGCCTTATAGGACTTATCAAATAAGCTTTAATAAGCTCAACTTGAACTGAGACATTGAGATGGACTGCCTAGCTTCTCTCAAAGCCAAGAATCACAATCTCAAGCTCATTAAGGAGCTTATAAGAAGCTTAGGTAATAAGACCCACTCAACTGTTTGCTTCAGTTGAGTGGTCAAAATGGGACAAAATAGATGGTGAGATTAAGCTATGCTAATAAGCTGAAAATGTAAAAACAGATATGAACATAATAAAAAGGCTAGAAGGGCTACTCAAAGAAGTAAAATGCACAAGCTATGGTCAAGTCATGAGGCTTCTGCAAGCTCATGAACTTGACCATAAAACTGTGGTGCAGGGCATTACAGTTATGAAAATTGACTTTTTACAAGAACAATAAGTTTGACTAAAATGAATTTAAGATCGAATTTATAGACTGACTATGACATATTAAACTATAATAAGTTTATCTAGAGCTAGGCTAACAAGTTTTAAGCTAATACTATGATTTTAACACTCTAAAACTATGACAGTAACCTGCTAAATGAAATAAAAAGGAAATTTGACTTTTGCTAAGCTAGGACTGAAAATTATGACTGAACTGAGCTATAAGGAACTAATGTGATGTAAAACAGGTACAAACAACAAAAGAAATACACTGGAAATCATGTTTATAAGCAAATCCAAACAACCTTTTAAGTATCACTTTTCACATGAACTTCAAAATTTGCAATGAATCTGAGTCTAAACCAGATTCCATACATTATAATATCACATAATAAGACTAATTGAGCATTAAACTTTCAAGTACACAGTCAAGAACACAAATTTGTCAAAGTTGCATTTTAACTGAGTAATTTCCAATTTTAAGCACAACTGAATTTAAATGAACAAACTGCTAATATTATGCTATAACAACATCAAACAATAACACAGAAACAGGAAAACATAAGATTCAAAGCATTAAAAGTATTAAAACAGTAAAAGGTAAAAAATGGTAAAAACAGAACTCACAAGTGATCATGCTTGAAACTGAGTACCAAAGTTAAAAGGCCACTCCTAGCTTACTGTCAATAAGCTAGGAACCAGAAAATCCATCCAGCTTGGCTTCTATCCCCCCAGAACTGTTTATTCAACCACAGTTGACTTCCATTGACTTCTCTTTTGATTTTTTTTTTAGAACTTTTCTGAATTATAAAGACTAACAGGTTTTAATGAATCTAAAAGCTTAGTGAGTTTTTGTCAAGAGCTTATGCAGCTTAAAGAATTCACCAAACAACTGCTTAACTTTGAATTAAAAAACATGGAAATTTAAAGAAAATTAAGCAATATTGGAAAATGGAATTAAACTGACATTTAACTGAAGGTAACATTTCATTACACTACTTTAAAGTAAATTACAGCATTTAAAACATTTAAAAGACATTAATTTAAAGAAAGCAGTAAAACTACACTAAGTGAACAATGGTAAAAACCAAAGTTGGTTTCTTCTCAGTCTTTCTCCCTCTTTTATACCTCAAAAAGCTTCCACGTGTCATTTAGATCAAATCCCACCACTTCTTTCAACCAATGGGAGGGTTTTGTGAACTTTGGCCATTTTGGTAATTTTGGCGGGAAAGCTGTATTTTGACTTCTGGGGCTTCTGACTGCAACTAGGGGGGGTGGACTTATAGGGGTGATGATGAGGTGGGAGAGGTGGAAGGGATAAGGTGAAGGTGGATGGGATGGGTGTTTGCAGAGATTGCAGACCAAGTGGGGAAGAAGAAACCTGCTTGGGAGGGAAAGCTATTGGATGTTTGACTGTTGTGTTGACCAAGGGTTCAAAATGGGGAAAGGGGTCCAAAAGGATAAAAGGCAGGGGTCACAATTCTTATTTTGACAAGTCTTAGTTTTAATAAGACAAGGACTTGTTTTGTAATTATCCATTTCATGAGGGACCACACCTGTAATTTTCCAAACTTGATACAAGGACTAAAACTGACAAACTTCAATAGTACAAGGACCAGTTTTGACAATTTCAAATTTTCCAGGGACCAAACTTGACAATTTTGAAAGTTCAGGGACCTTTTCTGCCATTTTACAAAAGATTTATTCAAGGACCATTTTTGACAAATTAGAATATTTCAGGGACCTTGAATAACATTTCTCTTTATTTAGATTTTACCAGGGACTGTTTTTGACAACTTTTGAAACTTGGGGGACTAAAACTGCCAATTATGCAAACTTTATACGTTTTTTACCAGATTTTGATATTTTTGCATTTAAAACACATAAAACACTAATTTGTGATATTTTTATCATTTTGATACATTTCTGAGTGTTTTCAGATGTTTTTGCAGTTTAAACAGTACAAAAATGATGAGTATTTAGACACTCATCAACCTCCCCCTTTTCATTCGCCTTTTCCAAAATCTTATCAATCAAACTAACAAAACGCATCATATCATCAAAACAAATATTCATCAAAATCAATACCATGTTTATAACTGTTTTTCCGGTGTTTGATTGTTTTATATTCAAAATTATGAAAGCAAATCACGGGGTATTTGAATTTCAGAATCATAGCCTCTGTTTTATGTAGTAAGACATCTATTCTGTATAATGCGATCCAAACAGCGAACTTACATATTTTGCCGGAGTGGTTCAGATGGAACGTGAGAAAACAGATTTGTGAGTCTATTAGAACTTCTTCTGAATCCTGACTTGGCCAAACATTTAACATGCATAGTATACATATGCTTATACTACATATAAAAGGATATGTGTAACCAAAACATCAAAATATGCGGGATTTCATTTTTCTCAGAAGATAGACATGAAACTTGATTTTCTCTCTATCTTTGTCAATGTTGTTTTAAATTAACAATTAACAAAGATAGAGAAAAATGTTAATTGTTAATTTAAATGACGGATTATGTTTGTAGTACAGGAAGCGAAGGAGAAAATTAAGAAACTTGGTGCTGATGGAGTTTATACTCAGAGCCAACTTGATGTGAAAAACGTCAAGAGCCTTTTGATTTATTAATGGTAGAACTTGCTTACCTTCATAGTGTAGGCTAATGTATCAGAAACCGCTCTCGGGTTTAATTCTGTTGGTGGTAATGATGCAACTTTGCTACTAAAATTATTAAGGTGAGATTATGTTTCATATTTGGGTACATTTAGGTAATAATATCTCATTATAAGGTATTCGTTTAATTAAAATGCTAATTAATAACCATTTCAAGCAGGGTGGAACAATGGTGTCCTATGGCAGTATGGCTAAACTGTAAGTGATCTCTAAGCTCATACATTTAGCAAGATGCATTTGTCTGTATCGTGGAATGACACTTAAACTCATATTATGTTGTACGTTATTTTGTATTTTCATTTCATATATCATTTTCTTTTAGGGGCTGCTTGGATCTGCACCTAATATTTTATAATAATTGATCATTAGATAAATTCTGAATATTATAGAATTGAAGTAAAAATGAGTTGTTAAGAAACCATAGCAGTATATGTAAAGCGGGAGGAGATGGGTTAAATGGCTTTACGAAGGTGAATGGCCACTATGACAGAGTTAACTCATATCTCAGACTTGGTCAAGCACCATTGCTTAATTAGCTTATTGTGTTTAATATAATATAAGTGTTTGTTTCACCTTATTTGATGGGCTTACGAGCTTTGTGATAAGATAATAACCTCATTTTTTTTATTGGTTATGAGCTTATTAACTTAAGCTTATGATGCTCACTGTGTTTTTAGTCGAAGTTTATATGCTCATGAGCCATAAAAAAAATGTGGTTATTAGCTTTTTGTTGAGTCTATTATAGATTTGATGATACAAAACAAGAAGAATGAAACATGAAGGACTAAAAGTGACAAGAAGTGAAACTACAAAAAGATGGAGGATTTAGAAGATTCTAGAAGATATGCTTAAAAGAATATTTAGTTTCCTAATTATATTATGATTCCTCTTGTAAACCCTAGATGTCTCTAGTATATAAAGAGACATAGGATCATTAGTTTTAGAGTACGTACAAGATGTAGATGTCTAAAGGTGTGTGTGTGTGGGAACCTAGGCGTAGGGAAAACGCCTAGGGTTTAGTTAGTTAGTGTTAGATCAAGTCTTTGATCTTTATTATAGTTAGTTAGTTAGTTTATGATAATGAAAAACCTTGTTCATAATAATGTTGATTCTATGTTTGAATATTCCGCTTTCATTATTATGTGTTCCTAGATATAATATTAGACCTCGTCTAAGAGCTTACAACGATCTTCACATGTGGTATCAGAGCCTGGGGCTCGTGATATCTAGGGATCTACAAGGTTTTCTTGAAGAAGAAGGAAGAAAAATTCGAAGCTGTCAAAAATTCGTAATACTTCTGCAGCACTGTTAACTTTTTATTGAATCGTTGGATCGAGCTAAAATTTGAACTGGAGCTTCTTGGTATATCTATCTTTAATCTCACTAAAGGATTGTCAATCGGAGCTCTCAATCAAAAGTTATAAGCAGTCGAAGTCTGCTGCAGAATAATCCGTAAGGTTACTACAGCAGTGTTTTGAAACGATCATAACTTTTTCGTTAACCGTTGGATCGTGACGAAATTTTGGGTGGATGTTCTCTATATATGAATCTAACTTTTCACCGAAGGGATCTTCCATCTGAGCTTTTATGTGAAAGTACTGCTGAAAGTACTGTTGTGTATTTTGAAAGTACTGTTGTATATTTTGAAAGTACTGTTGTGCGTTATTGGTCCCCTACAAGCAAAGTACTGCTTGGACATGAAAGTACTGCTTGGAATTCGAAAGTACTGCTGATTATTGAAAGTACTGATTTTTCACAAAGTACTGCTTTCCCTAATTCAAAAGTACTGCTGATTTATGCAAAGTACTGCTGCTCATTATTTTGTCAATGTACTGCTGTCCATATTTGTTAAAGTACTGCTGCTGATTGGATGAAAGTACTGCTCCTTTCCAAAGTACTGCTCAAGGTACTGATTCTTTCTCATATGGTTTTCGATTTAAGGGGAAGTCGAGCGTGATACTGGTTATGGATTTTTGGATGACACACACACAGAATGGTTATTTGGTTCACACACACAGGAAGAAATTTTTGTTCTTAAAAAGGATTCAAAAAGGCTTGTATTTGATTCATTGAATAATTGATTACGAAGAGGATTATTTATCACTTATTTGAAGGTGAAGTGGAATTACTTGGTTTGTGTTCTTATCATATAGCTTGATGAATCTAGCAATGTGTGATTTTTCTTATGATGCTCTATGCACACATTGGCTATCACTTGAAGGAGTTACATTGTAGTGCTTAGTGTCTCATACTAGTTGAGGATTCTTGTCAAGGGATTGCGGTCTACTTATATTTGTTGATTTGTATAAGTATGGAGTTTCGTGGATAGTAAAAGATTTAAGACACAAGTTTGGGAAATTCTATTTCTTCATCAAATTCGTTATATTTGGTTTTCTTCACAAGTAATCATTACATAAAGCCTACAGATTTTGAAGAATCATTGATGTACATGCATCACTCAAGGGGAAGTGGTTGATTTTTACTATTGTTGATCATTATTACTACTGCTAGTTGAAGTTTTCTACTGTTTTGGATCCATTTTTCTTATGATGCGTAATGGTGGGCGATTTGAAGCATTGGAAGTCTTAGATTGGAAGTATGATATTGGTTCGTGGTGGTCAAGATCATTATTTGCATACGTTCCCTATTTAGATAATAACAAAAAGGGGAAGAGATGTTTGAGTGACATGTTTAAGTCAAGGGGAAGATTTTTTCATTCATGGTGAGATTTAATTATCTCAACTTCTGCTACTTCGTCTAGGGAAGTTCGTACAAGAATCGTATTTGTTTTGTCATCATCAAATAGGGGAAGATTGTTGGGTCTATTATAGATTTGATGATATAAAACAAGAAGAATGAAACATGAAGGACTAAAAGTGACAAGAAGTGAAACTACAAAAAGATGGAGGATTTAGAAGATTCTAGAAGATATGCTTAAAAGAATATTTAGTTTCCTAATTATATTATGATTCCTCTTGTAAACCCTAGATGTCTCTAGTATATAAAGAGACATAGGGTCATTAGTTTTAGAGTACGTACAAGATGTAGACGTCTAAAGGTGTGTGTGTGTGGGAACCTAGGCGTAGGGAAAACGCCTAGGGTTTTAGTTAGTTAGTGTTAGATCAAGTCTTTGATCTTTATTATAGTTAGTTAGTTAGTTTATGATAATGAAAAACCTTGTTCATAATAATGTTGATTCTATGTTTGAATATTCCGCTTTCATTATTATGTGTTCCTAGATATAATATTAGACCTCGTCTAAGAGCTTACAACGATCTTCACACTTTTCATGTTTTCTATGCATAGTCTACACCACTTGAGCTTATGAACCTCACTAACATATTTCATTTCATTCATGCAGGCTCACAAACTCGACCTCCCCTCATTGACCCCACAAAGAAGCCCCATTCATGTTTCCTTTCACGAACTATATCCTAAGTGTTTTATCATTTCATTCAGGAACTAAGAAGCTTTCACGAGCAGATTGCCATGTATATTGTTGTCCTCAATAAGATTGTTTCCACTCTCTTACTTGAACCCTTTATCATCACCCAATTTAATCTCTGCAGTCTCCTAATGCATTACATCATGCCTTCTTTCATAAAATGTTGGGTCTCATATTGTTTCATCATGAGTGCGTAACTATTATTTTAATCTGCTTTGTCGTTACGCAATAAACTTGATTTATTCAGTCCATAATTTTATTATTCAGACATGCTTCCAGGTTTATTGAAGGGACAAGAGAAGATGTCAAAATCTAATGCCTCAGATGTACCCTGTGAGAGTTTGTGGCTACTGCCCCGATATCCATTTCAGACCCACTGGTCATAAAGCACCGGTGAGGCATTTAAGCATCTGTAGAGAAATAGGCAACATGGGTGGCAGGTGGCAGTGCTTGATGACTTAATACCACCAAAGTATTATTGCACCTTTGAAATGGTTAAGACGCATTTTTTTTGTGCAGAAGATTTATATTTTAACGTAAGAAAATAATCTTAGGTTACCCATTTGGGTTGTTGATTATAATAGGTTACGTGCAATATGTATGGTCTTAATAGTACACATGCTATCATAAATCGTATGAAGTTGGATTCTGATGCACACATTTAATCAAAATGACTTTTCGTGGCATTATAGTTGGCTTTTGTTTCCACGTCGTTTTAGTTATTATTTTAGCTCTTAGCCTCTTACCCTAAACCAAATACATGATCGCATGTACAGATAATAGAAAATGCGGAACTTGAAGAACTAAAAGAGTTAGGCTCTGGTACATACAGAATTGTTTATCATAACGGATTGGGTGGGTCAGATGTCTATTAAAAGAATCAAGAAGAGTTGCTTTGTTGGCAGAGCTTCTGAGGAAAAATGGCTGGTTAGTCGTATATGCTTAACTACCATTTTATGCCAATCATTGTTATTAACTAATTTTCAACTGGGCCAGACGAATGACTTCAGGAGAGAGGCATGCATCCTTTCAAAGCTTCACCATCCAAATGTGGTTTCAATTTATGGGGTTGTACCAGATGGAGCTGGAGTAACTTTAGCTACTGTGACCAAATTTATGGCATAATGGATCACTTAGGAATGTGCTTGTGAAAAAGGAAAGGTAAATTCACTTTCATTACTCCTGAAAACAACTTTAGCCTCTTTGTGTCTAAACTGTATGAATCTAATGTAATGTGAAGGTTACTTTATCATATAATTCATTAGTAAAATACTAAGTAAAGGTAACATTGGAGCTACAAAAGGTAATACTACTAAGGCACGACCCAACAATTTTATAGATGCAAAAACACCCTGGATTGAAAAAGAATGATTACGACATGAAGAATATTGGAGGAGCAGATCCTACACTTGGAAAATTAGGTGAGTTCAGTAGCTGAGTCGAGGGCTGTTTAGCTATAGAGTTGTTGTACGCAAAATGGTCATACACAAGATCTAGATAAACCGTGCAACTGGTATGTACCATAAACCTCACATATATCAGTTATCATATATTGTAACAATTTTATCAACTTCATTTTGTTTTATGAACATCCTGTTATTTTCAAGTAGAAGTATGCTCATGTTGACTTTTGAGATTCTTAAATGCATTAGTAGGTAAACTTTGTTCATCATATTTGATAAGTTTGTTACACTTGACTTTGTCTTGATGAGAGGATGTAAATTATTTTATATGTATGTCCAACATCTATTTTACTAATTAGATTAATGATAAATTGTGACTATTGTGCTTATAATGTTGTTGTGTGTAGTTAATTGGCTTGAGCATATTTGACAACCCACTGAACCACCCATATTGCCACCGACCTATACGACCATGTTAATTTATGAAGATCGTTGTAGAAATGATGTGAGTGATGGATGAACTCCAAACCAACGTTGCATTGAATGGGGTCATTTTAGTCATTAATGTTTATTTGTATAATATTGTTGTTCAGTAACTGGATCGAAAAATGATGCCGTTTAGAAAGATTAGTATTCGGATTAAAAAAACATTCTAGAGTCACTTTAAAACTTACTTGAGCACAACCATGGAAGTTTGTGAATTAATTATACTATAAATATACTATATTTCCTAAGACCTAAAGTTTTATTGATCTCTAATCCAACCTTATAGCTTCGTAATATTTGATTCTATTACAGTAGTAAAAGGTGATCGATAATATTTATGAACTCAACATGTATATGTATATATCATGATGCACATATTTGTTGAAAGGAATGCCCCGTTTAGATAATGCTACATGTTGTAAAAAAAATTGTTGGTATGTGTACTTCAACACAAAGACATGTATATGTATAAGTCATGGCGCACATTCATGTATCGACTTCATTATTTCTTCTTTCATTTTAGAAATATCTGAGGACTATGTAAGCTTTCACTGATGTTTGTACCGAACGTTTTAGGTGCTCGAAAAGCTGCAAGAACATGTTTAGGGGATGCCAATGTGCAAAGAGTCAATGCAGAAGCCGACAATGCCCATTTTTTGTAGCTTGCCATGAATGTGACCCAGATGTTTGCCGCAATCATTGGGTCAGGTAAGATAGCTCATTATTTATGGGATCGACATGTTCATGCTCTCCATGCTAACTGCTGGTAAGAAAGCCCTTGTAGATGCCTGGATTGATCAACATCATATGGACCAGCTAGATAAAAATTAACATGTTATCCTCATTGGTTCTACTATTGGTGGTATGAAGGCTATGTAACTTACTCTCATAGCGTTTGTTTAGTTATTATTATAAGCATTCGTCATCCTTGTAATTAACTTGCATTTGCACATTGTCCTTCAAGGATGGATGTGTCCAAATCACTCTATCTATACAGTGTGTGCCACCAGCAATATAATGAAGCTATTTTTTTCTGATTTTTGTGTCTAAGATATTTTGTCGTTATTCACTATTTATTTGAGACGGAGAGTAGTAGTTTTATTTGTTTATTTTACAAAATAATTAAACAATTGTATATTAAAATGTTACTATTTGCTTCTCAGAAATAAAAATCTTATGTGTGTACTTGAGATATGCAGTTTAAGTATGTCTTTACATTATTACCATATGAAGAGATTAATGTTATTATTATTATTTTTAATAAGAGAAGTGATTATTATATATATATATAATAATCACTTCTCTTATTAAAAATAATAATAATAACATTAATCTCTTCATATGGTAATAATGTAAAGACATACTTAAACTGCATATCTCAAGTACACACATAAGATTTTTATTTCTGAGAAGCAAATAGTAACATTTTAATATACAATTGTTTAATTATTTTGTAAAATAAACAAATAAAACTACTACTCTCTCCGTTTCAATTTAATTGTCCATATTTTCTTTTTGTGATGTCTTAAAAAAATTTTCCACTTCTCATTTTCAGTAAAAAAAAATCAGAATTTAGTAGAGGTATATGAGTTGTCTCGAATTGTAGTGGTCTCACTTTTATTAAACTTTGTGTTTTTTGTCTCCTGACAATAATTTTAAAACGAAAAGAGTATAACTTTTAGGAGTTGTTTCTTTCGTTTTTCTTTATTGAGTGTTGATTGCATATGGTATCAGGTTTGATATATGAACATCTTAAAACATTTAAGTACAAATCTACCCTTCATTCTTTGAAAGTAATAAGCAATAACCACATAAACCTTCAAAATCACGCACACCTCATTACATACCAAAATCCCAAACTAATAATAATATGTGCCAGAAGGTTTTATAATATCCCTGCAATATCAATTTTTTGGGCTAATCACTTGTAAATGTATTTAACTTACCATTTTTTCTCATTGTATGTAGCTTTTTTTTTTTTTTCTCATTCCGTTAATAAACTTACAAAATTCGTTCTTTATGTGTACCAAGTCACTTGTTTCACCTCCTGGTCCTACGTGGAGCAGGTTACATGCCACTTCATATATTACCTTTATTTATCCTTTATTTTTTTGGATCTAAAGTGGATAAACCACATGCCAACTTAACCCTACTTCACTTTATTTATATCTTCCCCAACTTTATTTAAGCCACCATCTTTACCAAAACCCTAAATCCATGGCTTCCTCTTCTTCCACTTCCAAATCAACTCGAAGGACCATAGAATACTACATCAATGCTACACATTGCGATTGTAAAGATCCATTACCAGTCGAAGTTCAAATCCCTTGGACCCCAACAAATCCTGGTAGACGATTCAAAGCATGTCCCATTTATGTAAGATTATTATCTCTAAATTTTATTATACTTCTTTTTCTATAAAATGTACAAGCTGTGAATGTAACACATTTATTTGTTAGGACAAGGACAGTAAATGTAAATTTTATGGCTTCCTAGACCCGGAGCTACCAAGTGAGTATTATAAAGATTTGTTTTTCAAGGAACATGAGGAAAAGAAGAAATACAAGAACATGGGAAAGAGATCAAATTCGAATGATGTTGCAGTTTCACCATATGAGTTGATGAAAATCAAAGAGGAGTTGACTTTGATCAAGTCAAAAATGCAAGTTCGTGACAAAGTCTTGTTGGTTCTCAGTTTCATTGTTGTTGTCATTGCTTTTGTTTTAGCAATCATGTACTAGGTTTGCAGTTTGGTTGTTTAGCAATAATGTACTAGGTTTGGTTAATGTCTTTTGTTTTAGCTATAACTTTGGTTGTATTAAACAAGTAATGGTGGTTGTTAACTTGTTTTGTAAACTTTTTCAATGTTAATGTAATGCTTGTTTACAACTTACAATCTTGTTTGTATTTTGGTTAATGTCTTTTGTTTCAGCAGTTTATATGACATCCAATAAACTATAAGTTTGCACACAATTAACATCAAAGGATCCATAATATAGATTTACAAAAGGAGTGCATAATGTTTACAGAGTCACCATCCCAGGATCCATATATAGATTTACAAAAGGAGTGCATATTGTTTACAGTCACCATCCCAGGATCCATAATATAGATTTACAAAAGAAGTTGCACTACACATAGATTTACAAAAGAAGTGCACAAATGGTTTTTTAACAGTTAGACAAGTGAATGCTATTCCAAATCCATGGCATTGTTTTTAGGTGTTCTTAACTTTTCTGGTGTGTATCGTGTTCGGGCATCTTCTTCAGCCCATGCAATAAGCTCATCTACACTCATATTAGAGGCATCTTTCACCATAATTTCATGAATCCTCAACCTAGATGTATCCCCATCCCCAAATTGTCCCATGTTAAGATTTTTAAAATAAAACTCAGCAAAGTTTTGGTGAACATGAGTCATGTATATGTTTAACTTACCATATGAATCAGCATATTCATACATTGAAGCAACATCAAGATTAGTTTCTATGATTTTCAATCCTATTTCTAGTTCACATTGTGGTAAGCAGGTAAGCAGAAATACAAACCAGTAAATCCTATATGGTCTGTCTTTTCCTTCAGATGCTCACACATACTTTTATAGTCCAATTTCCTATCCTTATACAACTTCCATTCATAAACAAAGCCGTTTTCATACCTAAGTGGAAGAAAATAAAAAACACCGTCGTGGTGAACATTAAACCACAATGCATCAGACCCAGATGGTGCCATCCTGTAAAAAAAAGTAAAAAATTTAATTTTTGGCATGAAAACCCTAATCCGTACACTATAATAAACCTTAAATACACACAAAATATAAACGGGACAAAGAGAATATAACAAATTGTACCTTATGCACCAACCAATTCCAGTAATTTATTGAAAACGACAATCAATTGTTAAGGCTTTTTATTTAGGGTTTGTCGGGTGAAAAGGGGAAAAAGTGAGAGGGAAAGTGTTTGTGTGTGGTCCAGTGTGTGTACGTGGGTATAAAAGGGTGTGATTGTTTTTTTTTTTTTTTTTTTCCAAAGTGGAAATAAAACGTGGATGGGATTTAACAGCTGGAAATACAGCGTGGATATTAAAGGGGTGTAAATGGTTCTTGCAACCGGCAACTGGCTAAACAAGTGACTTGGTACACATAAAGAACAAATTTTGTAAGTTTATTGACAGAATGAGAAAAAAAAATGCTACATACAATGAGAAAAAATGATAAGTTAAATACATTTACAAGTGATTAGCCCTAATTTTTTAATAAAATCAACATGTTAGCAGTCAGCCCAACAAAGGGGGGGGGGGGGGGGGGGGGGGGGGGGGGGGAGGGTGGTGTTTACTAGGAATAGATTGAAAGATTGATTAAAATAGATGTTTGGTACTATTCCACTCCTCTGACACAATCATTTGACCACAAATTTCCATTCCACCCAACGTTGGTGGGTATTTGATGGGTATCCATTAATGTGACCAATCATTTTTTTTTTATTTGATAGCTTTTATTTTAGCCACAAAGTTTTTTATTATTTTACTTTTTTATTTCAAACAAAAATATAAAATAAATTTATCAATAATTTATTTTCTCTTTCTTCATTTAATTTAAAATCCAAATCCAAATCTTAATCCAAATCTAAATCCAAATTCAAATCCTAATCCTAAACCCATCTACAAACCAAACGCGCCCTAACTATATATGTTAAAAGTTGTATTTTAGGATTGTTTGACCCTCAAAAGACTATATTTCGTAATAATGTAAAATTTAATATACTCAAATGCTAAAGAAGTCACAAAATTTTATGTAGAAAATACTCGTTGCTATTCACAAGCACACACAAACACATCTAGAACTACTAGTGGTACACGCACATTGTTTTTGGAAAGTTCGTTTGAAAATTAAAACCGAGTGGTTGTTGGATCTAAATCTCACTTCCATGCATTTTCTTTTCTCACATTTGAAAATTAAATATTATATTGACTGGAATTTATGTCACACCTTGTGTTTATATATATGGCCATATGTGTTTCTTGAAACTTTAACGAATTCATAAATTTGTACCAAGCAGCTTGCTGATATTTTCTTTTACCTTTTAAATTCTTGTTCATAAATTCAAAAACAAATATATATGTCTCTCCCGCAAGAACTAGACCGCCTGAAAATCCCACTTGATGACATAAAATTGGCCACCAACAACTTTGCCAAAGACAATTTCCTTGGACAGGGTGGATTTGGGAGGGTCTATAGAGGTCAACTCCCCGTGTCAAGCACCACGCGTGCCGTCGCTGTAAAACGGCTAGACACGAAGCATGGGCAAGGTCAAAAAGAGTTCTTAATGGAAATTTTCATGCTTTCTAGCTACAAACATGATAACCTTGTTAGTCTGATTGGATTCTGTGACCAAGATGGAGAAAAAATTCTCGTTTATGAGCAAGAGGTAAACGGAAGCCTAGACAATTATTTGGCCTCCCCAGACCTCACGTGGGAGCAACGTCTTCGAATATGTGTTGGTGCAGCTCGTGGACTTGATTATCTTCATAGCGGTGTTGGTGAAGGGCACAGGGTGGTACACCGCGACATAAAAAGCTCTAACATTTTGTTAGATGCTAACTGGGAAGCAAAGATTTCGGATTTTGGATTATCTAAAATAGGTCCAACAAATCAAGAGTTCACTTTTCTTATCTCCAGTGTTGCTGGTACGTACGGATATGTTGATCCAATCTATGTAGAAACAGGGGTACTCACAAAAGAATCTGATGTGTATTCTTTTGGGATTGTATTATTTGAAGTCATGTGCCAGAGGTTTGCAACGGCCACCGAATATGAAGACAATCGTAAATTTCTATCGGGCTTGGTGAATCGTCATTATGAAAATGCAAAGTTACACTTAATCGTTCCCCTCGATCTTCGAAAGCAAATGACGCTGAATTCCTACACTACATTCTGTGATATCGCTCTTCAATGCCTGAAAAAGGAAGTAAAACAGCGCCCAACAATGGGATCAGTTGTCAAAGCACTAGAAACCGCATTAGAACATCAACATGTAAGTTAGTTATCTATCACTTTGTAAGTCTGTTAGGAAAACACAAATTACAATTACTAACTTTGAGTTATTTAATGCTAGGATGGAAGCATTATTTCAGATCGGCAAATCGTAAGTTACTAGTTTCTTGTAGGATTGAGATTCTATCAAGTTAGAATGAACATGATAGGCCATGTTTCTTCACAAACAAAAGAAAGAATGGCCTTGCAGTAGACCCCACAGTTTTGTATGTGAGGCGACATGACCTATCATGTTCATTCTAACTTGAGAGAATATCAGTTCTTAATGTAATAAGATTTTTACTATATATGTTGTGATCTTACTAACTTTAAACATATATGTGTTGTTTAATTCTAGGGTACTAGATCCAAGTTATTGGGATCAAGCACGGGTGGATTGCCGTGGTTGTTCCAGCTTCAGAGCAATCAAAAGCTGAGGAAGATAACCATATACGCCACAGATTGTATTATTTCACTCGCTTTTACAGCTGAAGATTCTAATGGTTTGTTGCATTCTTCTCCACAATATGGTGGGGGCCTATACGGATACAATAGCAACAGGGGTAGAAAGTATGAGGTAAACAACTCCTATATCTATACTACTATATAAATCATTTAAGTTGTGGGCTCCACAAAAAATTAAGATAAGGAGCTCCAATCATTGAGTGACATGTGTCACTTCTCTAACTAAAAAATAACAAAAAGGGAAGAGCTCTAACAAACTAAAATAAGGAGCTTCAATAATGGGGTGACACATGTCATTTCTTAACTAATTAATCACTTTTATTTTTAAATTTAAATATCTTTCAATTCGTTTAATTTTTTTATGATATAACTTCACCTTAATTCAACATCCATTTTGATATATTTTTATGAGTTTTTAGTTTTTACATTTTTAGTAGGTTTATTTTATTTTAATTCAAATTTTTATAACTTTAACCTTTATTTCAATCAATACAAACTTTATTTATCAAAATCATTTACTTTTGGGGAAGTGTTTGACGGATAAGAGATTGTGAAGGTCTTTTTATATGCGGGAATAATGATGTCACGGGAAAGATACGGAAACCACAAACAAACACATACAACTAACACATATACATTTGGAGTGTTTTGAAATGAATTCACTAAGCGGGTATGGAATTGCGAGGAGAGTTGGGTTAGCAATTCATTTACAATATTTATTATATAACTATATTTATCGCCGCCGCTGTGCGCGGGTATCCAACTAGTAACTATCTATGCATGAATATTTATCTGGTTAATTTTAGTACTCCAGAATGTTAAGAGAGTTATTTTGACATTACATATCACTTTAGAAAAAGCGTGAGCATCGCTCTTGGTTTCTCTGATACGTCACGACCTCACCTTGTGGTCTCACGGACAACATTATACATGAAGATCGTAATGCCTAGAAAAAATGGAAGATGGTGTTCAGTTTTAAGACTTTTGGAATGCCATCTTCTTACTGATAAACAAAGCAAAACAAAGTAAAATACCATTTTATGATTAACTTTTTTTTAACATAAGGCGTAATCACTCCTCAAAACTGAGGTAACATCAAAAGGAAATTTAGAAAAACATTTTGCGTTTAAGAGATATATTGATGAATAACTTTTTTGGATGAAAAAAAAAGTTTCTTGCAAAGCTAACAATGCTCTCAGTCAGTTGTAATTTTACCGGTGGAATTTAAAGATTTAATCTTCGCTTATGTATTGGTCGAATAATAGAACTGCAACTTGATCTATTATGGTTTTCACAGATTAAATTTGACGCTGACGAAGAAATAATAGGTATATCCGGGACCATTGAGAAACTCGCATCGATGTGTATCATGACAACCAAAAAGAAGTACGGGCCTTTCGGAAAGAAAAATGAGGCAGGTAATCATTTTTCAGATTCGTGGGATGCGGGTTCCTTTGACGGATTTTACGGCCGTTCCGGCTGGGTCGTTGATGCTGTGGGTTGTTGCTTGAAACCTACTACGCTTTGAGGGGCTTTTATTTGTATAGTGTGGATAAGCTGTAAAGCACAATGCACAAGTCATGTATGACTTGGTGCATTTAATACCATTAATTTTTCTATAAATTGTATCTTCTTAAAAATCATTTCTATAAACACTCTTCAATGCACAAAAGTCTTTTAAAAGTCATTGGCCAAGCATCATTAAATGAGAATCACTTGTTGCATTTTGTATCAAACGCTTGGTGTATGTCAAGCTATTCTCTAAAAAGTCATTGTTAAAGCTTTTATCACAACGGGTAAAGTCATTCAAATGACTTAATCAAATAGTGAAAACCATTGCAGTTGCTCTTACTTTGTTTAAGCAAAACTCATTGTACTGCTATAAACAAATAATCTCTTGTGTAAATGACAAAAAGTTTTAATTGATTCATATTTTCTTTTTTATTTGAATAGCAATGCTTGGATCAAGTGGTTAACACATTTGCCTTTGGAGACCCTTACTTCTTGCAAGGCAACGGAACTTAACTATCTCATAATATATACATCACAAACTATCTTATGTCTTATACTTGAATACACAACCATTTGATTTAGAACTTCTCACGTAACTAGAGGTGCACAAGCCCTTTAGTAACTGATTCATATTTTCATTAATTCCAAATGTTTCTTCTCCCTAATGAATAGATATGGAACTAGCCGTTTTTCAAAGAATAGCATCTTGACGTAGACCGATAATGTATTTTTACATTTGTTTTGTTTATGTACTAGAATGAAAAAAATATTAATCGCAACATGTTCTCAACTACTCGTAAATTTTAGGGTAAGGATCCTCTCATGAGGTCATGTTGTGTTTCATGTGATTGTACAATTGAATTAAAATAAAATTAATGTTTTGCAATAATGACAATGTACAATCACATATGAAACACAACATGACCTCTTATGTTCAAATGAACATGAGAGGATCCTCGTGCTAAATTTTAAAAAGAGTTTTTTTTTCCCTCCTTCTAAAGTTTCAATATTTTATGATTAAAAATCATCCTTTAGAATCCAAAATAGGTTCATCGTATATCCAAAATATGACAAGGTTAACTAATGATAATAATTTATTTATACTCACGGCGTGGGCAGCTCACCACGGCGCGAGAGCCCATGGACGTCACCCACGTTGTCGTTGTCGCGCCATAGTTAGGCGTTGTCAGATGGCACCACCCTATCAGCCAATGATGCTCTTAAGCATCTTTAGAAAAACTCGAGGTCGGAAATATTGTTTCGAAAATGAGAGAAGGAAGGCTAAGGTGGTTCGGTCATGTCAAAAGGAGGCCAGAGTCAGCGTCAGTCAGAAGGGTCGAAGCGCTAGTGGTTGATGGTGTGAGAAGGAGGGGCAGACCCAATCTCAGGTGGGAGGATAGACTTAAGCAAGACATGATGAGCTTCGTTTGACCGAGGACATGATCTCAGATAGTAAGGGGTGGAGGGATAGAATTAGGATTTGCGGGTAGTTTTGCTAGGTGCTCTGTGTTTTGTAGGCAGTTTTTGAGTGTTTGGCTTTTGTCGCCCCCTTTTGCATTGCCCCTTGCGTTTTTGGTTTTGTGGCCTCTTCTCTTCTTTGCTTTGCCGTAGCTTTAGGCCCCGTGCGTGGTTTGCGTTGCTTTCTTGTTTCCCCTTTAGGTTTGCCTGCCTTTTCTTGCTCCTTGCGTTTTGGTTTAGGTGCTTCCTGTTTTGCCTTAGCTTTTGGCCCGTATGTTTTGATTCCTGTTTTGCTTTGCTATGTGCCCCCCCCCCCCCCCCCCCCAATTAGTTGGTTTGCTTTTAGGTGTGCCTTGGCTCTTTGTTTTCTGTGCGCTTTGTTGTTGGCTTCTTTGTGTGTGCTTGTTCGCGGTTTTCTTTCCCCCTTTTATGCTTTGTTTGCTTGTTTGGTGTGCTTTCTTTGGCTGTGTTTTTGCATATTGTTTTATGTCATTTGCTCTTATTTCTTTACTTCCTCACCCGCACACATGCACTTGCCGGAGGTCTCGTTGGAAGCAGTCTCTCTACCCACGGGTTTACCCTGGTGTAGGGGTAGGATCTGTCTACATTTTACTTCCCCCATACCCTGCCTCGGCGGGATTGGGTTTGTTGTTGTTGTTGTAAATAAGTAAACATATTGTTGCAATCAACCAAGTATCGGTACTTTTTTGGGGATAGTATACAAATATGTCAAATCAACTTCAACGCAACACCAAGATAGTAATTCAACTAGGCCAAAAGACAAATTGTCTACTCTATCTATACTTGAATGATTTTTAATGAGCAAATGCAACCTAAATTTGTTTTTCATCCAGTGGTAGGCCACTGAATCCTGAGATATTCTTAAGTGCGTCCTTCTCCATCTCCACGAGTCGTTTGCAGAACGTCTCAACATCTCGAGCTTCTTCAGAGAGCAGCAATCTCAACTCCTTCCACTGGTATTCATGGGAGCCGTCATCCATCATGGATCCCAAAACCTTCCCAAGCAAGCTGAGCCCTTTCCGGTCTATAGAGAGTACCAGTGCATCCTTAACAAACAGCATGTCAAGAGTCAAAGTCAAACATGTGACTAACAAGGCGAACGCCAGATGAAAATACAAGGTTATCTAAAAAAACATGTTTTTTATATGGTTAAACTATATCAAGCAGGATGTTTGAAATTGTTACTAGAAGGTTACGGGAGTGACTACTAAACACTTACTCCACTATGGGGATTGGGATCATACCTTCACATTCTCGTTCAAGTATGCAGCACAAAAAATCACAAGGGCTCGACGTCTGGCTTCACTTTGATTAATCCCATCAACCAAGCTTGCAGAAAAAAGTGCTACACACAACCAAATTGCAGATAGATCATTATCATTTCGAAATCCTAGTTTGTGAATATTGAGGAAACCTGTTATAAGAAAACTAGAAACCAACCAAGCGACAATGTTAAATTTTAACTTAAATTACATATTTGTTAAGAAGATTATCTTTTTTATTAAGAGAATATTCTGAGAGGCAAAAGTTAGTCATTAGGAATCATGTGGCTTGGCCTTATATCATCAGATTATTGGTAACTAACCATCACGATGTTGTTTGATATGTTAACTACATTTTATTTAACAGAGAAGTTGCCAATATTTTAGTAAATATGGCAAACTGGCTAATTGTGGTTCCTAGAAAGTTGGGAGTGTTTGGCATTGCGTTTTGAAAGTGATTATCTAATTTCTGTTTTTTCAAGTCACGGATAATCAGTTTCAGGTGTTTGGTTAGAGTTAAGCTATTATAAGTATCTGATTATCTAAGGGGTCAAAAGAATCAACTTAGAAGTAGCTGAGAGAAAAATGGATACCAAATGATTAAGTGATTATGTGTCTTTTATGAAGTCTGCAATTAATCAGAAGTTGCCAAACACTCTTAACACTTTTATTATCTGATAAAAACAGCATGAAACACCCTCCTTAGGGGACTCTTTTTTGGGACCAAGGGTGTATAATACTATAATCTATCCATATGTAAACATTATGCATGTGTTGAAAGATGCTTACATAAAGGGTCAGCCTTTGATTCTTCCATATCCTTCATATCCACTTCATTGCCGCCTTCTTTGCCTTCTATATAAGTGATTGAACTGCATGTCAAAGAATTTGTATCAAATGTATGGCGTGTGTGCGTGTGTAATAACACACAACAAAGCGTTACCATGATTCAACAAATAGAATTCACCAAGTTTTAGGACAATCCAATACTTCAGCTCAGAGATTTCAGTTGAAATACGATTGTATAATATTGGTAGAGGTGTATGCTTACCTTGGATTAAACTTATAAATCCTGTAATCTTGATCATCATTCAGTAACTCTTGGAGATTTTCAGCACGAGATGTAGATTCGAAATTAGATGAACTTAAGATACTAGAAACTGAGTAACTGAACTCCTTTATCGCCTCCCCTTCTGAAATTATTGTCTCTCGAAGACTTTCTACAGCTGACTTGACCTGACAGAATTCCATAAGTAATGAGCATAAAACTAAATGTCACATTAACAATATCAACACACTTTTTATTAACCTTGTCATAAAACCAATATTCGATCAAAATACTAGTTTAGTTCATAAAAATAATATAAAAGTCAATTATGTTTAGCTTCTACACTGTACCTTTTTATCACCGAGGGGCACAACTTCACCAACAAGAGCAACCCGATTAGGAGGCTGTATCCATAGGAAAAGCTTGGTGTTAAAAATAACTTATTAAGATAATATAGTATAGCTATCAACACTCGTTTTTAAATTTCAGATTGCAAAACTTTGCAGTGTTCTGTGGGCAATGTGTTCTTTTTCCCATTGTAATGTTGTATTCGTTCTTTTTTTATTATAATTCAGGTGAAACTGCACATAGAGTGTTTGTCAGGTAAAATAATTAGCTGACTAACCTTCTTTAAAGATTGAAGCAAACTTGCAAGCGATCCTGGTAAGGGACTTGTGACAGCAAATGAACCACGTTCATCTATAACTGTATTCTTTTCTTAGCAAAAAACACAAATCAGAGCAGTATATGGGAACATCTATTGACCAGTAAAACACTGGGCATATATATAACATGGCATACACATACCATAATCCATAGCATGCATTCTCCAAATACAAACAGTAGAAGAGTGCTAGACCTATGCTAGTCAACTTGGGGTAGAAACTATATTCGGCATGTTACAAGGAGCTAAACTGTACTAAAGAGGTACACACGTATCAAAATTTCTAATGCTTATAACTTTAATTCAAAATGACCCATCTCTTACACACACAGCAACCAACATAATCAATACAAGGCCCCAGCTACTATATACAATCCACTATAAGGTTTTGGTCATGAACATACCAAGTGGGAAGAGCAGACATTAACCTTACACATATGAAGTGCAAGTGGACCTACACCTACTCACCATGTACTTTAATTCTTAGCGTTTTACTAGAAAAAAAATTTATACCTTTTCTCTACTTAAACAAACACTATCATATACGAACATAGATGTACAAGAAGGATTTGCTTCATTTTCATGCCATGGAATTCCGAAAGACTAAAAAGCTAAAGTATTTGAAGAGTAACGAATTAATCCCAATAAATAGGTACTATAAGATTGGTATTACAAGTCACAACAGCAAGTCTATAATATATGTTGCAGCAACATACAACATAGCTGAACCAACAGTGTGAGGTCTCATTAGTCATACCCCACTCGCTCACACCCTTAAAGTCCAAGTAATTTCAAGTACAATGTCCCCGATTTTATCACTCCATCACCGCAAATGTCCAGTTAACCGGTCAAGGAGGTCTTTTGGAGAAATAGGTCTTGGCTAAAGGTCAACAGGTGCTCATTGACCGGGCTAGGTCCTCGGGGAAGGGTTAGGCGGCACCCAAAATGAGGTAGAGGGTTTCCACGCCGATTTAAACCTTTAGGGGAATTACTAGTACATTGTCATATTGTGAGCTTCACTCAAAAGGATTAACAACACCCCTGTGGCACACCCAAAGCGATAATCATTTAATAAAAATGATCAAAAACACCAAAAATAAAAATAAGATCATTAAACATACCACATTATGCAAGGCGATTTCAGGCACCCAAATGTACGGCCTGCCTTTCTTCACAAAGTATTTAACTTTCGAACTATATATTTCTTCCTTACTGTCAAAACAAACACAAATATACTTTAGTATTATATAAAAAAAGCAACCAAACAATCATTAGTAAATTATATAACAACCTTCCTGTAGCATCAGCCTTAATTGTGTTCAAAGTAGCTTGCCAATTAGACGCCAATATATTCTGCAATAAATAAGATAAATTAATCACTAAAATGCATATTTAGTTAACTAATAGGTGTGGTGTAGAGTTAAAATGTTATACCTTGCATTTTTCGGCCAATGTTAATACGGTAGTTTTGGATTTTTGGGAGCCTTCATCGATGCACACCAACTGTTTGTTATTATTCCACACACGAAGTAAGAGTGTGTAGGTTGATGAAATTACAGTTTAAGTAGCAAAGCGCGTGCGTTTGTTTGGTTTGTGTTCCACCGGGAACAGGAGGTGCCCAGGGTTCAGGGTGTAATGTTCTTTTGTTCATTTTAGATACTCTACTTTTTAATTTCATTTTAGATACTCTATTTTTAATTGTTTTTCAAGAGGATGTTTGGCAGGTTAGAAAAAAAAATGTGAAGAATTGGTAGATAATTGATAGCGTAATTTTTTAAGTTTAATTTCCACTCATTTTATTGGGAAATTGGAAGAATGTGACTCTTTTGTAAATAAAAAATAAAAAGAATAAAAAAAAAATATCATGATTTATATTTTAGTTGCAAAAATATTTACGTGAATATTTAATATAATAAAAAAATCATGAAATTCATTATTTTTATTTAAAAAATTATTTAAGTTACATTTTTTTATTTGTAATTGTAAAAAATAAAAACTAAACACACATTAAAATTGTTATTTAAAAAAAGTAAAAAAGAAAATTAAATAATTTTTTTTTAAATCAACCAACATTAGAATCGGTATTTTTTTAAAATTAAAAAATAATTTTTTAAAAAAAATAACAAACATTATAATTTTTATTTTTAAAAAAATAAAAATGTTTTTTTTTAATTAAAAAATAAATTTTCTAAGAATTGTTATTTATTTTATTTTATTTTTCATTTATCAAGTCAAATCTCTGGTGTTACCAAACATTATAATTGAACAAAATTCTTTACTGATTTCTATTCTCTGCTTCATTTCATTTCTCTGAAATTCTCTTTGAGAGTTCATGGTTTCGTACTTTTCATGTCATTGGGTTCGTTCAAGCTTTTTATCAAAAATAAAAAATGTTTGTATTTTTAGAAGGTGAGAAGTGAGATGAAAATTTTTTTTCCAATTTTTTTTTCAAAAGAATAAATGAATAAATGCTAGCTGTTCATTTTCTCATCAAACAAAAGAATTCATTTTGCATTTCTTTTAAACAATATATTTTGGAAACGGTAAATCTTCAAGCTACAAAAAATACGCTATCGGGACGAGAATATTTTTATCTTTCACTAGACGGGCACTTTGATATACTTTCAACCATTTTTTAGTGTTGATATTTTCATCCAAAAAAATCACACATGATTTGTTAAATCACATATGATTTTAGCCAGCTCGCAATGTTTTCAGAAACCCAGGTTACAAAAAAAAACTGCATGTGATTTCACAAGTCACATGTGATTATTAATATAATAAATCACATGTGATTTCTCGAATCACGAGTGATTTTTTGGGCGAAAATTTTGAAAAAAAAAAAAAAAAAAAAAAAAAAAAAAAAAAAAAAAAGCTTCGTCGAAAGTATATAGAAGTGCATAAAGAGAATTTAATCCTCATCACGATATTATAACTAATTTCGATTAACGATCAACGGTTTTCAGATATTTTAATTTTAAAAAAATGATAAAAGTTGTTTTTTTATTTAATGAAAAAATTGGATGGTCATGATCCATCTAGTTATTCTTTAGAAAAAATGTGTTTTTTAATGAACTTCTCTTTGTGTTTTTAAGTATCACTTAAAGATTAGAAAAAATGTGTTTCTTAATGAACTTCTCTTTGTGTTCTTAAGTATTACTTAAAGAGAAAAAAAAAAAAAAAAAAAAAAAAAAAAAAAAAAAAGCTAGAAAAAAAATTGATTTGATTGATTTTAAAGTAAAAAAATTTCTCTCAAATTAGTCTGAAAATATTTACTTTCCTTTACCTTTAAGAACTTCGATAGGTACGTTGTTGATACTTTGGTAACATTTACCCGATATAGTTAAGGCTGTTTGTTTTAGCAAATATTTAATTTTTTTTTTTAATTTTTTTATTTAAAGTTGGTTTTATATCGTTTAACTAACTAATTTATAATGTTTCAGTTTAGATCGAGTAAAGTGTTCAGGGCTCGGTTCAAATGTCACATATCTTATTGGTGGCCAAAGGAAGAGCCAGAAAAAGCCATATTATACTTCGATCAAACCACGCGCATCTTTGTAAAAATAACTTTAGCTTTCCGATTAACCTTTTTTTTTAACATAAACATGCATTAAAGAGAATCAAAAATCGTACATATCACTCCTCGAAAGCGAGGTAAGTTCTTAAGGGAAATTGACATCCCACCTAAATCCTAAAGAGTTTGAAAGCGCATAACGGGCAATCCAGTGAGCAACTTGATTTCTTCCTCGGTTAACCCATGAAAAGGATATCTGCATATTTTTTTTCCCATAAACGAATGTCCTTCACTAGAGCAGCTAAACTTCATGGTAGAGAAGATTCTAAAGATGATAAGGATATAACCGTTTGGGAGTCAGATTCCATAATAGCATTAAACCACCCACGATTAAATGCTAAA
This sequence comes from Chrysanthemum seticuspe, assembly GCA_019973895.1. Classification (NCBI taxonomy): domain Eukaryota; kingdom Viridiplantae; phylum Streptophyta; class Magnoliopsida; order Asterales; family Asteraceae; genus Chrysanthemum; species Chrysanthemum seticuspe. The sequence continues at coordinate 246,155,088 of BPTQ01000002.1, read as the reverse complement.
AAGCAAGCAGAATGCACCGCGATGATCTCGGCATGGAGAGGAGATATGGCGTGGCAACGATTACCAAGAGCATAACGGAGGCAACCTGCGGAATCACGAACAACAATACCAAAAGCAGCATTAGAATCCTTGAATGCAACATCACAATTTAACTTCACCAAACAATCGTGGAGGGGGGGATAATCCACTGAGGAGAAGTGAGTGAGACAGAATCAAGACTAGCAGCTGTTGAGGCAAGCCTTAAAGTAGATTGAGAGGCTACATACTTCTCAAATTCATAAAGCTGAGCAGAAACCAATGCCAAGGTGTTATGTGGGGATAAATCTACATTATCGAAAATAAAACTATTACGAGCTCGGCATATAAACCAGCAAGTTGTTGCAACAATTGATAGAATTCGAAAGACATCATGAGGAGAATGGCAATCAATAAAACTTTGAATAAGGCCATTTATATTAATACATGATGGAGGAGGCCGGAAGCACAGAGGAGAGCCAAACCAAACAGGGCGAGTCCAAGCACATTCAAAAAGAAAATGTTCAATAGATTCAACAGAAACATTACATATCAGACATGTTGGAGAAGAAGAACAATGTCGTCTGAATAAATTCTCCTTTGTCGCAACCGCATTTGAAATTGCCTTTTGATGCGCGTATAACGCGTTCAGGGTCAAAGGAAACTTCTTTTTCGTCGAGCAAGTTTTTCAACACCCTAGGCAGTGAACCTAATCGTTGTAGTGTAGTATTGGGTAAGCCTCGGGTATTGATTTATTTCTCTAGGGGAATAGGAATGCTAGTGAGAGATGTACTACGCTAAGGTTTGAGGTTGAGGAAGATTATTTTTTATCTTTTTTATATTTTTTTTAAAAACTAAGGGTAAAATCTCGGGGTTTGGATTTGGGGGTTTGGTACTTCTACCGATTAGTTATACTATCTAATTATCTAAACTAAGGGGTAGTCTATGTCTATTGGTGTGTGCTGGTATGATGATTAAAAATGTGTTTACCTAGATACTAGAGTAAATTACACCGTTCGTCCTTGTGGTTTGCGTTGACCGCAGCCTTTCGTCCTTTGACCAAAAAAATGCGTTGTCCGTCCTTAAGTGGCAAACGTTATCCGCCGTTAGTCCCTCCCACTAACGGCCATTATTTAATTTCGTTAAAGTGATGCATTCATCATCTTCATCATCTCTTTATCTATCAAGGGTGATATTGTATTTTCATATTTATGCCCCAATTTAGCTATCACTTTATCTTCCTCACCAACCTCACATCATCTTCATCATCTCTTTATCTCTAATCTACCATTCATCACTTTAACAACAAACATAACAAACTCAAATTTCTATCTCCTCATCTAAAACTCATGGATCTTATTCATACAATAAAAATCCACATACCTAAATTAATCTTGACAAGAACAACCCCTACCTTCAATCTTACATCTAAAATTGCACATCAACATCATCACCACCACCATACGGCCGCCACCTTCATGAAACCCTGATCTATATATCTATAGATCTACAAGTGAGTAAATTACAAGTGGGTGTTAGACCTGTCAACTTAATCCGATCAACATAATCCGGTCTTTCTCTTTCCGGTCAACACAATCTGGTCACCACCACCCAAAGTTTGGTCACTGCCACACCACTAACACAAAACAATCTTTAAAGATCTACAAAGAACAACACATCATTGATCTTCACAAAAACCCAAATCAAGAACCTAATTTTTTTTTAAATGAGAAAAAAAAAAAAAGGTTTTGAGATCCTTCACCATCAGGTGCTCACCTCGAGCACGAGTCACTAGTGACTCCAAAGCTGAAATTAGCATATAAAATTTTAAAGCCGTCGAATTTGGGAAAGGCTCCAATGATATTTGTTGATCTTCCTAATCGGAACAGTGGGGATTTCGAGTTTTTAACACCACGGAAGAAGCTATTAACTCAATTGATGTAGTTGAGAAGGTGTTTTTGGAAGAATTGAATAAATTAAAGAGAACCCCAACTGCTAAGAAAGTCAAAAGGGAGAAAAGGGTAAGGACTTTGATGTCTATGATATGATTTGGTTGAATCTATCTCAGATTCGGTGTGAGGCTGTAAGAAGGCTTAACGCTTGTTGAGCATGATGAGGATTGTCACCATGAAGGATTGATGATCGGTGAGGTATGCTTGATAGATCATCCACTGATAATTGGGATATTACTAGTATGCTAATCTGATGCAGGTTTTACTGACCAGGTCTTAATATTTATAGTGTCTCGCTATACATATGGTCTACCCTAGTGCACTAACGGGCAGTGTACCCGGTCGCGTGTAGTGTAGTGAATGGTAAAGCCGAGGTCGTCCCAAGAGCTATGTGTGTTGGATTATTACTAAGTCTAATTGTCACAGAATAATAATGGTTTCGATAGGGATTTAATTAATTAAACTATTAATGCAGAATAAAATAAAAGCAGATAAATGGATAAAGGGAAATCAATAGAGGAATAGTGGTGCTAACCTAGTCAATCCTCCTAGCTAGTTATGTCTACGTCTACCTACTTCCAATTACTTCAGGTGGGGTCAAATTCGAGAGGACAGCATTTGGTCAATTCGCCCTAACCTATCAGCAAAGATGCCACCACAAGAGAAATCAGGCGCACCATCATAAGTCCTGTTGTTCCTGGTCCCCTAAGCCAAGTCATTAAGTACCGCTACATGCTAGATTCTAAATACTGAGTGCCCGGCCGTTAGGAACTTAGACACTACACCCCCCAGCTTTTAAGTTCATCCAAACGATAGGTGATCAGTTGGTCAAATCGCACAAGTAGAAAGGGTCGTCAGTTGGTCATATCTTACCCTTCCCATCTCAGTCCACTCACCTAGGGTCAGTTGGTCATATCTCCTAGGCAATTGGCCTCTACCGCCATTCAAAACTACCGAATCAAGGGTGACTACCAAAGAACTATGCATGCATACACTTAGAAATAATTGTACGGAAGTAAAGGTGAACTGCAAACAAAACAATTAAGGAATCATAACTAGGCTAGCACCAAAGGGTGCTTAGCCGCTCATATTAATCATGCAAATCAATTCAATATTCAAAGGTACGAAATACATGAATTGAAAGTAAAAGAAATATAAAACGCTAAAGCTTATCGTAATGGAGTGACTTCTCCCTTGGAAACAACTTCGTATGCTCCCCTAGACCTGCCTTGAGCTTTTTCCCACGTTCTCAGAGTATTGTGTGTGGAATGGGATGCTTAGAAATGCTGGAATTCGTGGGGGGTCTAGGTTACGTCGTAACCAATAAAGGAGTTACGCCGTAACCTTCTATTTCTTCGTAAATGCACTAGATCTGCTAGTTACGGCGTAACCATATAAGTGGTTACGCCGTAGTCTTCAATAAACTCGGTTACGTCGTAAGTGATGCAGTAGTTACGGCGTAAATAACAGCGGCGTGGAACCTCTTTTGACCTAATGGAGTTACGTCGTAACCTTTGGGAAGAGTTACGCCGTAACCTCTTGATAAGTTGTTATTCAGGGTCACACAATAGTTACGGCGTGATGTGAGAGAGGAGTTACGCCGGAACTTCTTCAAAATAGGCATACTGTGATAAATCTTTAATAATGTTTCCATTTCCGCGTCTCTTTAGCTCCAATGCTCGTAATTTACCTGAAAGTGGAAAACAATGGAAAACAAGCGTAAATCCATATAAATGATATAAATAACGAGCATTATCGGGGGAAATTGATACTTAATATTCAGGACTATTTGATGTTATCAAATATCCCCCCACTTAAACTCTACTTGCCCTCAAGTAGACCATGTTAGATAGATTCCTAAAAAGATATCTCCCAAAACCTGGAAAATATGAGTTTAAAAATCCCTTATGCTAGAATAAAACAAAGCCGAACACCTCACGAAAGGGGAACAAACACTCAAATCTCTCAACTATTCTAAGTGTCAATTTCAGGGTGATCACTCAATCGCACAATCATAGCATGTATTCTATCATAAGCTTGGCGGTTACACAAATCTCCACCACTAGAGTTAAGGGCTAAACAATTCTCGAAGGCAATATGGGTAGACACGACAAAGGTTAAGGGGTGACTCGTCATTACTAACATGTCACGGCGAAGTGGACAAAATCAATGATACATGACCAAATCCATGGCCAAGACACCAAAGATTGCTCGCTGCATCACATAGACACGCTTCATGACTAAAGGGTAGGATAAGACATGGGATATAAAATTGGTGTAAAATGAAAAACAAACAGGTAGTCTAAATCTATCACCAAGTCATCACCACTTACCGTCTGCCCAAAGTTCAAGCTTAGAAGTCTAGAGACCGGATCATGAAATGCAAGGTAGATGTGTCATTAGAGGACATCGTGATGGGCACACTACCTTTTCTTCTTCTGTCGGCAAAACTACCAACTCCAATCTTCAAATGTGACCGAGGTGGCCTACTCGATACTAATCAATAAAGCTCATACTATAGTGCTTATAACATCGCACTTTACAATATCATAACTCAATCAACTATCTTTTTTCTTTTTTTTTCAACATAACATAATAACATAACATCCCCCCACTTGAGATGAAAAATGGGAATTCGAGGGGTCTTCAATGATCTTCATAAATGTCGTCGATGAAAGCGTGATTTCCAAACCTTTCCACTCGAACCTTGAACTTAGGCAAATTATGACTTCCCAATCACAAATAAAGACTATAGGGTAGGCTAAGGTGTATAGGTGTAACGAAACAATATATTGGGTTGACAAGATGAAAGGAATGGCTCAGAAGGGTGTATCTAGGGGTATCTTGCACTAAAGGGGAGTGCAACAAAAGGGTTTCACATGGGGGTCGAAAAGTCGAGGTGACTAATCGATAGACTCACAATGATAGGCTGTTTGGGTGATAATCCTATAATATTGCCTTCTAAAACGGAAAAGTCCAAATACATCGAGCTAACTCAACATACCTCGTCTATGGTCTCGAAATGATGCAAAGGCCAAGTTCTAAAGTTTACAAGCTACCGGCACACTCATAATTTGGTAGATTTGGGGTAAAATATTGGAAACGAATAAGGCTAATCTCACCATGTAAAGTCAAGGGTTGTATGTGCTCGGCTAAGGTCTAATCTAGTTAGGTTCGGAAAAACATGTCAAAATTTTAAAAATGGCATAATTTTTCAAAATAAACTAGAAAAATGAGGGCGAAATAAAGTTCAAGAGATAATTCTACTCCCCCCCCCACTTGAATTGTACAAAGTCCCTTTTGTACTAGGAATTAAAATAAAGGTGAAGAGAAAGGTAGAATTAGAGCGAGAACTTCCCTGAAATTTGCTCCAAAAAGAAGAAGGCCCACGAAAAAGAATCGTGCCTTCGTTTAAGCGTCATGAACAAACTTCAATCCCTGAAATCACAATACCGACAAGCATAATTCTAAAAAATAAAATAAAATGAAAAACAAACCTAACTCACTTTCGTAGGAATCACGGTTGCATTTAGCGAATGCAACAAGCCTTTTAAACCACTTGGTGTCCCAAGTGGACGAGTGAAGTCTCGTGAGGGTTTACAGGGAACACACCCACAAAGTTCATTTAAAAACTAATACAAGGTTACTATGTTTTAAAATGAAAGAATTAAAGCAGAGGAAAGTTACGTCGTAACTACTATGAGGGAGTTACGCCGTAACTGGCAAAACCTGGTATGAGCTGTCAAGCGAGTAGGTACGGCGTAATCACTGAGATGGTATTACGCCATAATTGGTAATGCGTCAAGAATTCTGCTGCTAAAATTTTGGTTACGGCGTAATCACCAAGATGAGTTACGCCGTAACTCTGTTCAGATCAGCAACTGCAGCAGCAATTAGTTCCTCGTTTCCTGCAAAAATGGTTAGAAAACACAAAACCCAACAGAAAGGAAATAAAAACAAAAGAAAGGGATAATTCGGGTTGTCTCCCGAAAGAGCACTTTTCTTTATTAACGAGTCTTTAAGTTAGACTCAGAGCCGCGGGGCTACCAGTGTTTGTTGGTCATTTCGTGGACATGGCAGTCTCCACGCTAGATCCAACTTACCAAATTCTCATCCCTTTTATAGTCATTTCCCATTTCTAAACAGCCTAAGTAGAAACTTTTGATTTTCTGGAGGGGGTGATCAATGCCTTTTTCTTTGTCTTCCTCACTGATATCAAGTAAAGGTCGAGCTTGGCTTAACTGCCTCTTGGTCCAGTTTCTAAAGTTCTTGATCGTCTAGGCATCTTGAAAATAGTCTTGTCATCGTTAATCTTCAACCATACTAATCCTTCTTTTTCATTTTTATCTAAACCAGACATTTCCTGAAAAGGCCTTCCTAAGATAATTCCCGTAAGTCCATCCTCCACAAATTCACTTACGTCGTCTAGAACCATAAAGTCCACCAAGAATGAATGGGTCCTAACAAAGACATGGATGTTAGTTGCAAACCCAAGAAAATTATTCCCTTGTATTCTAATTCTTTCTTCATAACTTGGTTGTAGCACTCCTTTGACATGATATTGACTGGGGAAGTCGTGTCAATAAATGGGTGGAAGTCGATGAACCCCATTTTGCATGAGATTTTAAGATAATAGGGGTTTCTGTGATATATGCGGGTTCCTACCTCATGAAATTTAGGTTAAAGTGGCTGCAAAAAAGTCTTAACAGAGTTATCTTGCCAATGGGTCATCTCAATATCACTTGAGAGGTCTTCAGCACTCAATCCTAAGTCATCTTCCTCAAAATTCACGAAAACATCAAAATCTTTCCCCGAGTCAAACTCTCCAGGGTCTGGGGGGTCGCTAAGAAATTTTTGATAACGCTACACGCGTCGTTCGGGGTCAAAGGAACTTCCTTTTCGTCGAGCAAGTTTTTCAACACCCTAGGCAGTGAACCTAATCGTTGTAGTGTAGTATTAGGGTAAGCCACGGGAATTGATATCGTTCTCTAGGAGAATAGTGTCGTTAGGCTGAAGTGTATGTCGATTTAAGTCTAAAGGTGAGGGATGATTATTTTTGTATTTTTATATTTTATGAATTAATCTCGGTTTTGAAGGGGAGGGTGGAATTAGTTGCTAGTCAACTATCCCAAAAGATACTAAATTAGGGGTCTACCAGGAACGTGAAGCGTATCTACTTATGATGTATTACTCCTTGCTAGCTATCCAATTCTACCTACTGAATTGTCACCTCCTATTGATGGTTGAATTGTCACGTCCTTATTCTTAACGCGTTGTGTTTTCTAAGGTCGTAAGGTGTGCATTCCCTAACTCTTTAAAGTCACCTTTAAGTGTAGTAAACAAAATCCACTAAGTCATTCATAAACTAACTTTGAGGTTATCTTTGGGTTTAGTAAACGAAATCCACTAAGTCATTCATAAACTATCAAAGATTTGTCAAGTATTAAACACAACGATAGCCTAGTCGCACACCTAAGCCGATTATAATTAAGATAAGAGACAACCAATCAAACAAGAGACAGTAGGATGCAAGAATTATAAACTAAACCAATTAGACTCATTGAAATTGTCACAACCCTAATGATGAAGATAGACACAAGCATCACTAAGAATCAATAAGATCTAATTAATTACATACAAGTTTCATACAATCATAAGAAAACACTAGGTGAATTAGCCAAGCATAATTAATGAAGAGCAAGCAACAATTATGATAATTGAAGACATACCATAGGATTGGATTAACAAACAAATCATTACACGATGTTTATAGAGTGTTTGAAACCCTTTAAGTTGCTGGAAAAACACTTACCTAAACCCTAGAATCGCACTTAGGGTTTAAGGCTTACAAAAAGTGAAGTTATAATGTTACATTTATAGGCAAATTTTCTGTCGGCAAAGAGTAACGGCGTCACACCTATAGAGTGATGGCATCACGACCATTATTTCACCAAACTGTAGATTTTCTTGTTCTGATCACGTGGGCTTTTGAATCACTTAAATCCGAGTTCGTATGCAAAAGCTATGGCCAAAACAGTATCAGCTACTTCGCGCGCATGTTGCAGCTTGTGACGGCGTCACCTTATGCCTGTGACGCCGTCCCCTTTAGTCTCTGACGTCGTCTGGATCAAATCTAGGCCGTCTGAGTTGCGACGCCCTTAAAACCTGAAGCCGTCACTTGTAAATGAGCAATTTGGCTACTGAGCAGTCACAAAAGTTGTCCGACGGCGTCGCAGATAACACCTGACGCCGTCCCCTTCAGTTCCAGCAGCCTGAGTGTCTTGATTCTTGACTTTGGCCATTTTCTTCGTATATTCGCGCCTTTTCGTCCAAATAAGTGCCATTCCAGCATTTTGCCTTCAAGATACCTAAAAAGTGAAAAGGAACGATATTACGTAATAACGGATACAAAAGTGATCAAATAAGGGCTTAAACGACCCCTCAAAAAGGTACATTTTAAAACCTTATCAAATATTCCTACACTTGGTATTTGCTTGTCCTCAAGCAAATGTGCTTTTAGCCAATCAATTTATATGTTAGAGGTCATGAAGCATTAGTTTAGAACGATTCACAACACATATATGCCCCGCAAAAGTCATAACAAGCACGGAAATTACATACTAGCACCTCACATGGGGTGTTTGGATACTCACATCTCTCGGGTGTATATAAAATATAACAAGTTGGAAAATGGAAGATAAACACTCATTAACCGGTCCTAGTACATAGATTACCATAGGCTTGAGACTAGATCAAACCTCCATCGCTTTGGCGTAAGCACCTAGGAAAGACTATCCAAGAGGTCTTTTAAAGGGTTGTAATGATAGGCTTACGGTAGGGAAACAAAGGATTTGGTGGGATATGCTATTTAGTGGTGGCAAGTCAAAAATCTTTATGTTGCAAGCATGTGAAGAATGGCGTTGCTAAGCCAAGACTCGACACTCTAGACTCTAGATAACTGAAACAAACAAACATAATTTTAAAGATAGATGTAGGATGGTAGCCCGTATTTTTTTTTTCAACACTATATTTTTTTTCTTCTCTCTTTTTCTATTTTTTTTTCGATTTTTTTTTTCATTCATACACTTTTACTCTACCATCCTCTATGATAACATCAAAATGATAGGGATTTATAGGCACATCCCTACACTTGAGTTTTTATTACTCTAACACTAATATAACCCGAATTGAAAAGATCAAAACACTTGGAGTACATTATTATGCAAATAAAGGGAATTTGAATTTAACGTTCCCTTCCCGTCATCTCATAAAGTTTAACTTTTCCCATGAGTCCCAATCGTCCCAAAACTGTGTACAAAGGATATGACTCGACTTAGCAACTTATGCAAGCAACAAGATAATTGAACTAAGGGTTTAGTGTGATAACAATAATGCACTAAAAGTGAGTGCATATAAGGTAGGCTAAGGCGATTTGGGTGTACATTTGGGGGTTGATTGTAAACAATGCTCTTCATTGATATTCCGGAAAACCGAAACATCACGAGAATCGCGAAAAGGATAGGCTCTGAGGGGTTAACTAGGGGTATCGTGTACTAAAGATGAGTACAACGCAAAGGTGTGGGGGAATTACTCAACCGATGTGGAAGAAGTAATTATATTACGGGTATCAAACAAGGGTTATCCTGATGCCTCTTATCATTTAGTTATTCCTAACTACACAAGTGTAGTCTTACTAGCGATCTCGGGATGCATCACAAAACAAGTTCTATAATCTATTATACTACCGGTTCACACTCTAAGCATTAAAGATGAATGCTTCAATTCCTACAAATCTAAGGGCGATCCTCACATTTTGGGTGGAATTTAAGTGGTAAAGGGTTTTTATGCTAGTCATATAATTTTCTATCCATGAGACGCTTTATTAAGACTAATGGCCCACTCCTATATGTCATGAAAAATTTTAAATTTGGTGCCAAAATTACCCTAACCGACATTTTCTCATGGTTTATTACACAAATGCAATTGGACAAAGCAAATATTCAAGGATAAGCATAGTTTCAAAGTTCTCAGTTTTATTTTCCCTCCCTACACTTAAACTGAACATTGTCCCCAATGTTCCCCGAAAGTATCAAAGTTAAGATAACCAAAGGTAATAAAAGATGAAAGAAACTAATACTCCCCTGATTAGCTCGGTAGGATCTGTGTAAAGTGGTGGTTACATTTTTCTTCAAGAAGAACGTTTTGCTTGAAAAGCTCCTTCTCATCTTATGTATCTTCTTCTTGGTAAATTAAACCTGCACACTTGAAGAAAACAAACGAAACCTTCACGTAAAATCGACGGTAATAATATATATAGGACTCTACTAAACTAGGATATAATGCTTGTGGAATGGATGTTTACAGAATTTCTAGAAAATTAAGACCTGGAAAATTTCAAAAAATTATAAGTAGCTCAAAAAACGAGAAAAAGTAATAAGTTGTTTTTGCTCCTTCCTGACGCCATCAGGTTGCGATCCTGACACCGTCAGGTTATCCTGACAAAAACTGGTCTGCGATTTTCTGGAAAAAATTCTGGAAAATTTACATCTTTTGAATCTGGAAAATTTTCCTGCAAAACATCCATTATGACTCGATACAAGCATTTGACTCGAACAAACACACATGTATATCTTTTAATTAATTGAAATTCTCATGTTTACGTTTCTTTTGAAAACGTGTGTAATCCTCCATACACTTATCCCTTATGTAAAATACCTTTATATGTAATTAAGACGAGGTTAAAAACAAAATAAAGCATTTTTACAAATTTAACATGAGAATAAATAATCAATAAAAGATATATGACACAAACAAGCAAACAATTAAGCATGGGTTGCCTTCCACGAAGCGCTTTTCTTTATTTATGAGTCTTGTAGCTAGACTCGAAGTCGTGCCCCTACGTACCGATATAAGTAAGCCTATCCTTAAGAATGTCATAAGGATCAAACTTATCATTTAAGTTTCTAGTAGTACGTTTGGTTCGATATGCCTTTTCAAATTTCTCTCCATCGGGATCATAGATCATTATCCTAATGTGTCACTCTCCATTACCATCACTAGGCGGTGTATCCCAATCCCATTTATGTTTAGGCTTATCGCTCTCAACTTTCCACTTATTCATGACAAGGTTGACGGGCAAGCTTCCTAGGAACTCGATCATCTTCCTAAATACTAAGGCGTCCTCGAACGGGTTCACTTCCATGTCCCTGGCCATTTCTTTTTCATGGAAAGTTGCTTTACTAGCAAAGGCTTCATCTAGGTAGAAAGGTCGTTGGGGACCTATGAAATTCTTATCTAACCAAGGTCCGTATCTAGATGGCGTTCTATCCAACCTAATCTCATGCGGGATTTCCTCTTTTTTGTAGTAAGTATGCTTTTTGACATCGTAAATTGACCTAGCACTCCCCTCTCCTACCACTATTTTGGACATCTTACAATCAATGATGGCACTAGCGGTAGCTAAGAATCCTCTTCCTACTAGCAAGGGGCACGTCGGGTCCTTATTCATGTCTAGCACATGGAAATCCGCCAGAAGAGTCAATTCTCCTACGTGTACTACCATGTCTTTTATTATCCCTACCGGATATGCAATACTACCGTCCGCTAGACCTAAGATGGTTTCCGTTGGTTCTATCTTACCTAAGTTAAGGCTTCTATGGAGGGACAACGGAACAAGATTGATGCATGATCCTAAGTCGGCTAGAGCATCGAGAGGTTTGGAAGTTCCAAGCCTACACGGAAGAGTAAATAGCCCGGGATCGTCTAACTTCTTAGGTAGATTATTTCGCACAAAAGCGGACCCATGTTTCCCAAGTTTAAGTTCTAACTCATATTTTTCTTTTAAAGCATTACAATAAGGTGCATGAGCTAAGACTTCAAGAACCGGTTTTTCTTGATGGAGTTCCTTGTACTCCTCCTCTAGATTAGGTTTGGGTTCTTGGTTGACGGGTTTCTCAAGAGTAGGTTCTACAAATGGTGCGGGGCCTTGGTACCTCATTTTGGATTGCTTGGAACCCTTGTTGATAGCATTTACCGAGTGAACCGTTGGGTGTGAGGGGCATGGATGTGCACTCTCCCATGGTGAACAAGAACATGAAGTCGATGAAATCAAACTCACTTTTGGGTTCTTTATAGTATCACTTGGGAGTGCTTCAATTTCCTAGTCATTAAAGGCTTTTAAGAGGGCATCAAGCTTGTTTGTCATCTCGCCTTGTCGTCACTTAAAATCGGCTTCAAGCTTAGTCAATCGAGTTTCTTGAGATGACATGAATATAGATGCAATTGCCTCAAGACTAGTGGGGTTCCCGGTGCTTGGAGGATTGAACCTATTAGGTGGACTAGATGAGCTTTAGGGTGTTCTTGAGTTTCGGTTCCACTTAAGGTTAGGGTGATTTCTCCATGAGGGGTTGTAAGAGTTTCCTAAGTTGTTTTGTTCGGGCTTGAAAGTGTACCACTTCTCTCCCGCTCCGTAGGTACGCGTGGAGGCGTAGTCCTGCAAAATCTTGTTCGGGGAGTCTTGTGCAATCACGAGTGTCATGAGGACCACTACATAACTCACAAGGTAGAGTGATTTTATTCACTTGATGTGAAGACTTAGGATTTTCGTAGGAGCTCATTAGGAATTTAACTTGATCTTCAAGCTCGAGCATCCTACGGTCAGAAGATTGTGAGTCAATGGGAGGCAAGGAGATTGCCTTAACGATTTTGGGCAACTTACGGGGGTCATTCCAACTTTCGTTGTCATAGAGAGCAAGGTCCTCTATTATACCCCTTGATTCTTCCGCGGTGAGATCACTAAATTTTCCACCGGCCGCTTGGTCAAGGGATCGCTTGGTGGTGAAGTTGACATGATCATAAAAGAGTTGGACTTGGAGCCAAAGATCAATGACGTGATGAGGGACTTTATGGAGTAAGTCCTTGAATCGAGTCCATGCTTCGTAGAGAGATTCACCTTGACGTTGTTGGAACATCAAGATATCATTCCTAAGCTTAGTGGTTCTCCCCGGTGGGAAAAATTGAGCAGGGAAGCGAGAGGTGAGATCATCCCAACTTGAGATGGAGCTGGCGGGAAGTCGCTCAAGCCAATTACTAGCTTGGTCCCGTAGAGAGAATTGGAAGAGACGCAGACTGCGTGGTCTCCCGATTAGTAGCATCGAGGTCGATGGAATCGACAATTTTAAGGAAATCCTTAAGATGCTGATTAGGATCTTCGGAACGAAGTCCATGGAATGCACATCCATTTTGCACCAACCGGATGGTGTCGGATCGCAGGGCCGTAGTTTGGGCTTGGTCGGGAAGCTCAATGGTGTTCCTATAGCCTAGGTGGCTTGGTCTCGAGTATTCACCAAGAGTACGGCCTCTTGGCGGGTCATTTGGTGGTAGGTTGATGAATGGTGGTTGGTTATCACCTTCCATGATGAAAAGTGATGGGGTTACGAACAAAGGTCACGAAGAAGGGGGATAGACTACGAGAAAGCTAAAAAGGGGAAAAAAATTTACTTGATAGGAATCAAGCAAAGAAACCTAAACGAGGTGGACTCCTAACTAGATATTCTATTCTCCGGCAGCTGGCGCCAAAAACTTGATAACGCTACACGCGTCGTTCGGGGTCAAAGGAACTTCCTTTTCGTCAAGCAAGTTTTTCAACACCCTAGGCAGTGAACCTAATCGTTGTAGTGTAGTATTAGGGTAAGCCACGGGAATTGATATCGTTCTCTAGGAGAATAGTGTCGTTAGGCTGAAGTGTATGTCGATTTAAGTCTAAAGGAGAGGGATGATTATTTTTGTATTTTTATATTTTATGAATTAATCTCGGTTTTGAAGGGGAGGGTGGAATTAGTTGCTAGTCAACTATCCCAAAAGATACTAAATTAGGGGTCTACCAGGAACGTGAAGCGTATCTACTTATGATGTATTACTCCTTGCTAGCTATCCAATTCTACCTACTGAATTGTCACCTCCTATTGATGGTTGAATTGTCACGTCCTTATTATTAACGCGTTGTGTTTTCTAAGGTCGTAAGGTGTGCATTCCCTAACTCTTTGAAGTCACCTTTAAGTGTAGTAAACAAAATCAACTAAGTCATTCATAAACTAACTTTGAGGTTATCTTTGGGTTTAGTAAAAGAAATCCACTAAGTCATTCATAAACTATCAAAGATTTGTCAAGTATTAAACACAACGATAGCCTAGTCGCACACCTAAGCCAATTACAATTAAGATAAGAGACAACCAATCAAACAAGAGATAGTAGTATGCAAAAATTATAAACTAAACCAATTAGACTCATTGAAATTGTCACACCCCTAATGATGAAGATAGACACAAGCATCACTAAGAATCAATAAGATCTAATTAATTACATACAAGTTTCATACAATCATAAGAAAACACTAGGTGACTTAGCCAAGCATAATTAATGAAGAGCAAGCAACAATTATGATAATTGAAGACATACCATAGGATTGGATTAACAAACAAACCATTACACGATGTTTATAGAGTGTTTGAAACCCTTTAAGTTGCTGGAAAAACACCTACCTAAATCCTAGAATCGGACTTAGGGTTTAGGGCTTACAAAAAGTGAAGTTATAATGTTATATTTATAGGCAGATTTTCTGTCGGCAAAGAGTGATGGTGTCACACCTATAGAATGATAGCATCATGACCATTTTTTCACGAAACTGTAGATTTTCTCTTTCTGATCGCGTGGGCTTTTGAATCACTTAAATCCGAGTTCGTATGCAAAAGTTATGGTCAAAACAGTATCAGCTACTTCGCGCGCATGTTGCAGCTTGTGACGGCGCCACCTTATGCCTGTGACGCCGTCCCCTTTAGTCTCTGACGACGTCTGGATCAAATCTAGGTCGTCTGAGTTGTGACGCCCTACTCTTTTAAAACCTGAAGCCGTCACTTGTAAATGAGCAATTGGCTACTGAGCCGTCACAAAAGTTGTCCGACGGCGTAGCAGATAACACCTGACGCCGTCCCCTTCAGTTCCAGCAGCCTGAGTGTCTCGATTCTTGACTTTGGCCATTTTCTTCGTATATTCGCGCCTTTTCGTCCAAATAAGTGCCATTCCAGCATTTTGCCTTCAAGATACCTAAAAAGTGAAAAGGAACGATATTAAGTAATAACGGATACAAAAGTGATCAAATAAGGGCTTAAACGAAACCTCAAAAAGGTACATTTTAAAACCTTATCAATTTTTCTAAAGCTTCACCAAAATTCCCTACTGGGTCAATTGCACATACCTTCTCCGGGTTAGACAAATGTTCATTAGGTCCGAAAGTGGCAATTTCTCCATTAGCTTCAAGAGTCAATTTTCCGGCAAAGACATCCACCTTTGTGTGAGCAGTGGCGAGCATGGGTCTTCCTAAAATGACTGGTATCCTGTTGTCTTCTGGAATGTCAAGAATCACAAAATCTACTGGGAAAAGGAATTTCTTAATTTTCACCAACACATTTTCAACAATTCCTAATGAAGATTGCATAGATCGATCAGCCATTTCAATTTTCATCTTTGTCGTCTTTAAGTTACCAATTCCCATACGCAAAAACATCGAACGAGGCATTATGCTTATACTAGCTCCAAGATCTGCTAGGGCATTACACATGTTTAGACTCCCGATATAGCAAGGTAGAGTAAAGCATCCTGGATCTTTTTCCTTTTGTGGTAGCTCGTTCCTCAAAATCGCTGAGCATCTTTCGTTGAGGCGAATAGTCTCATCATAACTTAATCCCTGCGCAATATCATGACGATTAGTATTAACAGAATCATTAGTATGAGGGTTTACCAGTAAAGTTTGGTCCAGAAGTGATTGTCTCTCCATGCTGATTCGTCGCTTAACTTTTTCCGAAAATGTCAAAGGTTCTTCGAGGATAGTTTCTACAGTGTGGACAACTTCCTCCTCCTTGGCTGCTAAATAATCAGAGATAGCTTCTGAACATGAACTAACACTCTTTTCCAATCTTTTAATCCTATCATCGTGCATTTTGAGAGAAGAGATTGTATTATCTACGAATGTCCTCATCAATTTTTCAATCCTATCATCTCGTTCTCTAGATTCTCTGTTGTGGTCGAGAATTTTTCTTTCAAGATCGCTCCCGGTTTTGGTCCCAAACACGCTCTTAACCTTTTCAACCTTGCATGCTTCAGCCTCTCTTTCCAACCTTCTGTTGATCCCAGTTGAGCAAACGATCTAAAATAGAAACTGACTTATAACTAACAACTTATCAAGTATTACGCGGAATTTAACACTTGATCTTAAGAAGAAGAACAATTAACAGTCAACACCTCAATATTATTTATTAATACGAATACTCTTACAGTATTAGGGTTTTGCAACCTTGAAGTGAAAATCGACTTAAGATATAAACACACGTATATCTAACCTAGCCTAGGACCTCCTTTTATAGGATAAGGAGCCCTATACAATATACAATACGTAACCTACAAGATAAATATCTTTTCCATATTTATCTGATACAATAAACTAACCGACTCTATAAAACTAGCAGTGCTTACAATACTATCAGCAGTTACTCAATACTACTAGCCGCAGTTATCTTCATCAGTGGTTACTCTTCTTCTGTCCGTGGTTATCTTCAAGCTTGTCCGCGGTTCCATCACTTAAAGTAATTCATCATACAAGGAACCTAAAACCCAACAATCCTCCCCTAAACTTGACAAATTCCAACAGAATTTTCAAGTTTCTTTTAAGCTCAAAACATCTGATGTGGATGATGTAGCCAAACACTTACTTCTAAGTATCTTCTCATACTTCTTCAGCAAGTCATAAGCTTGACTATCATAGGACAATAACATCTTGAAACAACCTGGCTTCAACATCTGAGTAATTATTGCTGGATGATTATTCAGTTTAGGATACTCACCTTCTACAAGCATATGAATAATCTGACCAGAAACAGTTAAAACATGAACTCCACAGGTTTGATATAAAAACCAACGAGTAACTTGACCATTGTAGAGTCCTTGCCATTCTGGTTCATCATGAGTAGGCTCAAATAGAATCTTCAAATTATGATACATCAACCTCTCATGATAATCATCTGGATGTACTTCACCAAAATAATTCTTGTAAAGTACCTAAAAATTCATCAAATCATCTCTATCAAAATATTGAAGCATTTGAGAAAATTTATTATACTCAGAAATATCATTATTGAGTCTTTGAATCTTCCAAACTCCTTCACTGCCATCTAAAAGATCAAACTCATAAGAAATGATTGGATTCACTTCAGCAACAACTTTCAACTTCTTAGAATCAGATGTCTCCTGAACGACAGATTTTCTTTTTCGTTTACTCTCCATCCATGCATCATGATCTTTTTCCCATTCTTTTTCCTTTTGAGAATCCATCGGGCAGAAATCATCATTATTAATTCTTATACATCTCTCATAGATTTCCAAAATTCTTGTAAATGCACAAGTAGTAAGATTTTCAGAAACATATATACCAGAATTCTTGATAATTCTCATCAAAACATTCCTCAACTGAGCAATAGAAGGAGGTTTCTTTCTTACAATTTTCTTCTTTCCTCTACTAACCTTCTTTGCCAACATTCCCAGAAGTCTAGCCTTTTCTTCATCATCGAACAAAGCCCATTCTTGTACTGTATATTCATCATTGATCAATTCTGAAGCTTTAAGATAATTTTGAGATTCATACCATATAGCTAATATCTTCTGACTAGCTTCTTCTTCATCATTCTTTCTCTTTTCCAAAGCTGCTCTATCCTCCTCTTCCATACTTCTAGCAATCTCTCTATCATAAGCCTCTTGTTCTTCTTTATTTTTGAACTTCAGTACTACTTCTTTGCCTTTTCCAACATTAGATTTGACAACTTTCTTCTTCACAGGTTCACCAATAACCAAACTTTTACCTTTTGGTTTACCTTTTGATTTAGTAGCAGTAGACTGAATAGATAAAGCAGGTGCAATAATTGATGTAGGTATTGATAATGTTTTGCTCAAATTAATCAATGTGCTTGCAGCCTCTTTCTCTACTTCTTTAGGCTTAGATGGTAATGCAGAAAGAGTTGTAACAATGGTAGAAGTAGTTATGATAGCAGTGGGTATGACAGTATCAGAAACAATAGCCAAATCTGAAACAACATCAGTGGTTACAAAATTACTAACCGGAGTTTCAGATATACCATCAGTGGATGTGTTCTGTACTATGTCAACATTCCTCAATTCTTCAAGAACAACAGCATTCCCAGCTTTATCAGAAACTACAAATTCTTGATCTCCACTGTCAACATCTTCATCCATAGTAACACCAACAGATACATTCCCAGCCTCCCCTGAAGTCATGCCATCACTCCTCCCCTGTTTGAATACATCATCCACATTCAGAGTAGGAGAAGAGTTCACCTTCTTTTTCATATGCCTCAAAGCTTTCAAAACAGCAAGACCAGGTCTTTTCACTCTTTCCAAAACCAAGACCCGATGCTTTAATCTCCGAATAGTTTTACCCTGAAGCACAGTGACCTCCTGTAGACTAGAAATCTTATCCTCCATTTTAGAACACTGAACCGTCAATTCATTTATACGTTCAAGAATATCCTCCCCACTTCGACCTGTGTTATCTGGTCCGAGAGGTGGATCATCGAAAAAGCCCTCATGTACATAGTCATCAACCGTCAATTCATTATCAGGTTCCAACCTATCCTCATCACTTCGAGATGTGTTAACTGCTCCGAGCGGTGAATCCTTGGATACAAAAGACATAGCACCAGACCGAGCCTGATCATCTATGTACCCTGTAGTAGCCAGTTGGCTAGGGATACCTCCACCTGTGGTAAGCTCTAAAGAACTTCCCACATTAGGAGTTGCCAAAGGTTTGGTCTTAATGATGTTTCCACTATCCTGACCAGCATCAAAGCATGGATCAGTAGTGGAAGCCCTTCCAATCATGTCACCTCCACACCGTGTGACAGCCTCATTAACCAAACCACTAGCACTAGCCTGAGGAAGCTGAGTGCCCTCTGTGCTGCTAACCTCATGAACCTCAGAATCAGTAGGAAAATTTAACATGTGAGGAAACAAAGGAACATCTGGAATAACAACGTTCTGTGGCAGATTCCTCATATATGCAAACACGCGAGGAATCATACGATTTATTTCATACACTCTAACATGTTCAATAGGATCCTGGATTTGGTGTTCCAAAAGCAATTGAACAAATCGAGGATACAAATAATACTTTCCCTTCTTCCTAATATTCTGCACTAACCCCTCATAAATCATTCTAGACCAATTAAATTTCCTCCCATCTGACAAACAAATAATAGCAGTAGCAATCTTGGAAGGAAAATCATTAAAACCTGTGGTCTTATTACTCATACACATCAACAAAGTGTGAATCAAAAACTTCCATTGTTGAGAAAACAGATTCTTAAAAAATTGTACCTTTTCACCTCTGTATGTGTATCCTAATCTCTCTAAACCAGCCACAATCTCAACATCAGAAAGATTATCAACCCCATCAGCATCATCAAGCCTCAAAACGTCTCTAATAAGCTCCTCAGAAACCGAAATAGCATGCTCATCCACCCTAGTACTAAAAACCTCCAATCCATTAACCACTTCAATTTTAGCATTCTTCCAAAACTGTCGAATATAGGCTTTAAAAATGGTAGGTTCAACCGTTAAAGCAAAATGGATCGAACTATGAGTAAGGAAATCAATCATTTGATGAAACCCTTCAGAGCGAGCATCTTTGGTAAGAAGAGCAACAAGATTATGTGAAGTGGAGTACGTCTCAGGCATTTTCTGTGAATCCATTAATGATGTGAATAAGGTGGGTTTGTGAAGAAATCAATAAAAGTGATTAGGGTTTAAGGATATGGAGAAGTAGAAGTGGTTAGTAATTTAGCGAAAGTGATCCATCCGTGATTTGATAAGTAAGATATACTTTTGCCAAAGTGTCAAAAACAACCCCTGAAGTATCAAAACAGAGAAGCATACTATCCGTGCTTCCACAATATCTGTCCGTAGTTGAAAGACCTCATCAGTGGATGCAGAGAACCACTCCTTCCAACTGCACAACATCATTAGAGCAAGCAAATCCAGGCCAATGGGAATGGTATCTCACAAGATAAGAAGGAGTACAATAGACACAAAACTACCCTAATAATTTTGTTAATTTTTTTTTTTTTTTTTTTTTTTTTTTTTTTTTTTTTTTTTTTTAACACAAACATAAGCAGCAAACACACTAGCTCCTTATGCAAAGACATCCTTCTTTCCTGCAAGACAACACAAAACAAACACAAAGACAAAGATTATGATTGTCAGTGGTTAGAAATAGCCAGAAGTGGTTACAAATGACCTATCCGAGGTTAGAACAGTAAAGTCAACATGGTCAACTTCTAGAATATATCTCAGTCCAATCCCCAAGAACCTCATTAACTTTCCAACCACATTTAACCTGCCCCTTAGTTACTTCAGTAACCCTAATCCTCACTTATAAAAAGCACCCATATATCATATAACGCCCAAACCAATCAAGAGATAAAACCCTAATTGCTCCAAAATTCCCAATCAACCAAAATGTGGAACCCTAGTTGGAACAAACCAGAAGTGGTTGATCTAACCACCACCTCATCCTCTTCATCATCTTCATCATCAAGTGAAGATGGAAACCCATGGCTAACCTATTTGCCTCCACTAGAACCAAGACCAAGAAAATCTCCATTTCTTCCATCATCTGAAGATGATAGTGTTGTGGATCCAAGTGATGCTTCAGAAGACTCTGATGACTCTTCTAAGAAGAGAACTGCAAACTCCAAACCTTCATCTTCTAACCCCCAACCAAGACCTCGAGCAAGAAACCCACCACTCCCTAGTGACAGAGAGGTGGTTCTTGGTCTTAGGGCACCAAATAATGGTGCTTGTTCACATATCGTAACCAGGAAGGGAAAAGGAAAGATGGAGTAAGTTGCTGAATGGTGGTAAGAGAAGATGAAGCACAAGAAGATTATCATATCAGCCATCTATCTGCCACAATCAGCTTCAGCTTCTTCGTTTGCATCAATCCATCCTTTCCATTTTGATCCTTAGCTGCTTCGTTTGCATATGATAAATGCATATCCAGCATTCAAACGATATCAGCAAGGATAGTAGTAGTAGAAATATTAGGAGAAAATCATGTATAGTTGTAGTCGTTATTCAGCACTTGAAGTTTCATTGTAATCTGTAAGCTGTAAACTGTTTTGTTGAATGAACAATGAAATTTCAGTACTTCTTGCATCTCTGTAATGATTTAGCATTTTCCTGCACAATGATTAGAGAAAACACAGAACAACTAGCAGAGTATAGACCAACTCTATCAGAGGTTAGAAGCAACACTTATCAGTGGTTAGAAACAACACTATCAGTGGATAGAAAAGAGATAGCAATACATAAGATTACATAATAACAGTCCAATTACTTTTACAAACTTGTACAAAACAATTTGAGTATATTAGAGAAGTAGCATTCCAATACTAACAACAAGATACTGAAACCTCCCCACATCAAAAGCTTTTGTGAGAAGATCAGCAACATTGAAATCAGTATGGATTTTTACCATTTGAATCAATCTTTTCTCATTACAATCTCTAATAAAATGATGTCTTATCTCAATATGTTTAGTTCTAGAATGTAAAACAGGATTTTTGATAATGCAAATTGTACTGTTATTATCAATGTAAATCTTAGTATGCATAAAATTGTACCCAAAATCCAGCAATTGATTCTGAATCCATAGAACTTGACCACAGCAACTAGCAGCAGCCACATATTCAGCCTCAGTTGTAGAATTTGCCACAATAGTTTGCTTTTTACACTGCCAAGAAATTAATCTGCTTCCCAAGAACTGACATCCTCCAGTGGTAGACTTCCTATCCAGACTAGCTCCAGCATAGTCACTGTCAGTGTAGGCCACCAAATCGAAAGGAGAATCCTTAGAGTACCAAAGGCCCAATTTAGGATGACCTTTCAAATACCTAAAGATCCTCTTAACAGCATTCATGTGTGATGTATTGGGTGTTACTTGAAATCTTGCACACACACATACTGAGAACATAATATCTGGCCTAGATGCAGTCAAATACATCAAAGATCCAATCATGGATCTATACAACTTCAGATCAACTTTGGGACTTCCATCATCAGGTAGTATAGGTTTCTGAGTCTCCATAGGTGTACTAGCACTTTTGACATCTTGAAACCCAAATTTCTTCAACACATCTGCTACATACTTGTCTTGACTAATGAAAATACCATCAGTCCGTTGTTGAACCTGTAGCCCCAAAAAGAAAGTGAGTTCTCCCATAGAACTCATCTGAAACTTATCATGCATAAGTTTCTCAAAATCTCTGCATAGCTCCTTGTTTGTTGACCCAAAGATGATGTCATCAACATAAACCTGAACAAGTAAAATATCATCTTTGTGCTTTCTAATGAACAAAGTTTTGTCAATCAGTCCTCTCTTAAACCCATTGTCCATCAAATAAGTAGATAGGCATTCATACCATGCCCTAGGAGCCTGATGCAGTCCATACATAGCTTTCCTCACCCTGTAGACCTTGTCAGGATGATCAGGATCTTCAAAACCAGGAGGTTGACAAACATATACCTCCTCATCAATAGTGCCATATAAAAATGCACTTTTAACATCCATCTGATACACAACAAAATTCTTGAATGAAGCATAAGCCAAAAACAATCTAATAGCTTCTATCCTTGCAACTGGTGCAAATACTTCATCATAGTCCAAACCTTCAGTTTGTGTGTATCCTTGAGCAACCAATCTTGACTTGTTCCTCACTACAATTCCTCTTTCATCCCTTTTGTTTCTGAATACCCATTTAGTACCAATAGCCCTCTTCCCATTTGGAAGATCAACCAATGTCCAAACTTCTTGAAGTTTGAACTGAAGAAGCTCCTCTTGCATTGATTCAACCCATCCTTCTTCTGTTATAGCTTCTTCTATTCTCTTGGGCTCCTTTTGAGATAGAAAACAAGCAAACAAGCAATTTTGCAGATCTTTATGACTGTTTCTTTTGTGAAGAGATCTTGCAAAGAACCCATGTTCAGGAAAGGGTTCTGAATTCTTAACTCTGCTTCTTGTTTGAACTGGAGTATTCAAATTTCCAAGAATCTGTTCCTTGGGATGAATTTTGTGAATTCTGGTAGAGGTAATTGGACTTTCATTTATAACAGTGTCCAAATTAGTCAAATTAGCATTGAAGAATTCATCCAAGTCTTCATCATCAGTAGGAGTATCCATCTCAATTAAGTCAGGCATATTAGGATCATGTGGATACTCCTCATCACCAAATAGTGGCTTTGGATAAGGTCCAAAGAAAGTACTATCATCAGTACTTGTAGCTGGAATTTCACTAGAACTGTCAGTGGAAGAAGATGGCTTGTCAGCATTTACAGATGGCCTATCAGCACGTACAGTAGGCTTAGCAGTGCTTGCAGACTGCTTTTTCTTCTTTTCAATTTCTTCTACCGACACTGAGTTATCTTGCACCAACTCATCTTTATCTTGATGATGATCAACTTTGCCTCCAGTATTATGTATATCATCATCAGAGGGACCTTGCTTTTGAATGATGGGAGGAACAGAACCAGCTTTTCACTTTTCAACCAAATAGAATTCTGTTGGAGAATCAGCTTCCTTTGAAGATTTATCTACTTCAGAATCCTTTTGTATACCTGCATCTGCATTAGTGGAAGTTCCTGCAATGATAGGCTCATAATTCATAGATTTGGTTAGCATATCAATGTTAAACAACCAGTCTGGTCCTTTGGTCTCAACACTAGGAGTCTTTTCACTGAATTGAACATGTAGGTTCTCTTCAACAATTCTAGTCCTCCTATTGTATACTCTAAAGGCTTTACTATTAGTTGAATAGCCTAAAAAGTATCCATCATCAGCTTTCTCTGAAAACTTGCCTAGGTAGTCTATGGTATTCAAAATGGTAACAGGACACCCAAAAGGTTTTAGGAATGCAATCATTGGCTTCCTACCATGTAACAGTTCATAGGGGGTCTTGTTATGAGGCTTCACTACCTTACTTCTGTTTTGCACATAACATGCAATTCCTACAGCTTCAGCCCAAAAGGTAGTTGGTAACTTAGATTCTGACAACATAGTCCTTGCAGCCTCAATTAGTGTTCTATTTTTCCTCTCAGCTACACCATTCTGTTGTGGTGTTCTAGCAACACTAAACTGTCTTTCAATACCTTTATCTACACAGAACTGATTCATCACATTATTCTTAAACTCAGTTCCATTATCACATCTGATTACTTTGACCTTATGACTCACTAGATTTTCTATCTTAGTAATGAAACTCTTAAGAATCTCACTAGTTTCACTCTTAGTAGCCAAAAAGTATACCCAAGAAAATCTACTATAATCATCAGTGATAACTAGGCAATACTGCTTATGGTTCAAGCTTCTAACAAAAGTTGGTCCAAATAAGTCCATATGAAGCATAAACAGTGGTTGAGTTATGGTGTTTACAGTTTTGGTCTTACAAGAGGCTCTATGTTGTTTTCCTTTTTGACAGGCCACACACAGTTCCTTACACTCAAAAACCTTTGAAGGTAACCCTCTCACTAAGTTTCCTTTTACCAGTTTATTGATTGTTTTGAAATTTAGATGACCTAGCCTTCTATGCCACAATTTTGACTCATCAACAGATGCTTTAGCAAACAAGCATAAGGACCTATTAGGAAGAACATTTTTAAGATCAAAACAGTATATATTTTCCTTCCTAGGTACCCTAAGTTGTATAAACTTCTCATCAGGCATCTTAAACTCAGGAGATAACACCACACACTCAGTTTCCCCAAAAAGTACCCAGTTTTTCTTATCACACATTTGAGAAACACTGAATAAATTGTACTTTAGTCCCTGTACCAAATAGACCTTCTCAAAGTCTAGCTTCCCTGTTCTTATTGTGCCTCTGCCAAGTATCTTTCCTCCTTTTGGATCATTGCCAAATGCCACATATCCTCCATCATAAGCTTCAAAATCTTCCAAATTGCTTCCATCCCAAGTCATGTGCCCAGAGCAACCACTATCAAAAACTCCTTTATATTTTAGCTCAGTTTGAAGATTGCCCTGCACATAAGATTACAAACATTAGTTCCTCTTTTGGACCCAAGTCAGTACTGACTTGGGTCTGCCCTGTGCATCAAAATATTCAAATTTGGTTAGGTCCATTGATGCACAGTTGACATATGATAAAACCTTTGTCTTAGGCTTCCATTGCCAACTTGCTGAGGCCTTAACAGCATAAAAATGATTTCCAACCACTGTATCAGTTATCACCTTTGGAATTTTTAAAACTTCTTTTGATTCAGTGGTGATTTTTGGCTTATCAGTGGTTTGACTCTGCTTAGCCGTGTTTACATTTAGCTTATCAGTGGTTGGAACCCATTTTTGTGAAGCAGTGACAATAGATTTTGTATTCCCATTCCTCATCAGCACTGCTTGTGGAATCATGTTACTGTTAGGATGAGGGTTTGTTTTTCTTGAAAAGTTTTTATGATTTACCCTCCTCCAATGATTCCAAACTTGTGGTCTGTTTTTATTACAATTTCTCTGTAAATGTTCAAAACTACCACACACAAAACAAGCCTTATTAACACATTGAAACTCATCACCTAATCTGTTAGAAATTAGGCCATTGAAGCTTCTTTGATTTCCCCTAGGTTTAAATTGTTTCATCTGTTCCCTAGGAATTTCCCTGTACGCTACAACATTCTTGGTAACTTTAGCTCCAACTCTAGGTACAAGGTTGACTTGTTTAGAATCAACTTTCTTAACTAGCTCTATCTTTTCAGTCTTAGTTGATTCAGTACTAACATCCTCAGAATCTGATTCCCAATCTTCAATTATGGGAGCACCAGATAACTTAGCAGAACATATCTTAGGTAATTCAGTCTTATTTACTTCTTCAACAGGTTTATTAAAACTGAACTCACTACTAAATGACAGTTCTTTAACAGGTGGTGCATGTTTCATTAAAGGGGGTGGTGGCATATCATTGTATCCTATACCAGTACCATCTCTAAGCAGTTTTTGACCAATTGGTTTCTGTACAAGATCAGAAGCATATTGTAATTTAGCAACCCTAACAATATGTTTTTCTTTTTCCTCTAGGGCCTGAACTTTTACACTTTCTGCTTCTGCTAGTCTTTCTTTAAGCATTTTAATCTCTCTGTTTTTAAGGTCAATTTCACCTCCTAGTATATTGATCTTTTCTACATACTCAAATTCACATTTAATACAGAATTTTAGCCTCTCTTCCACACCCTCTAAACCAACTCTATATCCTAAGTTATCTAGAGTCAATCTTTCTACTTCTTTTCTCATACTCTCAGTGATAGCCTTTTGAGACTCTAAGCTATCAGCACATGATTTAAAAGAACAAGTAGATGATTTAGAATCATTGGATACCTCAGAATCTGAACCAGAAGATGAAGCATAGGCCATTAGAGCAAAGTTATGCTCTTTTGAAGCTTCACTAGCAAGAAAAGCTGCATTTGGACCTTCTTCAATCTGATCACTCCAATCATAATAACCAAGTCCATCCTGAGCCACCAAAGCTGAAGAACTAGTAGGTTCTTCTGTTGTCTTCTTAATACCTTCAAGTCTTTTAGGAGCTCGACATTCCCTAGCAAAATGACCTTTCTTCTTGCAGTTAAAGCACTCCATCTTGCTTTTGTCGAATCCTGCTCTCCTTTGACCATCATACTTAACCTGTCTTCCAGTCCTCCTCAGGAACTTCCTTGCTTGAAGAGTCAACATTGCCATTTGCCATTGAAGATTAATCTCTTCAAGATCATCAGGATCAATTTCATCCAGATCTTGATTCAACACAGTAACACTGGTAGTTAAATCAGCCAGAAAAGCACAGATTGCACCATCACTGA
The DNA here is from genome assembly GCA_019973895.1 of Chrysanthemum seticuspe. Taxonomy (NCBI): domain Eukaryota; kingdom Viridiplantae; phylum Streptophyta; class Magnoliopsida; order Asterales; family Asteraceae; genus Chrysanthemum; species Chrysanthemum seticuspe. Next base: position 246,128,155 of record BPTQ01000002.1, on the reverse strand, counting down.
CATTATCACTAACAGTGGTGTTGTTTGCAATAGCCGTGGTTATACCATAGGCAGCAGTGGATGCATCTTGTGGGCTTTTGTGATTAGTGGAGACAAAAGCAATGTTTTGATTAGAAGAAGATGAGTTAGCAAAGGTATTCTCGGACTCATAGACCTTCAAGTTATTGAAGAGATTGTCTAGAGTCATTGTAGCAAAGTCCGTCTTGTTTCTCCACACAATGGTATGAATAGCCCAATCAGATGATAAGCTCCTTATAAACTTCAAATTAATGTCTTCTTGAAGAAACTTGTAACCCACTGCCTTCAGTTGACTGATGAGTTTTTGAAGCCTATTATATGTACCATCAATCTTTTCTCCACTTTGAGCAGTGAAGGTTTCAAATTGATGCTTAAGCATGTTCATCCTTGACTTCTTGGTAGCTTCATTACCAGCAAACCTTAACTCAAGAGCATCCAATAGTTCTTTAGCCGACTCATACTGATCAAAATCTAACGCATACTCATTAGGTATTCCCATGGAGAGAATACTGTGAGCTTTTATCTCCATCTTCCTTTTAGCTTTGTCAGGTTCACTAACAATAGTGATTTCCTTACCATCTTCACCCTTCAAAGGAAGAGAGTCTCCCTTTTCAACAACATCCCATAGAGCATAATCAATCATGCGAATGTATTGCCTCATTCACATCCTCCAGATTTGATATTCACCATGTTTGAGCATGGGAACCTTAGAAGCAGTCACCATATGAGTTTCTTCAGACATCTTAACTTCCTTGAGTACAAATTAACAGACTTCTTCTTGAAAACAGTTTCTAGATCACAAGCTCTGATACCACTTGTTGATCCCAGTTGAGCAAACGATCTAAAATAGAAACTGACTTATAACTAACAACTTATCAAGTATTACGCGGAATTTAACACTTGATCTTAAGAAGAAGAACAATTAACAGTCAACACCTCAATATTATTTATTAATACGAATACTCTTACAGTATTAGGGTTTTGCAACCTTGAAGTGAAAATCGACTTAAGATATAAACACACGTATATCTAACCTAGCCTAGGACCTCCTTTTATAGGATAAGGAGCCCTATACAATATACAATACGTAACCTACAAGATAAATATCTTTTCCATATTTATCTGATACAATAAACTAACCGACTCTATAAAACTAGCAGTGCTTACAATACTATCAGCAGTTACTCAATACTACTAGCCGCAGTTATCTTCATCAGTGGTTACTCTTCTTCTGTCCGTGGTTATCTTCAAGCTTGTCCGCGGTTCCATCACTTAAAGTAATTCATCATACAAGGAACCTAAAACCCAACACCTTCGTTTTTCGAAAATTTCCCTTTAATTGTATTCTTGCTTCGTTATCGTCTTCATTACCTTATGATCGAAAGTATCTCTTGGTCCGTACCCTGTATCCATGTGCCACTTGTAGCAATGTTCAGAAACCCACTAAATACATTCCAAGGCCTGATCAGGAGTCATGCTAGGAATAGGTCTTGGTGAATCGAGAAGTTCTCGTGTTCGCGCATTAATCCTACGATAGAAGACGTATACGATCTGATGTTTGTTTAAATCATGAGTAGGGCATCGATAGAGAAGCTCATTAAATCTTTCCCATGCTTGGTAAAGCGTTTCTTCTCCAACCTGAATGAATTGATAGATTTTCCCAAGAAGCTTGGCCATTTTTTAAGGAGGGCAAAATTGCAAGACGAATTCTTTTCTAAGTTTATCCCATGCTCCTTTACAATCGTGAGGGAGTTTGTTGTACCATCTTTTCGTTGTCCCAGAAAGGGTCATAGGAAAAATCCTTGCAGTGACTGAATAGCTTGGAGTACCTCTGACGTTGAAAAGAGAGGACAAGTGGAGAACTTCTTCTACGCGGTTCTGAGCGTCCTCATCTTCGTTTCCAGAAAACTCAAGTTCATGTAACTCTCGAATAATATGATCTGGAATAAAGTATTTTTCAGTGTGAGAATCTTGAGTAAAGCTTCGCTGGCAGTTCTCATTCGGTCGCTCTAAATACTGCTCCATAGTTAGGTCATCGATATTATATTCATTGATGACCTCCGGTTCTGCGTCCGACTGGTCTGACTCGTAAAATGAGAAGATGTTGTGAATAGGAACCGTAGAGTAGATTTTTCTTTTTCGAAATTGCTTCTCCGGGTCAGCAAATGGGGTAGCCAGAAAGGGCCCCGAGCTGCGAGTCTTGTATCCTGACATAATCAGAAAGAAAATTAAAAACAAACTTAATAAGAAATTCTAAAATAGCTCCCCGGCAGCGGCGCCAAAAACTTGATGCAGGTTTTACTGAACAGGTCTTAATATTTATAGTGTCTCGCTATACCTATGGTCTACCCTAGTGCACTATCGGGCAGTGTACCCGGTCGCGTGTAGTGTAGTGAATGGTAAAGCCGAGGTCGTCCCATGAGCTATATGTGTTGGATTATTACTAAGTCTAATTGTCACAGAATAATAATGGTTTCGATAGGGATTTAATTAATTAAACTACTAATGCAGAATATAATCAAAGCAGATAAATGGATAAAGGCAAATCAATAGAGGAATAGTGGTGCTAACCTAGTCAATCATCCTAGCTAGTTATGTCTACGTCTACCTACTTCCAATTACTTCAGGTGGGGTCAAATTCGAGAGGACAACATTTGGTCAATTCGCCCTAACCTATCAGCAAAGATGCCACCACAGGAGAAATCATGCGCACCGTCATAAGTCCTGTTGTTCCTGGTCCCCTAAGCCAAGTCATTAAGTATCGCTACATGCTAGATTCTAAATAGTGAGTGCCCGGCCGTTAGGAACTTAGACACTACACCCCCCAATTCTTAAGTTCATCCAAATGATAAGTGATCAGTTGGTCAAATCGCACATGTAGAAAGGGTCGTCAGTTGGTCATATATTACCCTTCCCGTCTCAGTCCGCTCACCTAGGGTCAGTTGGTCATATCTCCTATGCAATTGGCCTCTACCGCCATTCAAAACTACCGAATCAAGGGTGACTACCAAAGAACTATGCATGCATACACTTAGAAATAATTGTACGGAAGTAAAGGTGAACGCAAACAAAATAATTAAGGAATCGTAACTAGGCTAGCACCAAAGGGTGCTTAGCCGCTCATATTAATCATGCAAATCAATTCAATATTCAAAGGTACGAAATACATGAATTGAAAGTAAAAGAAATATAAAACGCTAAAGCTTATCGTAATGGAGTGACTTCTCCCTTGGAAACAGCTCCGTATGCTCCCCTAGACCTGCCTTGAGCTTTTTACCACGTTCTCAGAGTGTTGTGTGTGGAATGGGATGCTTAGAAATGCTGGAATTCGTGGGGTATTTATAGGCCAGGTCTGGGTTACGGCGTAACCAATAAAGGAGTTACGCCGTAACCTTCTATTTCTTCGTAAATGCACTAGATCTGCTAGTTACGGCGTAACCATATAAGTGGTTACGCCGTAGTCTTCAATAAACTCGGTTACGTCGTAAGTGATGCAGTAGTTACGACGTAAATAACAACGGCGTGGAACCTCTTTTGACCTAATGGAGTTACGTCGTAACCTTTGGGAAGAGTACGCCGTAACCTCTTGATAAGTTGGTATTCAGGGTCACACAATAGTTACGGCGTAATGTGAGAGAGGAGTTACGCCGGAACTTCTTCAAAATAGGCATACTGTGATAAATCTTTAATAATGTTTCCATTTCCGTGTCTCTTTAGCTCCAATGCTCGTAATTTACCTGAAAGTGGAAAACAATGGAAAACAAGCGTAAATCCATATAAATGATATAAATAACGAGCATTATCGGGGGAAATTGACACTTAATATTCAGGACTATTTGATGTTATCATAATCTTTCTTAGATTCAGCAATAGTTTCTTTTCTTATACGAGTAATAGATACATGATGGGGATATCAGTATGGTAATCTTTCTTAGATTCAGATATAGTTCGTGATGGTACAATAGATATGAGGCCAACTGCTGATGATATTTTCTTGTATCCATAGGATTTTATCTTGTAATAATTCTCGTTATTAGTATCGAACTACTGTTTTTGAGTAACAGTTGTAGTAGTATTGTGGTTTCAAGTACAATAACAACAAGCAGACCATTTAAATGAAAAAAAATGTATTTTGTTGGTGATAATGCAAATGTGATAAAAAAAATCGATAAAAATATTTCGTTTTGATCATGGATTTTTGTTGTTATTGGAAAATGGCCCGAAAAATAGCTTGAAAGTGAAGGGTGTGTTGTTAAGAATAAGTAGAGGAAGATGAAATAGAGAAAGAAAGAGTAAAAAGACAAAAATACCCTCACATGGGTATCACACGTGGACAATTAACGAGCGTTAGTAAAGACCGTTAGTGGGAGGGACTAACGGCGGATAACGTTTACCACTTAAGGACGGACGGTGCATTTTTTTTTGTCAAAGGACGAAAGGTTGCGGTCAACGCAAACCACAAGGACGAACGGTGTAATTTACTCTAGATACTATTACTCCCTAGTTATCTTTTATTGGTGTTTGAATTGTCACGTCCTTATTCTTAACGTGTTGTGTTTCCTAAGGTCGTAGGGTGTGCATATTCCCTAACTCTTTAAAGTCACCCTTAAGTGTAGTAAACGAAATCCACTAAGTCATTCATAAACTAACTTTGAGGTTATCTTTGGGTTTAGTAAACGAAATCCACTAAGTCATTCATGTGAAAACGTAGAGGGGGGGGGGGGTGAATACGTTTCCGTTTAAAACTTAAAACTTTTGTATCAAATATAGTATAAACCATTGCATTTGCTAATCTCGACGCGAGGATTCATTTAACGCATTACGGCATGTAAGGCCAACCCCTTAATATCACATAAGATTTCGCAAGATTAATGGTTCATTATAAATCAGGTTTCACCATTATTAGTCTGGTTGCTTTTTCTTGATCAAGTGTGTCATAATATGTAAAGTATTAAATATGGCTTATGACTATATGAAAGACCAAGTATGTATCACAAACATAGACATCAACCACATATAAAATAAACAATGTAATGCAAGAATAAGAGTAAAGCGATAAGTAAAAGGATAGACAAACCAACACGAGGATTTATAGCGGTTCGGCTACAAGGATACCTTCCTTGCCCTACTCCACTCCCCGAGTCACCTACTCGAGAGTTCGTAAACACTACACGACACCAACTCCTTATGGCGGAGAAGCCTTCACAACGTCGCCTACTCTTTTTCAGGTACTAGGCTAACCACCGGGTCGGTACTAGGCTAACCACCGGGTTCTTTCACACCAAGGTGAACCACACCTACCACAACGTCGCCTACCCTTTATCCGGTACTAGGCTAAGTACCGAGTTCCATTAGAATGGAGGAACTACTACCCAACACTACACAACACCTATACCCCTAAGGATACCAACTCCTTATTACAACACCATCAAGGATATCAATATCCTTGGATCCAATACTACTCTATCTTGTACATCGAAACACACCATATCAAATGTACATCTTAGGTACCTTTCACTAATGCCCTTGGTTAGATTATTCGGCACCCTTCACTAATGCCTTCATCTTGACTCTTTTATCATTCTTCACTAATGCCTTTGATACATCTATGACACCCGTTATGTTTTGTGGCCCAACATAACAAACCTTGTGTTTTATGGCACAAACACATAAACCATCTAGTCTAGTCATAGATATATAACACATCTATGATACCCGTTATGTTTTGTGGCGCAACATAACAAAGCCTTGTGTTTTATGGCATAAACCATCTAGTCTAGTCATAGATACAAGAATATGATACTACACAATATCCAAGACAATGTGTCTAATGGATATGAAATCCTAAACTAAACATCAAGAACACAAAGCATGATGTAGTTAGTATTCTATGAATAAAGATGACAATTTTCCCAAGCTTGTTGTAGAAGATCTTCATGTGCTTGTATCTTGTGATGGGTGATCACTTCAGTAGGTAAGGAAGCAAGATCTCTAAGCTTGCTTTGGAGGATCACTTCGGGAGTATGCTTACAACAAAAGAGAGTTAGAAACATTGTGATCATATGAGATAAGGGTGGTTTACATGTTTCCTAATGATCTAAATATCCTAGAAATGGTGGAGAGAAACTATGTGTGAAAGTGTGAAGAAATGGTAAGAAGTGGCTTGCTATTTATAGGCAAAAAGGCCAAAACCATGTTCTGCCCCAAGGATCCCTTCTGGAGGGATCCGGCTCTTGTAATTCCAGGGATCCGTGGGCACTTTGAGGGATCCGTAGGACGCTCCCTTTTGCCCATGGGTTTTGGGTCATGGGTTATGGGTTGGTCCATGGGTATTTCATTAGATACAATGTATCTAATAGATGCAATGCATCTAGTCAAATGGGTATGGGTCTTGGGTCATGGGTTTTACCCAACACATTTACTTATGTTTACTTAAGTGTTTTATAAACTATTTAACTAAACATGTTTAATGGTTTATTAGGGGTTTGATCATAACGCAACATAACAAACATGTACGAACCTGTGTTGTAGCATACAAGGACTTGAGTCGTCGAGAGGTGTTGAGAGTATGTTGAGACAAAATATAATTACAAGTAACTTATACATTTTACGTTATGTATTACAAGTTACATGTTTGTCATCAACAAAACAAATGAGAATGTATAGATTAAATATTGTAATATTTGCACTAACAATCTCCCCCTTTTTGATGATGACAAAATATATGTAAACGTAATAGATAGGTAAAATGTCAAAGTTACTTGTGTCCGTACTTCCTATATATTACCTTCTTCGTTTACACTCTTCTCCCCCTTTTTTCGAAGCGAAAAGGGTGTGTCCTTTAAACTTAATTTCTCCCAAGAATGGCGAGTTTGCATCATCCCTAGTGAAGTTAAAATGAAAACACCTTATTGCTCCAATTGGCACACCACGCCAATACCTTCAACACGAAACACTAATGACGAAGCTTAGCAACTCATGACCTTGAGCTTGCACGTCTTCAAAAGGTGGTGTCGCCTTTAAGAGGAACCTAGAGAATCACAAACACAAAAAAAAAATAGAAAGATCCTTTGAATTATAACCATTATTGCCAACGGCTCAATGGATCAAATCTTTGAGGCTTAACCTACATCAAGGTTAGTGTTAAGAAGAAAAGAAAAAGGAAAAATAAATGATGAGAAAGAAATCTCCCTTTTGTTGAAACATAAAGGAATTTTGATGAAGGGATGTGTGCATGCTCCCCCTTGACGGTTGCTCCCCCTTGTTAAAGGCGTCAAGTATTTTAGGAAGGCTAAGACGAAATTATTGAAAAATTAGCAATGTTTTTGCTTTGACGAAAAACTCCCCTTTATTGAGAGCGTCAAGTTCTCCTAGTGTGTTTTGAAAATCTACAAAACAAAAAGTTAGTGCAAAATTATATTCGTCCTTGGACGAGTAAGTCATATGATGCGTTTTATAAATGCTCGAGAAGCTCCCCCTAGCTCAAGGGCGTCAAGAAGAACCTACAAAAAAAAATTAGTGTAAAATTCGTCCATAAATAGACGAGAATCCCATACACATCAAAGTGTATATATATGAACCTACAAAGAAAGAATTAGTGTCAAAAAGAGAATAATCCTACTACTTGCATCATCATGGTTGGTTTAGAGGTTGTAAGGTTTGTTCAAGGTAAGAGAAAAATGTGCTTAGGGATGAGACGCATTTCATTACGAAATTCACTTGGCTATTGACAACATAGATGTTTGTGAAGGATGGTTGAGCGGCCATGAATTGTAGTGGTAGTGAGACACTTGTAGGATGTGGTTGACACAAATAGAATGTGGTAGAACATGAGACATACTTCATCACGTGGTTCATGAACTAGACCGTGGACACGGTGATAATGATAGAAATCATCATTATGACTTAGAGGTATGGAAGTTGTGGTAGAGGTGATGAAAGGTATCAAGGTTAATCTTTGATTTGGTTGATGACTCAATAGAGGTGGTGGATATGATGACTTTGTGAGTAGTGATAAAAGTGGAGTAAGACGGTTAGGATGATGCAAGATTAAAAATAAATGTGCGAATGAGCACAACTTGACTTAATGATGAAGTCGACCATTGTCAACCTACAAGAATCCAAAAAGGTTAGGACAAAAGGAAAACATTTATACAAATGGATAAATTGTTCACATAAAATCATGAAACAAAAAGAAAGAACACATAAAGAATCATATAAATGCAACTCATATATAAACATATAAGAAACTGATAATCCTAATGGTTAAACAAGTGCTTTTGTGCAAAAAGAAAATTTGAAATGATTATCTAAAGAGATAATGTACCTACTATTCCACGGTGCCCTCACTAGAGGGATCAGGCTAGCTTAAGTCTAGGGATCCGGCTAACAGATGAGGTGAAAAAGAGGTGATTGGGTTCTAGCAAGGTCTAGCACCTACATATCCTAAGTTACTCAGTTTATTAAGTGTCTTACATGAAGATGGACTTAAATGATCAAGAGAAAATGATTGATGGTATCTAATGATTGCCTTTTATGGAAAGGAATGGGGCTTTATGAGCATCAGTGGATGATCAAAGATGACACTAAGAAATTTGAGAGTGTCAAGTGGTGTTAAATGATCCTAGGGATCAGATGATGACTTAAGATAGATTTGGAAAATTCCTTAAAAATCATAAGAAATTAAAAACTAGTTTTTGGCCTATTTTGAGGTAAGGATGACTAAAACCAATTTGCTAAAATTGAGAGAAATATCAAACTAGGTGTTTTGAGATGAGAGGAACAATGTGTAAACATTGGAGTGGAAATATGGTGAGTTTTGAAGTAATGATAAATCAAAAAATACTTCTAATGTGATCCTAAATCATCCATGAGTGAATGTGGGATCAACTGAGCCTAAGAAAGTTTAAGTGATCATAACGTAGCATGTTTAACTAGTCCAATAAGGTCTAGAATGTTGGATTAATGCAAGGAGGCTAAAAAGGAACTTCTGTCCACCCGGATCCCACGGATCCTTCACTTGAGGGATCCGTCTAGTTACATCTAAGGGATCCGGCGTCTGAGACATATTTTCTTAACAGAATAGTTGCAGAATTTTGCTCTATGTTTCGAATTATGAAACAAATTTTTTCTACAGCAAGCATACATGTATACACGTTAAGCAAATCAAGGAGAGCAGTAGAGATCACATATAGGCAATCAAATGAGATCGAGCTCACAAATAACACAAAGGTTTAGCAAACTTAACAAGCACTATTCAAGAAGTCCAAAACTGATTTATGGTCTAGATTAGTAAATCATTTACACTAACAATGATATGCAAGGTATATGTCTAGAAAGAAAAGAGCACATGATGGTGTTCAAGACAAAAGAGTTGTGAGGTGCTAGTTTAGGACAATCTAGTCATTACGGAAGGGGATTATCATACAATGAGCTTCGTCCATGAAGTCATGTAGCTCTTCTCGATCAAAGCAAGATAATCGCTTGATGAGGCAAGTGGTTGTGATTAATTAAAAGAAAAATTAATTTTACAACTTGTTTGATTAGTAATCCTAAGACAATGCAAAGTATTTCCATTGTAAACTTACTTTAGGAAAAATAGGAGTATAAATTTCTCAAGTGAAAGAATGAATACGAGACTATTACTAGCGGTACTCAATTACGGCTAAACACGACCATTTTTACGGGCGATTCCACATACCCAACTTCAATCAAGGAAGCAATTCAACCGTTAGGTCAAATTGAGTTTCTAGTGCAATAATTTCTCCAGTATTCATTCTCAAGTTAGGAAAATTTATATTCCTACAATGGCCTATCGAAGAGTAACAATGATGATACTTTGCTTCGTTTTTATTAATATTATACTTGAAACAACTAAGGTGACGAAGGTGTCAAAAAATTAAAAGTTGTCCATATGGTGAGCAAAAAAATGGTTTGGATGAGCTAGTTCAACATATGTTGTTGGAAAGCTCGAGTTTGGACTTTCGGATATGAACAATTATATTTGCGTTGCAAAATAATTTTCTTGAGTATATCGGATGAAATAATCAAGTTGTCAATCCTACTATGAAGCTTGGAGAGCGATCATAAAAAGGAAAACGGTAGAGTACATCATCAGCACAAGTGTAGGTTATGATCCGATGTACATTTTTGTTGTTTTTAGAAAACGATACAAGAAAATATGAAATCAATAAATCATATAAGCACATAAAACATTTATGTTGCACACATGACAAACTCAATCAAAACGCCATTTGGTGTGTTATATGTTTTAAACATTTTTCAACTTATAAAACTAACATTTTTGACACAACTAGATGTTACCCCAAACACTCCTTCAACTCTTCAAGTAGCGCATTGATTAGTATAAAATTACTAAATCGACAAGCAAGAGAATGAATAGAAAGGTAAGAAAACCACATATGTTATTCAAGCACAAAAACTATTTGAGATAAGCAAATAATCAAGTAATGAAAGGAAGACAATTTATCATTTAGCATAGCATACGAAAGTTCTTTTCATCGCTTTGTGTTAAATATAAACATGTATACCAAGCTTGATTAGTTTCTTTTATAAATATGATCAAAACCTTAATTTCAAAAGAGGACACATTGTTATTCAAAGATGAAAACATCCGTCTCCAATTAGATCAAAAGTTTCTGCAAGGTTATGACAAAAAAAATGACTTTTTATTATAAATCAATGATTCTGTAAATTTTTGTTTTGAATCAGTTTATGAAATTATTTTTAAATGAAAGTAGACTCAAATACCTTTAAAACGATAGGTGGCACGACTTCTAACGACTTACAGTTAATTAGTTATAATTTTTGAAATTCAGACAAAAATTGTCTTCTGTACCACGGATCCCTTGCTTGAGGGATCCGTCCAGTGTAACCTGAGGGATCCGCGGATCTGACACAGAATTACAAAAACGCATGTTTTGACCCGACGAAAAGGTTTAACCTTTGTAGACTTTTTAGTGAAGTTATATTACCCATTTTTACCTTTATTTAAGCTTGATTAACAAGATATCTAACAACAAAACTTCAAAGAAAAAAAAATCATCAAAACACTTTTCATATTATGCTTGACTTCACCAAAAATTTGATACAAGGACCTTACTCATTTTGAAAACCATTTGTTTTAAAACTAGAGCCAACCCTCTCTGATACCAATTGTGAAAACGTAGAGGGGGGTGAATACGTTTCCGTTTAAAACTTAAAACTTTTGTATCAAAATATAGTATAAACCATTGCATTTGCTAATCTTGACGCGAGGATGCATTTAACGCATTAAGGCATGTAAGGCCAACCCCTTAATATCACATAAGATTCCGCAAGATTAATGGTTCATTATAAATCAAGTTTCACCATTATTAGTCCGGTTGCTTTTCTTGATCAAGCGTGTCATAATATGTAAAGTGTTAAATATAGTTTATGACTATATGAAAGACCAAGTATGTATCACAAACATAGACATCAACCACAGAGAAAATAAACAATGTAATGCAAGAATAAGAGTAAAGCGATAAGTAAAGGATAGACAAACCAACACGAGGATTTATAGTGGTTCGGCTACAAGGACACCTTCCTTGCCCTACTCCATTCCCCGAGTCACCTACTCGAGAGTTCGTAAACACTACACGACACCAACTCCTTATGGCGGAGAAGCCTTCACAACGTCGCATACTCTTTTTCCGGTACTAGGCTAACCACCGGGTTCTTTCACACCAAGGTGAACCACACCTACCACAACGTCGCCTACCCTTTATCCGGTACTAGGCTAAGTACCGAGTTCCATTACAATGGAGGAACTACTACACAACACCTATACCCCTAAGGAGACCAACTCCTTATTACAACACCATCAAGGATATCAATATCCTTGGATCCAATACTACTCTATCTTGTACATCGAAACACACCATATCGAATGTACACCTTAGGCACCTTTCACTAATGCCCTTGTTTAGATTACTCGGCACCCATCACTAATGCCTTCATCTTGACTCTTTTATCATTCTTCACTAATGCCTTTGACACATCTATGACACCCGTTATGTTTTGTGGCCCAACATAACAAACCTTGTGTTTTATGGCACAAACACATAAACCATCTAGTCTAGTCATAGATATATAACACATATATGATACCCGTTATGTTTTGTGGCCCAACATAACAAACCTTATGTTTTATGGCACAAACACATAAACCATCTAGTCTAGTCATAGATACAAGAATATGATACTAGACAATATCCAAGACAATGTGTCTAATGGATATGAAATCCTAAACTAAACATCAAGAGCACAAAGCATGATGTAGTTAGTCTTCTATGAATGAAGATGACAAGTTTCCCAAGCTTGTTGTAGAAGATCTTTATGTACTTGTATCTTGTGATGGGTGATCACTTCAGTAGGTAAGGAAGCAAGATCTCTAAGCTTGCTTTGGAGGATCACTTCGGGAGTATGCTTACAACAAATGAGAGTTAGAAAAATTATGATCATATGAGATGAGGGTGGTTTACATGTTTTCTAATGATCTAAATATCTTAGAAATGGTGGAGAGAAACTATGTGTGAAGGTGTGAAGAAAAGGTAAGAAGTGGCTTGCTATTTATAGGCAAAAAGGCCAAAACCATGTTCTGCCCAAAGGATCCCTTCTGGAGGGATCCGGCCCTTGTAATTCCAGGGATCCGTGGGCACTTTGAGAGATCCGTAGGACGCTCCCTTTTGCCCATTGGTTTTGGGTCATGGGTCATGGGTTATAGGTTGGTCCATGGGTATTTCATTAGATACAATGTTACTAATAGATGCAATGCATCTAGTCAAATGGGTATGGGTCTTGGGTCATGGGTTTTACCCAACACATTTACTTATGTTTACTTAAGTGTTTTATAAACTATTTAACTAAACATGTTTAATGGTTTGTTAGGGGTTTGATCATAACGCAACATAACAAACATGTACGAACCTTGTGTTGTAGCATACAAGGACTTGAGTCGTCGAGAGGTGTTGAGAGTATGTTGAGACAAAATATAATTACAAGTAACTTATACATTTTACGTTATGTATTACAAGTTACATGTTTGTCATCAACAAAACAAATGAGAATGTTTAGATTAAATATCGTAACTTATACATTTTACGTTTGTGATTATTCACTCGACTTTTGTATTTTTATATCTTCAGAACGTGACTTAGTAAATTTTGTAGCCAGACTTAAAATGAATAGGAGTGGATCCATATTCTATTTCACAAATTTTGTTTGAAATGAATTATGCGTATGTGTTTATTGTTTGAGGCAAGTATATTATCATGTCAAGTGATTGTGAATGTGTTTCAAAGTTTTGATTACAGTCTATAGTAAGTTGTTAGGGTCATTTTTATGGTATACAAGTGAAGTGTACATTCAAACTCTTTCAAATAGTCAACCATTTGCTATAAGGGTGATTAGGGCTTCTAATATTCGAAAACACGCCAAGATATCTGGTATTGTGACTCGATGTTCAGATGTAAACCATTGATGAAGATTGTTGTTTTACATTTTTGAAGAGTGTGGTTTTGAAATATATCACGTATGCAAGCATGTTAAATTTACGACCATTTTCCTATTTTCATGTACCGCTAACTATTATTAAACATAGTAGGGATGCCAATATATGTGAAAATGGAAGTTACATTTCACATTTAGCCGTTTACTTCTATTAAGTAGGCCATATTGGATTTAGAGCAATGAGAGCAGGCTTAATGGCAAGTAGAAGGGGATTTTTAAAGAAATTGAATAGGGATCAAAAGGTACATATCACATGTTTTTTACCAAATTTTAAATTATAATAGATTATGTATCACAGCCTACTTTTGCTTACATTTTCTATGGACTATTAGGTGTTCCCGGGATGGACAATTGTTATTAAATTGATTAGCGCTCACATACGTCATTTGCTATTCAGAACCGCCAAATTTGGAGACGACAATGCATGGACGTTTCTTATTTTAATTGTTACAAACTCATTTGGTTATCGAATAATTTGCGTATTATCTCGTGTTTCTTTCATAGATTAATAGAACATGTTTACGTTTATTGTTTTCTTATTATCTCAATTTCATATTTTTTTAAAAACCCCGTGAATCCACGGGGTCTTTAAGCTAGTTAATATATATAGTAAGACTAAGGATCAAATGAGAAGAAAACTTAAAATGAGAAGAATGAGAAATAAGTATAACCACACATTAGAGATGCATCGACTTCAATTAGATGCATCTCGAATCTTTTAGATGCATCCTAATATACTTTGTAGCAAAAAATTAGATGCATATACATATATTAGATGCATTTCATCAAGTTAGACAAATCCTATGCATTTTTCGTCCCCTACGGGTCAAATTTGATCCTAGTACCACTTTGCATTGTTTTCACTTCAAAATCACTTCCAAAACTAGTTGGGATGCATCTAAATGTATAAAGATGCATCTAATTCAAGTCGATGCATTTCTAATGTGTGATTATAGTTATTTCTCATTCTTCTCATTTTAAGTTTTCTTCTCACTTGATCTTTACCCTATATAATAATGAGTATGTACTGAAAATGAATGTAGTTTACATTTTTAAAGAATCATGATGGTAACGCCGGGTTTAAAGGATCTAATGTTGAGAGAATCAAATTTTGAGAGAATCAAATTATGATTTTTAATGCTTATTTTATCTTTTATTTTAAACTTGATGATGAGTCGATATCTTAAATAATTAGGTGTTAAATGTAAATGTTCGTTGCATGATCTTGGGGTTGATTTTATAAGATACCAAAGGGTGAAGCAAATTAAGTTGTCATTTTATTTCATACTTCAACTGCTAAATACCAGAAAATGATGCAATGATGAGGAACAGTTGACGCAAAGGAACGGCGTCGGATTATATGGTGTATTAATATATATAAGTATCATGGAGTCGGTTGTAGAAGTAGAAGTAGTTGGAAAAGAGTGCGAAGAAGATGTGTATCACAAAGACGGTGGGATAAACGAAAATGAGACGGGCTAACTTTGCCCTGGGCCGGTAATTGGGCTCCCATAAAATGATGCAATGATGAGGAACAGTTGACGCAAAGGAACGACGTCAGGATTAAATGGTGTATTAATATCTATACTACTTATAATGGAGGGATTACCCTTTCTCTTCTAATTTTTAAAGATTTTCATATATAGATTTTAAGCAAATACAACTACTTAAGCTATATGTACAATTACTTTATGCATAAACATCTACACATATTGACTGGTCAACATTTGTAATTAATGTCATATTTAAAACACCCATTTTGATAAAATATATAATTTATAAAACACAATGTACAAACTATTTGAAGCACAAATACAACTAAAAAACACTATTCAACACATCTAATTAATACACTATTTAATTTACTCATTCACTAAAATCTACAACCATTTAACCACAATATATACAATCTAATTAAACTACTAAGCCAATCATTTAAAAATAAAGCCACTAGGCTGCCGCAGTGGTCGGTCGACTGGTTCGGTCGCCGCTGCGCCGACCAAGTCGCCACCATTGCAACATGGGGCTCTAAAATTGACGAAGGTTGATTGTGCAGAAGGAAAGAATCAAGATTTTGTTTGTTGTAGCTTCGGTTAACAGGAGATGAATTATTTCCACGATCATAACTAAAGTTATTGTTATTTGTAATTTAATTGTTTAATAAAAGTATGGCCATATAACATTACATTGTCATAAAATATAGTCACAGTGTACCCGCCGCCGCATTGCGTGGGTACCCTACTAGTATATAGTAATGAGTATGTGCTGAAAATGAATGTAGTTGACATTTTTAAAGAATCATGATGGTACCGCCGGGTTTAAAGGATCAAATGTTGAGAGAATCAAATGATATTTTTTATGCTAATTATATCTTTTATTTTAAACTTGATGATGAGTCGATATCTTAAATAATTAGGTGTTAAATGTAAATGTTCGTTGCATGATCTTGGGGTTGATTTTATAAGATACCAAAGGGTGAAGGAAATTAAGTTGTCATTTTATTTCCTACTTCAACTACTAAATACCCGCCTTCAAAACAAAAGCAAAGATCTCATATAATGTCTAAAATTGCAGAACTAATAAACCAACCCCAACTCCAACTTTCACTAGATGACATCATATCAGCCACCAACAACTTCTCCGAGGAAAATCGCATTGGGCAGGGTGGATTTGGAGCGGTCTATAAAGGTCAACTTAAGGCCTTTGACAGGGCCGTCTTTGAAGGTGTGCAAGGTGAGCGACCGCTCATGGCCCCAGAATTTTTAGGGCCTCAAAATTTGTCCCGTTAATAATTATATGCATGTGTAGACATATTTTTCACGAAGAAAAAGTATTTAGATGAAAAAATATCTTAAATAAGTAATATGTTTGAACGTTTAGATAACTAATTGCATTATATCTTATAAATGGTGACACTTTATATATAATATTGTTTAACGAAAGGCCTCATTATACAATTTTATACAGGGCCCTCAAAAATTTCGCCGATTCATGGGACGGCCCTGGCCTCTGATATCATGGTCGCTGTAAAGCGATTAGATTCGAAGAACGGACAAGGACAAAATGAGTTCTTGAAGGAGATTGTCATGCTTGCTAGTTACCAACACGATAACATCGTCACTCTCGTTGGATTCTGTGACGAACGTGACGAGAAAGTTCTTGTTTATAAGTATGAGGATAATGGAAGCCTTGACTACCATCTGGCATCCACAGACCTCACATGGGAGCAACGTCTTCGAATATGTCTTGGTGCCGCTCGTGGACTTGATTATCTTCATAGCAGTGTTGGTGAAGGGCACAGGGTGATACACCGCGATATAAAAAGTTCTAACATAGTGTTAGATGCGAATTGGAAAGCAAAGATTTCAGATTTCGGATTATCTAAAATAGGTCTCCAGAATGAAAATTTCACTTTTCTTGTCACGAATCCTTGTGGCACATTCAGCTATATTGACCCAGTATATCGAAGCACGGGCATACTTACAAAAGAATCTGACGTCTATTCTTTTGGGATTGTACTATTTGAAGTCTTGTGTAGAAGGCTCGCAATGATCGCTGGATATGCAGACGAGCGCAGATTTCTATCTGGCTTGGTGGAACGTCATGTTAGGGACAACAATTTAACGCAAATCGTCAGCCCCAATATTCAAAAGCAAATGAACCAGATGTCCTACAAAACATTCACTGAAATTGCTCTCAGATGCCTGGAGGAAGATCGAAATCAACGCCCACAAATGGGAATAATTGTCCGAGAACTAGAAACCGCATTAGAACATCAAATAGTAAGTTATATATATAATTATTTTGTAAATCTGTTGTGATCTTAGGAGAATCTAAACTAACAATCATAAACTGTGTTAATTGATGCTAGGATACACAAACAACCGAGTCTGAATCTAAGCTTATCAACTTCTTGAAATCAGATATCAATTATATTATGATCTAATTAAGTTTTAAACTTGTATATAATCGAAAAACTTATCTAATTCGGTTCTAGGGTAGAACCAAGTTATGGGGATCGGAGTCTGGTGGAGATTCATTTTTGTTCTGTCTTGAGAGCAATCGAAAGCTAAGGAAGATAACCATATATCATGGTAGCTGGATTCATTCGCTCACTTTCACGGCTGAAGATTCCAATGGTTTGTTGCAACCTTCTCAAAAATATGGTAGCAAGGACTATGACCCCGACAACAGGGGTGAAATGTATGAGGTGAACAACTCCTATCTCTATCTACACATGAACTAACTAGAGTTATTTTGACATTGTACACAACTTGAGAGAAAAGAGTGATCTAGTACCCTTGGTTGCCCTCACCTTGGGGTCTCGCGGACAACATGAGAAAGAAAATTTTGAGATCACTTATTAAAAAAATACTAGTAATAGTTGTATTTTTTGTATAGCCCTATTGTGTAAAATTTGGAAATTCTGATATCATTAAAAATGTAAGTTATATACAAATAAGGTAATTTTATGTTTAATTAATATTGATTAAACTCATTTTTTGATATCAGATCATTAGTACGTACGCCATAACATGGTTTAGCAAAACCATTTCATATATGATTTTCTTTTTGAAGTTTCAACGGCATGACATGCAATTGTGATTTTCATAGATTAACTTTGATGCTGATGAAGAAATGATTGAGATATCCGGGACCTATGGCAAACATAATGGTCTTGACCTAATCTCATCGTTGTGCTTTGTAACAACCAAAGAGAAGTACGGGACATTCGGTAAGGAGGCAGATACTAGCTTTTCTGGTTCGTGGGACGTGGGCCGCTTTGACGGATTTTATGGCCGTTCTGGCTGGTACATTGATGCCATAGGTTGTTGCTTGAAGGCTAAAATATGAAAGGCTTTCATTTATATGTGGTTGACAAATTCTTGCCTCGTTAAAGTATAACTCTTTTTCTGATTTGTCCATTGACTCATATTTACATTTTTATGTTTGCTTTGTACTCATTTATTGTGTATAAATGTAATAGGCCTTGTGTTAATTAAGGCACAGCGGAGTTCTGCAACTTTTATACCGGGTGAATTTATAATGATAATAATTTATTTAGGCCCACACATATTTAATAAACACAAATACAAGTATACAACTCACAAAAAAAAAATAAAAAAAATACTCACGGCGTGGGCAGCTCACCACGCCGTAAAAGCCCATGGCGCCACCCACGTTGTCGTTGTCGCGCCATAGCTTGGCGTTGTCAGATGGCACCACCCCTATCAGCCAATGGTGCTCTTAAGCATCTTTAGAAAAATTATCTAGTATTTAAGTAAGTAAACATATTGTTGCAATCAACCAAGTATCGGTAATTTTCTGGCGATAGCATACAAAAATGTCGAATCAACTTCAACGCAACACCAAGATAATAATTCAACTAGGCCAAAAGACAAATTGTCTACTCTATCTATACTTGAATGATTTTTAATGAGCAAATGCAACCTAAATTTGATTTTCATCCAGCGGTAGGCCACTGAATCCTGAAATATTCTTAAGTGCGTCCTTCTCCATCTCCACGAGTCGTTTGCAGAACGTCTCAACATCTCGAGCTTCTTCAGAGAACAGCAATCTCAACTCCTTCCACTCATATTCATGGGAGCCGTCATCCATCATGGATCCCAAAACCTTCCCAAGCAAGCTGAGCCCTTTCCGGTCTATAGAGAGTACCAGTGCATCCTTAACAAACATGTCAAGAGTCAAAGTCAAACATGTGACTAACAAGGCAAACACCATATGAAAATACAAGGATATCTAAAAGCATGTTTTTTTAAATGCTAACTATGTCAAGTAGGATGTCTGAAATTGTTACTAGAAGGTTACGGCCTTACGGGAGTGACACTGGGGATTGGGATCATACGGTCATACCTTCACATTCTCGTTCAAGTATGCAGCACAAAAAATCACGAGGGCTCGTCGTCTAGCTTCACTTTGATTAATTCCATCAATCAAGCTTGCAGAAAAAAGTGCTACACACAACCAAATTGCAGATAGATCATTATCATTTAAGTGGAGAATATTATCTTTAAATTTCCCGTATCATTTCTAAATCCTAGTTTGTGAATATTGAGGAAACCTGTTATAAAACTGGAAACCAACCAAGCGACAACGTTAACTTTTAACTTAAAGTACATATTTTTTAAGAAGATTATCTTTTTTATAAAGGGAACAATATTCCGAGAGGCAAAAGTTAGTTATTAGGAATCATGTGGCTTGGCCTTATATCATCAGATTATTGGTAACTAACCATCACGATGTTGTTTGATATGTTAACTACATAACAAAGAAGTTGCCAATATTTTGTAAATATGGCAAACTGGCTAATTGTGGTTCCTAGAAAGTTTGGAGTGTTTGGCATTGCGTTTTGAAAGTGATTATCTAATTTCTGTTTTTTCAAGTCACGGATAATAAGTTTCAGGGTTTGGTTAAAGTTAAGCTATTATAAGTATCTGATTATCTAAGGGGTCAAAAGAATCAACTTAGAAGAATCTGATAAAAAAAATGGATATTCAATGATTAAGTGATTATGTGTCTATTATGAAGTCTACAAAGAATCAGAACTTGCCAAACACTCAACATTTTATTATCTGATAAAAACAACATGAAATGCCCCCCTTAGGGGTCTATTTTTTTGGACCAAGGGTGTATAATACTATAATCTATCCATATGTAAACATTATGCATGTGTTGAAAGATGCTTACATAAAGGGTCAGCCTTTGATTCTTCCATATCCTTCATATCCACTTCATTGCCGCCTTCTTTGCCTTCTATATAAGTGATTGAACTGCATGTTAAAGAATTTGTATCAAATGTATGCGTGTGTGTGAGTGTAATAACACATAACAAAGAACCCGACTTAGGTTTCTAAGAGACATTGTACACATCATGTGAAGGACATGTTCTATAAAGTGTTACCATAATATTGGTAGAGGCGTATGATTACCTTGGATTAAACTTATAAATCCTGTATTCTTGATCATCATTCAGTAACTCTTGGAGATTTTCAGCACGAGATGTAGATTCGAAATTAGATGAACTTAAAATACTAGAAACTGAGTAACTGAACTCCTTTATCGCCTCCCCTTCTGAAATTATCGTCTCTCGAAGACTTTCTACAGCTGACTTGACCTAACAGAATTCCATACGTAATGAGCATAAAACTAAATGTCACATTAAGAATATCAACACACTTTTTAACCTTTGTCATAAAACCAATGTTAGATCAAAATACAAGTTTAGTTCATAAAACTATAATATAAAAGCCACTTATGTTTAGCTTCTACACTGTACCTTTTTATCACCGAGGGGCACAACTTCACCAACAAGAGCAACCCGATTAGGAGGCTGTATCCATAGGAAAAGCTTGGTGTTAACAATAACTTATCAAGATAATATAGTATAGCTATCAACACTCGTGTCTAAATTTCAGATTGCAAAGCTTTGCAGTGTTCTGTGTGCAATATGTTCTTTTTCCAATTGCATTCGTTCTTTTTTATTATAATTCAGGTGAAAACTGCACAGAGTGTTTGGGAGCTAAAATAATTAGCTGACTAACCTTCTTTAAAGATTGAAGCAAACTTGCAAGCGATCCAGGTAAGGGACTTGTAACAGCAAATGAACCGCGTTCATCAATAACTGTATTCTTTTTTTAGCAAAAAACACAAATCAAAGCGGTATATGGGAACATCTATTGACCAGTATTACACTTGGCATATATATATAGCATGGCATACAACAACAACAACAACAAACCCAATCCCGCCGGGGCAGGGTATGGGGGAGGTAGGGTATGGGGGAGGTAGAATGTAGACAGATCCTACCCCTACCCCAGGGTAAACCCGGGAGTAGAGAGAAGAGAGACTGCTTCCAAGGAGACCTCCGGCAAGTGCATGTGTGCGGGTGAGAGAGCAAAGAAAGGAGTGCAAGTGTGTCGGTGAGCAATATCGAAGAAAAGCTGAACAAAGACAGCAGGCACAACAAGCAAACACGCACACAGAGCAGAAAGGAACCAACAAGCGAACATAAGAGAATAGGACAAAACATGCAAAGCAAACGCCGCTGAAGAGCACAGAAAAAAGGCAAAGAGGCAAGGGGCACGGGCAAAAGCAAAAGAAAACAAGCCCAAAAGCAAAAACGCATACAAGACAAAGAACAAAAGCACCAAGAAGATGCAGGTGTAAGGGAGCAGCACAACACAAAGCAGGGCAACGCAAAGGGCTTAAAGCTAAGGCAAAGCAAAAGGAACAAGAGAGGCACCAAACCCTAAAGGAAAAGCTACGGGGCACCAAAACAAAACCCATGGGGCAAGGCAACAAAGAGAAGCCTAACGCAAAAACTACCTCAAACCCACGAAAAACCTAGCCCGAGCTACCCGCAAGGCCGCAAATCCTAATCCTATCTCTCCACGCTTTCCTATCTGAGGTCATGTCCTCAAACAAGAGAAGCACCTTCATGTCGTGTCGTGCTTAAGTCTATCCTCCCACCTGAGTTTGGGTCTACCCCTCCTTCTTAAACCGTAGATAGGATGGCATACGCATACCCTTGGTTTAAAAATGCGCTCGCATCGAGCATCCGAGTGATCCGTTGGATAAACGCAACGCGAAACCTGATGCGAGGTTGTTCCAGGATGTCGTCTAATGCGAACGCATCACGTCGCAACAGTGTACTGCTCGCATCGGACGCAATGGACGCATCACTTCGCAAGAGTTATAATTTTGACTAGTATAGACTTTTATAGTTTAAGTTGACTTTTTGTTTCTGGTCAAACCATTAAGTTGACATATTTGATGCAATGGACGCATCACTTCGCAAGAGTTATAATTTTGACTAGTATAGACTTTTACAGTTTAAGTTGACTTTTTGTTTCTGGTCAAACCATTAAGTTGACATATTTGATGTTATAACATTAGGTAGTATCATTATACACGTGACTTATTTCAAATTTAATCATTTACTTGTAGAGTTATTTAAGTAAAAATATTTTATATTTTTTATTTATTACCTAGCGCCGCGCGTCCGTGAGGCGCTCGCAACCGCATCGCGCATCGGTCTTTTGGACCTCGAGCGCAACGGATCGCCGCACGCAATTTAAAACCAAGCGCATACCATAATCCATACCAAACATTATGCAAATACAAACAGTAGAAAGATTGCTAGACCTATGCTATGTTACAAGGAGCTAAACTGTACTAAAGAAGTACGCATGTATCAAAGTTTCTAATGCTTATAACTTTAGTTCAAAATGACCCATCTCTTACACCCCCATACCCCGCTCATGCGGGATTGGGTATCGTTCTTGTGTCTTACATACAGAGGCACATTAACCAACATAATCTGTAACGCCCCGACCCGCCAAGGGTAAAGGAATCACAAGTAATGGTGTCATATCAAAGCAAAACATAATAAACAAAAGAAGTCTTAACATAATGCGGAAATAATCCAAGTCAAATGACTTCAATACATAGGTCCCAGCGGAAGCATAATAAACTTCAAACATAATATCCGAAATAAATAAGTCTTAAATGGCATCATAAGAAATCAAAGCTAAAATCTCTAAGGTAAGTCCACTCAAGCACTCATCCCAAAGCAACCCAGCTTCCAAATGCTTAGATACCTGCCGCAGAAGAAAAGAAAAGTGCGGCTGAGCTTCAAAAGCCCAGTGAACAGATATGGAAGCAAAAGCGAATACTAAACGATAACGGATACGAAATTAAAGTAAAAGAGCGATAGCAAAATCATAATCCTTTTAAAAACATAAATCATAATTTCAAATGAAGTTTATAGTCAACTACCACGAGCCCAGAAACATATATCAGATCATATTCATATTCACGCAAGGCAACATTTGTAGGGGAGACCTACCAGAGTTATGAAGGACGTGCATGCACGCAGCATCAATCATCAGATAACAGATAACATATAACATATAACATATAACAGATCTAGGATGCATCCATACGCCCCTTCCTACATATTCACAAATATGCTTCACCATCCAGAGACGTGGCAGAACATCACTCTACTGCCCTAGAGTCATATCAGAAGTGCATCACTGATACGGACATGGAACCCCCATGACTAGTGAAATATTTGGCTCGGGTGTCAAACTATCTTAGGTCAAATCAGAATGTCATAACTGACACAGATCATATTTTATCAGAAAATCATTCATATTTCCAAAATCATAGTTTTCATATCAGATAGTTCAAAAATCTCAGATGTTTCATAATTCAGAAATCAGAGTTCAGATAAGCAATAGCTCAAACAAATCAAGATGGGTTCATAGCAAAGGCTTAGGAAACCCTAATACGAAAGAAAACATTAAGAGGAAACCTCTACTGAAAAGGTCAGAATATCTGTACCTTATTCCAACACAAATGATCAAAAAGCAGAAAGACGAAAGCAAAGGATTACTCCCTCTTCACAGAACCTATAGACATTAACGGTCGTCCACGTTATTTATGATTCCATAATCTTCGAAATGATCTTTTAATATTTGATATTCATACTTTAATGATCTTCATACTTTAGGGTTTTATTAATGAGTCTTAAGTATTTTATCATTAATATTGTAGATTAGGGTTAGTTATATCATTTATTAAAGTCTAGGTTTAAATGTGAAAATAGTTTTATAAGTCATAACTCACACATGAGATAACGAATTACTATATTTAGTTCAAACCCTAATCGACTCTTATGTATGTTCTAGGGTTTCTTATTCTTTAATATCTCATTAATTATGCATTTACTTTATATATTACGTCTTAATGACTCTCCACTTAACCTAATACGTAATTAATAACCTTCTTTCCTTTTACACTTTACCATACACGTTTATGATTTCATGTGACCATACGTTATTAGGGTTTAGTATACTTCATACGCTTTACATACTAAAACTAGGGTTTATGTCTACGTGACCCTTACGTATTTATTACACTTCCAAAACTCTTGTATACATGTTCGGTTCAACTAGGGTTTTCGGCTAGCATGTTTTACGCAAGACCTAGTTCATCTAAACATGTTACATAATCAAGTTATAATGTTTACACCCTATTCGAAAGTCATGCATGCCTCGGTCCAAACTCATGCATGCTTCGGCCTAGCTTAACTCGACACAACCAAACCCGATTCAATATTACTTATCACGTTACATGTTCCTTATTAATTACAAGTTAAATGGATTAGGGTTTCTTTGCTTCTCGGTTTACACCTCTCGGCCACAAACAAAAAGAACAAAAACGCGACTAAACAAAGTATATCTTGACATATGCATGCAAGGTACGTTAAAGGAAGATGAATAAACGTTATACCTTAGCTCGTTGAATCAAAAACTCGACACCAAGGGATCTTGGTTCTCGGCCGAATGGAAACAAAGAGAGAAGAGAGGCAAAACAAAAACTAGGGTTCCAATTTAATGAATATGTGATGTATTTATAGTAGTAGCAATTAGTTTAGGTTTAGGAAATAAGTTGGGTTTGGGTTGGCTTGGGTCCAACCGGTCACACAACAAACACAAAATGGGCTTCGGCCCCTTGGCTCACACGAACACAAACAAACACCCTCTTGGTCCTCTTGGTCCTCGACTTGGCGCAAAAACAAAACAAAAGACACTAGTCCATACCAACAAACGAACGGCCCAATCACATTAGCGAAACTTTTAAATCCTTCGTCGTACCAAAGTCGTTCACGTAATTATATTTGTTAAGTTTTATTTATTAAGTTTTTAATTTCGTAAATTATTATAAACGTATTTTACATATTTTATTATTCTTGGTTCCAAGGGCATTTTAGTCTTTATATAGGTTTTAGATTTTCGGGTTTTACATAATCAGTACAAGGCCCTAGCTATAAAATCCACTATAAGCTATTGGTCATGAACAGACTAAGTGGGAAGAGCAGATTATCATCGTTACACATATGAAGTGTAAGTGGACCTACTCACCATATACTTTAATGTCTTCGCGTTTTACTTGAAATAATATTTATGCTACATATGCCGTCATGTCCCCCCAGTATTGTATTGTTGACCTATGGTCAATGATGCTATACTTAAACATCGTTAGATCCGAAAGCGAGACATGTCTTTTCCATCATCCATTTGTTTCATGCACAAATAAAACATAGCTTTTCAACCATAATCATTATTTTTTGTGATGTGCCATTATATATCATTTATTTATTAATCACAAACCTATACTAGACACTTGTGTTTTATTACAATTTTTACTCACATAGCTTCGGAGGTATAAGCTTGTATGTTTGATTTAAGTTTTGATCATAAACGTACACCAAACACTTGTTTTTTTATTACCGTTGCTACTTACATAGCTCTGGAGGTACAAGTTTATATGTTTGAGACGCTTACACCAAGGTCTTCCGGAGTAGACATCGACACACCGGCCGCTTTTAGTTTATCTACGGAGTTCCCAAGATCATTTTGTACAAGGGCTTCCGAGATCATTTTGTACTCGGGCATCCAAAATTATTTGCACTTGGGCATCCGAAAGGTGTTGCTCGGGCATCCGGCTGATGTTCCTCGGGCATCCGCAATGTCGTAACATCCAGGCATCCGCAATGTCTTTGCACTCGGGCATCCAAAATGTCGTAACATTCGGGCATCCGTTGTGACTTTGCACTCGGGCATCCGAAATTTCATTTCATTCGGGCATCCGACTGATGTTGCTCGGGCATCCGCAGTGAATTTTCGCTCGGGCATCCGCAGTGAATTTTCACTCGGGCATCCGAAAGATGTTTCTCGGGCATCCGACTGGTGTTACTCGGGAATTCAATTTCTATCTTTGGTTTTCTATCCTTGTACTTTCTACGAACGTGGAACTTCACACAGTTATTCCTGCACAATAAGACATGAAAACTCTTCTTCTTTTTCCCATTAGATAAACACAATGTTTCAAATGTATCAACACAACAATCAAGTCACAACCGAAGCGTAACATAATCGGTAGAGGTATCGTACTACTATACTTCCCTCGAGTTCCACAGTACTATATCTCATTAGTATCGTTAAACTTAAATAGAACATGGTATTAGATAACTTGGTCAACTGATAATGACAATATTACCCATGGATGTTAAGTACCAAACCTGGTGTTTATTGCTCTCTTCGATCACGCTTTGATACCCACAAAGTCATTATCTCATGCTTGCTAATTCTGCCAAATAAAACATGAAAGCTTTTGCGTTCTCCTGTTAATTATGACAAATACAATATTTCACATGTATTAATATAAAATAGGTCACAACGAAACCGTAACGCAACTGACGGAAGGTGCCATACCATTATACTCCCCCCAGTTCAGCGGTGCTATAACTCACTAGTACCGTTGAACTCAAGTAAAACATTATCCCATGGATGTGAATTATCGAACATGCGGTGTTTCTTCGGATTTGGCTATTATGTCACAATATTTTAAGACATTGATCAAACATTGTTGTCTTAATATTTTAAGGCTGTACCATAATATTACTTAAATATCCAGATAGGATTTTTTTAATTTTCCTTTCATTTTTCAAGACACTCACCTGTATATGTCCATTTATCACGTAATAAAAGCATTGATATAATCCTTTCAGTTTCATAAGATTGGGTCGTACCAAAAAACATATTTGATCTGGAATATAAGATTATGTCGAGCAACTTGTTTTCCGGTGAAAAGCCGTTAAGAATGCTAACACTTGAAGCCTAATATGTAAGGGCAATAGAAGTTGTCATTTGTACCAACAATAGACGGAGGTTTATTAGCCGGACAATTAGTAGTCCGAATGTCATAAGCAGAAAATAACTGGCAATTTAATGCTATTTTCAAAGGTGCCCCGAGTGATCAGACCTTGTCATAAAACGATCTCTATCATAATGTCCAAATATTACACAAGTAATTTAATATTTTGTGCTTGAGCCTGCACATTTATCTTTTATAGAGTACTCCCACAATATTCTAATAGTGATGTAAAATGATGTGCGCAAAAATCGTTCAATTATGTAAGAGGCACAAAGAGTGAAATAACCTTTCTTTCATAAACACTTTGGGGTTTAGGTTGTGCTAGTTCTCCATGAACAAATATATTTTTCTTTGAAGTTTGAATTTTTGTGATAGCTTGTGAGAGTGATCGTGATGTCGAGTAGGCTTCTTATGTCTTTGTGTTAATGATTGCAAATGCTTTTAAAATAGTCAATATTTCTACATTATGAGTTGACATAAAAGAGGCCAATCACTTACCTTAGTCTACTTTCAGTGACATACCACTAGACTAGTACACAAGCGCAATATTTGATCAAGAAATATTATAGGCCTAGTTAAAACTCACGTGATATATATAAAGCAAAAAATGAATAGCGGCTTGCCCAAAAAGTAATAGACCATTAAGCATTATCATTTTTACCTGTTGCCCAAGCATTTTATTGTATCATGGTACATAATTAGTGTATTGGAGTATACGTACCGACTTGTATGTATCACAATAAATTCTTATAATACTGTTGCAAAAGAAAACACTTGTTAATGTGCATGATCAAGTTGTAAACCTCTATAACGCATGTATTTTATGGATAATAAGTAAATAATACTATCAAGCGTTTTTACATATATATTTTGCATGCATGTCAATGATGCAAAACATGCTTGAAAGCATGTAACCTGTGCTGCTAAGTACTAACAGCTTTGACGGTTTTATTATCGTAGTCCAAAAGATAATGAAAGCAATATGACAACAAGAACGTATAATTCTTATTCTTACAAAAATAACTTTTAGAGATATGCACATCTTAAAATAAATAAATATTCAGTTGTATTTTTACGAGCTTATCTCAAGAAATATGTAAAATGGAGCTAGTATTTTTAAGTCCTTTATTTCTTGCCTAGACCACACGCGTATGCCCATCTGTTTGTTAAAAGATTCATTTTTTTTAGTAGTAGAAAATCAAAAGTATGCTTGAGCAGAAATATTATACATTAAAAATTTAAGAAAGCATTCGGAGTAGGACATAGTCCTATAAACATTTTTCCCAAGGGTATTCAATGTGATGTGAAGTCACAAGTGTATTTCAATATTTAAACTCTCAATGAGTTGTCTAGCTATATAGGTAAGGAGTAAGTCATCGGGTATTTTCGCTAAGATTTCTTGTATGTGAGGTTTGTACCTTTCAAAGAGGAATAATGTTATGTCTTTTCAAAAGGAGACATATTAGATGTGCTTATCCATATTATTCATTTCTCACTTGTACCATATGTTGTTGTCACATGTAAATTGTACAACCAAACTCTTATGGTTTATCTAGCACTTGAATTAAGCATGTAATAGGATATACAGACGAGCCCAACAATTAAAGTTATTTTTATTTGGGTTTAACCATAGTTTATTTGGGTTCAATATTTTTGCTTACAGCTAAAATTACGCATGTCATCTTTACAACAAATTCACAAAAGCCATGCATTCAATGAGGTTGAAACCAGGGTACATTTATTAAACCATGAGTTTGGTCCTAACTAAGTTTCAAATCAACATTGTTGACAGAAAGAGCTACTACAATTAACAAATACTAATGCCTATGTTATATAAAAATTTAACGACCGCCTCAATTCTCAAAGATCAAAAGCAAGGGCGAAAAACCTAACATGGGAGGTTATTACAAGTTTCTCTCTTGAAGTTTAATTATCGAATAAGCTAGGAGAGTGTTTATCTACTTCAAGTATCATTTTTTTTACAACATGCATTCACTCTTTTTGTTGGGTAATCTTGATGAGTCAGTGATTTGGTATTAGCTTAATAGCTTGTGAGCGAGTATTCTGTACGTTGGTCTATACACGTTTAGAAAAAGTGGAACTATTGTTTACCGGTTCCTTAGGATAGAATAGTTTTCTTTTACCTAGTTTTTAGGTAAAGTTAGCATGTTACACATTTTTCTTCTAAGGGCTATTAATAGCCTTAGTTTTATTCAATAAAGTGAATGAGATTGGAAAAACTTTTACTCACTGTATAAATAGTTTACAATTGTACGGTCACTATCAGCTAGGTAAAAGAAAAAGAATAAAGGAGTATCTTGACAAAGTTATATGTATATCCACTTTTTTTAGCTACTAATGCTATTTTCTGAACGATAGTTATTATTTGTTCAAAAAAAAAAAAAAAAAAAAAAAAAAAAAAAAGAGAGAACAATAGTTTATTAAATTAAATTGTCATTTCCCATGCTTACTTTAATAGTCAAAGGTAATAAGTACACTATGTATAGGCATAGCAAGTAGAGTATAGAGCTGTACAGGCAGTGGTATACCTAAGGAAACTTCCCAAATACTTTGTTGTTACTGAGGGTGGACGGAGTGGAAGCTCGAGCTTCAATCGGGTTGGTTAGGGTAGTGGGCTACACCATTCCCACTACTTCGGGTACCATAAATCTGGTACTAATTCGAGTTCGGAACCCGCTCAACATCCAGCTTTGTTCTCTTCTTTTTTTTTTGTCTTTTTATAAAATTTAGTGTTAGGGTAGGAT
This sequence comes from Chrysanthemum seticuspe, assembly GCA_019973895.1. NCBI lineage: Eukaryota > Viridiplantae > Streptophyta > Magnoliopsida > Asterales > Asteraceae > Chrysanthemum > Chrysanthemum seticuspe. The sequence continues at coordinate 246,098,072 of BPTQ01000002.1, read as the reverse complement.
CGGGTACCACTCCGTCTAGTTAGGGTAGTGTTAGGGTAGTATTGGGGTAGTTTTGAGTTGGAAGGTTTTTATTGGATAGAGGTGATGTGACACCCTCAGGGTATTAGGGTAGTAAATTTCCACTCCTCCCTCCCTGAATTCATTCAAAGCTAAATCAACGGATATGATGGAGTAATTAAACCCAGTAACCTACCATGCATCTTTCCATTCTATAATCCCAAACCCTCAATATTTTACACGGTGGTTGGTTAATCGTGAACATGAGATCAACCCATGCTACAACATGCCATGCAATAATCAAATCTTGTGAAGACACAACTTTGCCCAGTTTCAAGTTTTACTTTAAGATATCCAAACATATAAATTCATTTCGGGTTAAACGCATATGGGCAATTAGCTAGGAGAGTGCATAAAGAAAGTTAGATACTCACCGAAATGAGGTTGATGCAAAACAAGAGTAAACCTGTTTTCTGGAAATCGAATCAGACAAGCAAGCTTCCCCGCCATTTAGAGTGTGACATCTCGTAAACCCATCTTTTTCTCTAGAAACCAAGCTCTGGATGTCATAACATCCGAACGAGACCATGTGACTGAACGAGACAGCGTATTCGAACAAGATAGTGTATTAGAACAACTTGACCGGAGGAAATTAAACCGGACGGTTCATACCGCCCGTCTATATTTGACATTCATGTTGGACGTTGACACCGAACGGCCGCCGGACTGAAAATGTGACCCATCTTTCTTGACTCATGGTAGATTGAATAACGGGTCCCACGGATGGCGCCAAATGTTGAAGCATTTTTCCGTCGGGATGATCTTGACAGCTCTCTCGTGCCATTCTTCGATGTCCCGAGCTTTGTAGTATGATGTCATACATGAAAGAACCCGTTAGAAGGGGTCCCGAGACCGAAGCCCCGGAGACCACCCTCCGACGGTCAAGTCAGAACCTCATATGCAGAGGATTTAGCACATATGTATATGTATGTATGTGTGTGTGTGTAATATGTATTGTGATGTATATGTTGTATATATATTGAAATAAATGAAATAGAGAGTGGTATATATAGAGAGAGAAAGAGGTAGGTGTCAAGTGGGCCACCTCAATACCTGTCAAGTCTATGCACTAGGTGTCAGGTCACATGGAGACACAATCCCGTAATATCCGGGTTAGGTGGCGTAGTCCGGTTCTTGCGTCGGACCGCTAGGGTAAAAGGGTGTACCTGTATAAAAGGGATTGTATACCTTTATGGTCCTTCGGCACATGCCGATCGGACAAGAGTAGTATCCGCCTTCCGGTAATGACCTCCGGAGTGATGGAGATTCTTCGGTCTGGCACGTGTCGTCCGGACACATACGTCAACATGAACCTAAAACGGAAATCTTAGACTCGATTTAGGGATGCTCATGTTGTGCGGTTCTATTGTTTTGTCGTCTGTTGCTAGTCACAAACGAGACCCACCCTTGGTCTAATTGTTATTAGTTTTTGAAGCACTTGTTCCCATGATCCAGTTGTAGTTAGTCAAATGTGCTAAGACGAAGTTAATTATTGTTCTATTTAGGCGTCAAATACCTAACTCAAACCATAGAGAAAGTGTGGCCAAACATAAAAGAATGCACCAAGATAAATCCCGAATCGAAACCCACTATGGTGTTGACCACAGTGGTGTATTAACACTCGTCGACCACAAAAGTCTCTTTTGTGTCAAACTTCTTACCTTTCACCTCACAGATGAAACCAAGAATTGTAGTCGCGCTAATTTCCACTTCGCAAAATCCTAGCAACACAACTTACTTTGCTATGGACAAGCAAAACAGTAGGTTGAATCATAAGGGTCGCATAGGATTAGCTTACACCATTTGTCACAGCCCAGTACACTTCAAGTGATGCGATAGATGTATCGACTAGGGTAGATGTTAAATTAGATCGATTAGCTTGTCGAACCTAGGTCGAAACCCTTGCTTGACCAATGGGCACTTGACCTATACATTGAGTTTGTAATGGTTACTTTACCCTTAGTAAGTCATCGATCACGTAAAATGTTTGCACCTAGTACACGGGTGAATGTCAAGAAGGCTGCCAACCCCTAAGGGTGGCGAGTGGTGCTAGTCTTGATCTGAGAAACCCATGTAGGGTGATCGGGTTAAAGTCGTGTCTATCTTGAGTTTGTGGTAAGCACAACATCCCCAAATAGGAGTATGATCGTTGTCTCCATTGGTTCCGCATCACCCAAGAAGGACGATGTTTAACCACTAATAGCACGAGACTACAAAGGGTAGTCGTATGAGTGTCGTGTGAGTTAAGTTGTTCCGTTGAGTGGTCAAGAAACCCACGACTAGGGACTCGTTTAGAGCTGTGTATTACCCCCCAACATCGACTTCACCAAAAGCAGAAATCGGCTAGTGACTCAAAGAATACAAATCTTTGAATTGTGCCCACGAGGCACTCTTCAGCCAGACGATTTTCTTTTGGGCCAGCCCATCACTAACACTCATGGTGCGTTCTAAAGACAATAATCAAATTTAGAGTACAAAGTATACAAAGGTATAAAAGAGATCCAAATATTAGTTGTCTATTGTTTAATGTCGTGCCTCGTACTAAATTCATACCAGCAACATCTCAAAAAGGTTCATGTCGCTAGGCAAATGATGAGAACATAAGCGTAGATCTAAATTGTTAACTTAATCACCCAAATAAAATGAGTCTTTTAAAAATAAATATACAAACCGGATAGTTTTATAACAAGAAGTGTACTATTTTTACTATACCAAACCAACTTATAAATTTTTTTGAATTCTAATTAAACTTTAAAAAGCATTAAACCTTGTATCTAAATGTGGTTGGTTAAAACCTAAAAGGGAAAATCTACAAAACTTTGACGTTAGTCACCACATACAAATGACCAATATATATATACGGACCATGCTCGATCTTTGACGATATATAAAAATTTTAACTTATTTTGAAGATTTATTTTATAATTTTCACACATTAAGTCTTTTAAAAACAAATATATTTTAAACTTAAATTAAACTTTGAGTACATCTATTGTAACCTAAAATGGTGTCACAAAAATACACATATTCCCATATGTACTTACCGTGTCAATAGTATTGGCATAAGCTTCTATCGCTTAGTACTATGAATGATCATTCTCTGTGCGTCAACTTTCGTCCTCCATCGGACCGAAGTATCATCCGTCTTGGATAGAGTTTCTATTCCATATTCTCATCCACCTTAGATATAATTTCCTATCCAATATTCTTATACTTCTAAAGAGCCAATACTTGTAAATACCATGAAAAACATTCTAAAACCTAACTCTGCCACACAAGCAACATAGGTTTAATCATTTAAAAATTTTGAATGCTATTATACTTCACAAGGATTTAATGGGAATAATAAACTAAAATTTTTCCCTACTTACTTAGGTCGCGTGTCGGTGCGGTGCCTCAACATACATTGACTTCCACATTCGGACTTCTAATTGCCGAGGTGAGTTTATAGCCCCACTTTTATTAATTGTTTACTGAACATTGGGGTGAGAAAACATGCAAAACTTTTAAGGAACTAAATTACTACTTGTATATTATTACGCAGATTAGCCTAAGACCTTAGATCCCATATTGCCCTTTTTCATGAACCGTTAATTCCTGCTGGGAAGCACGAATGTTATAAATAGATCTATTGGGGGTGACTCCCCCGTCCGGTTGGCCATACATAGGTCAATGCGGACGTATACCATGTCGGGAACGATTGTATTGGGATAAACACTCGCCTTGGGCCCTTAATTGTATGATTACATTTTGCATACAGAAACTGTCGTAGCTTCGGTTGCATGAACTTAGAGCTAGCGTAATATGTTTACAATTGTTTGAAATGATTTTATCATCTGAATTGGTCCTACAATGTTTAAATATTTAAACCTATGAACTCACCAGCTTTTTGCTGACTTTTTAGCATGTTTTTCTCAGGTATTTCTTTCTGTAGGAAAAGTGGTGGCAAGGCAAGGGTCATAGACAAATCTCTGAGGCTTTTGATAATAAAACTATGACTCCATGGATATGGGTTAATTTAAATTTATGGGCCATTCTTTTCAAAAATGTACTTGATGAAAATATTTATACATTTTATGAAATGTGTATTCTATTCTTTATTACTTGTGTTGTGATCTCCGATTTTGTAGCAACCCCATAACACGTATGCTTCCGCTAAACCAAATTTAGGGGTGTTACAGTATGTGTCCAGTCAGGCTAAGCGTTACATCATTAGTCCTAAAATTCCGTTTTCTTACGTTTTTATTAATTTTCATCAGTTATTATACGTTTTCGTCTGTTTTTATACGCTCTCGTCCATTTTTTTTTCATTTTCGTTTGTTTTCATACATTTTCATCCATTTTTATACGTTTTCGTCCGTTTTTAAACATTTTTGTTCGTTTTCTTACGTTATTGTCTGTTTTAATATGTTTTCGTCAGTTTTTATACGTTTTGTCTGTCTTTTAACGTTTTTTATGTTTTCATCCGTTTTCGTCCATTTTAATACGTTTTCGTCAGTTTTTTACGTTTACGTCTGTTTTCTTACGTTTTCATCCATTTTTATACGTTCCGTCCATTTTTTTGCATTTTCGTTTTCTAACGTTTTCATCCGTTTTTATACGTTTTCGTCTGTTTTTATACGTTTTCGTTTGTCTTTATACGTTTACGTTCGATTTTACACGTTTTCGTTCGTATAAAAACGAACGGAAACGTGTAGAAGCATATAAAAACAAATGCAAACGTGTAAAAATGAACAGAGACTTGTAAAAACGAACGAAAATGTGACGTAAACGTAAAAAAACTGAACGAAAACGTATAAAAATGAGCAAAAACGTTTTAAAACGTGTAAAAACGAACATAAACGTATAAAAACGGATGAAAACGTAAAAAGCATAAGAAAACGGACAAAAGCATAAAAACAATGAACGAAAACGTATAAAAACAGACAAAAAAGTAAGAAAACGAACGAAAGCGTATAAAAACGGGCGAAAATATATAAAAACGGACGAAAACGTAGAAAACGGACGAAAACTTATAAAAACGGACGAAAATGTATAAGAATGGATGAAAACGTGTGAAAACGAGAAAAAAAACGTAAGAAAACGGAATTTGAAGTTATTTACTAACGACCATTAATATAAATGGCTAGCGATGTAACGCTTAGCTTGACTGGATACATACAATAACACAAATTCAAAAGTTTTGTGTTGTAATAAAAAAAATCTGGCTACACACAATCCTAAAAGTGGTAAACTTCGATGCATTTTTTTAGCATTATCCCAATAAAAAAATAGTTCTTGACACGCTGGCAGTCTACGTGTAACACTCGGACACGCTGGCATGGGACACGTTGGAAATCATAGATACAATAACAAAAATTACCAAGTTTTGTGTTACAATAAAAAAAAAATAGTTGATATACACAATCCCAAAAAGTGTCAACTTTGATGCATTTTTTTACCATTATCCCTTATTACAACTTACTAGCATAGCTATCCTTGTTACTTTTTACCCTATTAGAGCACTCTCATTCATAACACCATAACACCAATAACACCGTCCACGTCAGAGCCACATCAGCTTTAACATTTAACATTAACATCCCCAAAAAACACCCACAACCATAACATCCCAATAACACCATAACACCAATAATATTTCATATTTTCAATTTCAACCCCTAAACTAAAACAAACACTTCATTTATTAAACTAAAACAAACATTTCATTAAAACTAAAAACATATTACAATACGAGATTAAAAAAAATTTTAAAAAAAAATACAACGAAAAAAAAAAAAACACTGCAATTAAAAAAAACACGCTGCAAAAAAAAAAAAAAAAAAAAAAAAAAAAAAATACAACGAGAATACGATCTACTGACGAGGTTTCAAGTTATATTTTTTGATGATTCGATCTTTTTCGTCATTGATCCATTGCACGACCATTGGATCTTGCCCTTCAGTAGGCGTCATCAAAAACTTTATCTCTTCCAACCTTGTTATTGTGAGATCTTTTTCCTGCGCGGCCCGATACGCCGCTTCGGAGACTTCTCGTTTCAAACGATACTCGTTTGCCATAGTTTCAGTGAAATAAGCTGACGAGCTCGTTCCTCCAGTGCTTGTTCCCCCAGTACTTGTTGTAGTCTCGGATCTTGCTTTCTTGGTAGCACGTTTCTTTCCCATGGGGCGTGGTTGTTCATCATTACCAAACAAAGCCTCGTTTGTTTGGCTTGGGACTTCGCCGGTTAAATCAACCGGTTCCGGCGTCTCCCATTTCTTATAATGATGCAAAACCTCCCAAGCGTCATCGAGACCAAATAGTGCTCCTCTGTTTTCCTCACGATACCATTGCTTTGCCCGTTTCATCACATCCACCTCACTTTCACCGCTTCGTTGATCCCGTTGCGCACGTATGTAACAAGAGTTGAACTTTGTTCATATCCTGTTCAACGTTGTCCATTTGCTTGACATCATGTCCTTGGTGCGCCGTTGAAAGTTGAGTCTATTGAACTCATTTCTGAGCCGATACCAAAACGTATCTCTAGGTTGGCACTTTCCAACTTTTGGATCCTCCGAAACAGCTATGTAACACCTTTCAAGTAATGCTTCCTCTGCTGAATTCCAACGCGCAGTAACGACAACCTCCTCATCAGAATCAATTGGTTCGGGCTCGGGGTCTTTCGATTTTTTTGATTTTCGCTTAATACGACCTTTTCCTTTTTTTGGAGGAGATGTGGGTGTCTCAACAACATCTTGTGTTTCAGTTTGTGATTGTTGTGACTGTTGTGTGAATTGTAGGTTTTGAAAGTTGAAGTTTAAGGTGTTTTGTTGGTTTTGTTGTTGCCAAAACAGTAATGTTTGATGTTGTTGCCACATTTCTTGGCTCGAGAAGCCTAGTGTGTTGGGGTTTGAAGATGAACCCGCGTTCGGGTTAGATGATGAACCCGGGTTTGAGGGATTCCACCCACCACCGAGAAGATTCAAGAAACTATCGTCGTTGCCTCCCGACATTGTTTTTTTTTTGCAGTTAGTGGAAGTTGAAAGATTGAGAGTATTGAGAGGATTTAGTAGGTGAAGTGTGGAAAAAAAATTGTGTTTTAATTGTGTATTTATAGTGGTAAAAAAAGGTTTTTGAATTTTTTTTTTTTTTTTTAATAAAAACTAGCTGTTAGGGGTGGTTTTTGAAATTTTTTTTAAAAGTTAACGGCTAGTAGCCGTTAGAGGGACTTGAAATGAAAATTTTTTGAATTTTTTTTTCCAGCGCATAACGCGCGTTATGGTGGTAACGGCTTGGGACCAACGGCGTTAAACATTATCTCTTCCAACGGTGTAACGCCGCTAACGGTGTTAAAATGCCGATAACGGGCGTTACCCCGTTAAGGATGGGAGTGCTCTTACCAAACAAAGCTATAAACCATCACTGTCGAAATGCAGACGAGGTCCACAAGAGAATAAACCATCCACCTGGGCCACCACATGCTTCCGTGCAGACGAAATGGCAGATGTCACATTTATAATAAGGGGGAAAATTCTCTAAATGCCCCAGTTGCCCAAGTAATTTACCCTAAATGCCCCATTTTTTTTTCACTTCTCATAATGCCCCATGGGCAACTCTCCCAACTCAATATTTGGGCAACTATCCTAAATAAATGACATTGTCTGATACGCTTACGCAGCGCGTTAGGGGTCAAAGGAACTTCCTTTTCTTCGAGCAAGTTTTTCAACACCCTAGGCAGTGAACCTAATCGTTGTAGTGTAGTATTAGGGTAAGCCACGGGTATTGATATCGTTCTCTAGGGGAATAGGAATGCTAGTGAGAAGTTACTACGCTAAGGTTAAGGTTGAGGAAGATTATTTTTTATCTTTTTATGTTTTTTTAGGAAATTGAAAGGTACGAATCTCGGGTATTGGATTTGGGGGGTTGGTATTTCTACCGATTACTCTACTATTATCTAATTATCTAAACTAAGGTGGTGGTAGTCTATGTCTAATTAATGTGTGCTCGTATGATAGTTTAAAGATGTGTTTACTTAGGTTTTACTACTCCTTAATTATCTCCTATTGATGGTTGAGTTGTCACGTCCTTATTCTTAGTTGCGTTGTGTGTCTAAAGTTGTAGGGTATGCGTTTCTCCCTAACTCTTTGAACTTACCAAAGGGTCTCGTCTACAAAACCCACTAGGGATAATAAACTCTTACTCTAAGGCACTCTTTGGATGGTTTAGCTTACAACTACTCAGGTAATTATATTCTAAGGTTCACAAAGATGAATCAAGCATTAAGTCCACAACGAATGACCTATCGCATTACTAGATCATTAATCAACTAAGATAAGAAACAACCAATCAATATTCAATAATTAAGTTTCATACTCCCTAAGCAAACACACAAATAAATTAGCCGGACATGGAGAACATGCAAGCATACACACAAATAATCAAAGACATAATTAAATTGATGAAGTAAATACTTATCTTGATGTAAGATAGGGTTTGGAACCCTAAAATACTGAAGACACCCTTGGTTCGGTTTTAGGTTTTCACTCCAAAAAGACTCTCCTAAAACTGAAAAATTCGGATTCTATATATAATACTACATATGCGACGGCGTCACCTTATGTTTTGTGACGCCGTCGTGTCGCCTTCATTAGGGTTTCGTCTTGGCCACGTTAACCTTGCGACGGCGTCACCTTATGTCTGTGACGCCGTCCTCTTCAGCTTCTGACGTCGTCTGGGTTGCATCTAGGCCGTCTGAGTAGCAACGGCCTACTCTTTTAAAGCCCGACGTCGTCACTTGAAAATAGGGTTTTTGGCTTCTGTATCGTCACAAAAATCCTCCGACGGCGTCGCAATTAACACCTGACGCCGTCGCCTTCTGTTTTCAGCAGCTTTGAGTGTCTCGATTCTGACTTTGGCCATTTTCTTCGTATATTCGCGCCTTTTCGTCCAAATAAGTGCCATTCCAGCATTTTGCCTTCAAGAGACCTAAAAAGTGAAAAGGAATGATATTAAGCAATAACGGATACAAAAGTGATCAAATAAGGGCTTAAACGACCCCTCAAAATGGTACCTTTTAAAACCTTATCATTGTCCCATTTTGTGGGGCCACCTTGTACTTACTTAGTACAAGTGTACTAGATCTTTAGTTGGGCAACTTTGACTTTCAATATTGGGCAACTGATAATTTTTGTCTTTTAGTAAAAAAGTATGGTCTTATTTTATTATTAAAAAGTACATAAATTTTGGACAACTGGGTCCCACACGTTTGTACTTTTGGGCAACTTATAATGTATAAAGTATACAATGCATTCAATGTATAAAAAAAATTAAAAAAACATATAAATAATTTTATAACCTTTATACATTTATACACTTTATATATACAAATACAATCTTCCTCAACACACTTCTTATTTCATACCACCACACTTCTTATCAACACAATCTTCCTCAACACACTTCTCAGCAACGGTTAACACACTTCTCTCAACACTACATCGCCACGACACTCTCCGATCTAATGTCTATAAGAAAAACGATTTGGGCTAGGGTAAGTAATTTTGTTTTTGATTAAGGGTTTCGCTATTTGGGCGTTTAATTTTACGTATTTCATCTATTGATTTATGGTTTTGTTAATTTAGGGTTTCGCTAATTTAGGGTTTCGGTTATTTATTGTGTGTCGGTAATTTAGGGTTTTGCTTATTTAGGGTTAACTTTTTAAGTTGGTATCGTATTGATATAGGGTTACGGTAATTGTTCTTGTTTGATTTTGGGTTTCGATATTTTAGGGTTAAATTTTTAAGTAGTTAACGTATTGGGTGGTTAGTTGTTTTTGTTAAGTTTGTGAAACAAATGATGGATGTGAATAAAGCAGTGTAAGATAAGTGGTAACGTATTGGGTGATTAATTGTTCTTGTGGTTTTAGTGATATGTTGCTACTTATTAAGTTTGTGAAACAAAATGATAGATGTTGTTGTAGACTAAGTGAGTAAACCACTGTAAGATAAGTGGTACTAAGTGAATAAAGCACTCTAATGATGGTGCAAACTGGTTGGGTTAACGAAACAAAATACACTGAAATTAAATTGCTACACAACTAAATATAATCCAGGTGATCCCAAGTTTGAGAGTTGTTAGAGTCGTAACCGTCGTCGTAAAGATACTCAGAGCAACCTTCAAATCTGCTCTCATCCCACTCTGCATACAATGCATTGAATTCTCTGTCCCGACATTCCTGTTCTTCGATTTCAGCTTGATCCATACGAGCAACTTCCTCCATATCTAACAGCACTTCTTCATCTTGGAGCATAAGTCGCTCCCTTTCGGCTTCCTCCTTAAGAGCATCTTCTCTTTCTGCTATCTCCCATTCTTCTTCCTCCTTAATAGCAGCCTCCTCCATTTGTATCAAAAGTTGTTCTTCATCAATTCATTGGCCAAAGTCTTTTTGTTCCGGAAATTGTTGGCCGAAGTCTTTTTGTTCCGGAAACAGTTCCGGAAATTGTTGGCTGAAGTCTTTTTTAGACATTTTTGATAGAATTTTTTAACCTATTTAGCAACACCACTTGAATTTAAATTCACACATATAAGGTGGGTAAGTTTGAAAATTTATTACCCTTAATATGTCAATAAATGTGGTGCAGGTGGAACCTCTCCCATATAGTTGACATGGGCCTACATTGTACTTACATACCTGATTTATTGGGCAACTTTTGCTTATTTATTAAGAATTTAGTTATCTAATAAAACACTGTGAGTATTTTTCTTCTCTTAAGATAACTGTAAGCCACCATGAATCTAAGGATTTAGGCACTCTTGGAAGTTTAGATTGATTAACGTTTAGTCAACAACCACTGCTAGTTCAGATACATCGCTTATTATAACCTTAATAGGTGTGATATGTATGAGGCTGTGATGATAAATATCTTGATGAAGCAAATGATGTGATTGACCGTATCTTGGCATGGCAGTTTTATTACATTCTTATGTAGCCATGGCGGTTATATCTTGATGTCATTTTTGTTATCTATTTTAATACAGATCTGAGCCTTGATGTTATCGTTGTTAACTATTTTACTATATCTTGATGTTATAGTAGCATACATTACTGTGTACCCATGGGGCAGAACGTTTGATTGTTGCCAATGTATGTTTGAGAAGGAAGGTTTGACTTTCAGTGGGAAGATTTTATGTGTGTGATGTTACGCCCCCAAAACGGAAATTTTAAAACTTTTATTAATGACATGGATGACAAAGAAGGAAGGAAAATCTGGAAGTTTTATTTTTAACACGTGACGACGTCAGGTTATAAAGGCGACGCCGTCTGAGACTACAACGTGACGGCTCAGAAAGATTTTGCGACGGCGTCAGATTATAATCGTGACGGCTCAGAAAGTTTTGGTAAAAATGCGACGGCGTCAGGTTCTAAATGCGACGCCGTCAGGAACCCAGACCTGCACATTTTGTGCAGACTTACTGCCCTTTAACTCAACAAAACTACATACCACTTAAACATTTCCACAAAACCTGTAGACAACTTGTAACTCATATAAGAGCAACTAATACTAATAATCCCAGCACTTTTAACCTTCAAAACGAGTAATCGGCTTTATGCCAAACATCATTTTAGCTCCATGACCCATAATTACAATAACTTGACACATTGACTTAATGTTTTAGAGAACATGAACATAAAGACAATTATTAACGGAAAGAAGACCAAGACACTTGAAAATATACCAAAACGACTTGACTCTTCGGGGCTTCCAACTTTAACACCTTGGTTCCAAAAGACAAGCTCAACTAGAAGCTCAAGCAAAATCCATCCTACACTTGAGTCTTACCTTTATCCTCCTTGCTAGGACCTACAAAATACCATCAACTATAACATAAGCAATTGCTTAGTAAGTAAATGGGTCAAATGCAAATAAAACTATAACAATACATAAGAATTTCATGGAGCATCTATAACATAAGTACATACCTTAAAATTGGTATTTACACTACTTGACATATAAAGCTATGGATCCAAGCTAACTATTACAAGCTCCAACAACTATAACATAATCAAATAATCATATTCAATATGATAATACATTAACCCACTATACTTACCTCCAGTTGATCAATAGGTTTCTACCAAGTAGAATCACCACTTCCTTAAGCTTCCTAAACAACAATTATGCTAAATTAGAGACTATAACTAGCAATTTCAAGAAATTGAACATCTCCTATTACTACTTTTAACTTCTAAATTCAAACCCTAATTATAAAAATAGGGGAAGATACTTACTTAATTAGAGATATGAAATTAAGGGTCCCCCTATCTTGATAATCACTACAATAGGTCCGAATTTGGATTCAATTAATGTGTTCTTGATGTCTACTTCTTCTTCTCTTCTAAACCCTTTCTTCACCTTGAGGTTTCTTCACAAATTCTGGATATCTCTTCTAATTACTAACTTTTTCTTTTTAATTAAATTACTTAGCCTTAATGGCAATATTAGTCCCTCCATTCTAGTATTCTTTTATATAGGTCACAAAAGTTCTTATTCTTTCTTACTAGCCACAATATTTAAGAAGCATTCATATTCATTCTAACGAAAGTTTAATACTTCTATATAACAATACCTTGACGGGATACGGGTGTAACAATTCACCCCTCCTAATAATTGATTTCGTCCCTGAAATCATGTTTGGAAAAGTTGAGGATACTTGCTCTTCATTCTTTCTTCCGGTTCCCATCTTATGGTTGTACCCTTTCGATTCTTCCATTGCACTTTCACTAATGGAATTTCTTTATTTCTTAGTTGCCTTGTCTTTCTCCCAAGTATTGCCTCCGGTTCTTCTTGAATCATTAATTTCGGATCCATCTCAACATCATCCAATGTAATTATACCAACTTCATCCGCTAAACATTTCCTTAGGTAAGATACATGGAATGTATTGTGAATTCCTTTCATCTCGTCGGGGAGATCCAATACATAAGCTACTTCACCAACTCTTTCTATGATCTTAAAGGGTCCTATGAATCTTGGCCCTAACTTTCCTTTATGTTTGAATCTAAGAACGCCCTTCCAAGGGGAAACCTTAAGCATAACATAGTCTCCAACTTCGAATTCAATTGGCCTTCTTCGATTATCGGCATAACTCTTCCCTCTATCTTGGGCCGCCTTAAGTCTTTCTCTAATCGTCTCGATTTTCTCGGTTGTTGCTAGTATTATATCCGTACTAGCTAACTCTCTCTCTTCCCCACTTCATCCCAACACACCGGAGTTCTACATTTCCTACCATAAAGCATTTCATAAGGTGGCATTTCAATGCTAGCATGGTAACTATTATTATAGGCAAATTCGACTAAAGGTAAATGATCGTCCCAATTTCCCCCAAAGTCAATTTCACAAGCTCTTAACATGTCTTCTAGTGTTTGAATCGTCCTCTCACTTTGTCCATCCGTTTGCGGGTGGAAAGCCGTACTCATGTGTAATCTTGTACCTAATTCTTCTTGGAAACTTCGCCAAAAAGTTGAAGTGAACCTTTCATCTCTATCGGAGATTATAGAAATGGGTACCCCATGGCGTGCAATTATTTCTTTCACATATATCTTGGCTAACTTGTGAACGGGGCATATCTTCCCTAATGGGAATGAAATGTGCACTTTTCGTTAGACGGTCTACTATTACCCAAATCGCGTCATGCTTTTTGGTCATTCTTGGTAACTTTGTAATGAAGTCGATAGTAATCTTTTCCCATTTCCAAATTGGTACTTCTAACGGTTGTACTTTACCATATGGTTTTTGGTGCTCGGCTTTAACTTTCAAACAGGTTAGGCATTTTTCAACATATTTCGCACAATCTCTTTTTATACCCGGCCACCAATAATCTCTTCTCAAATCATGATACATCTTGTTAGCCCCCGGATGAATAGAATACTTTGACTTATGTGCTTCATCTAAGAGTAACAACTTAACATCACTACGGAAAGGTATATAAATTCTCCCATACCGTGTTTTGAGTCCGCGACTATCTTCTTCAAAATGAGGGACATGGGAAGAAATTCGCTCTCCTTCCCAATTTTCTTCCTTCAAGGCTTCCTTTTGGGCTAACTTAACCTTGTCGAAAAAGTCAGTCGTAATAATCATTTGCAAGGAATGGATTTTAGTAACTTCATCTTGACCTTTTCGACTTAATGCATCGGCTACCACATTTGCCTTTCCTGGGTGATACCGGATTTCACAATTGTAGTCTTTTAGTAAATCTAGCCATCTTCTTTGCCTCATGTTCGGATCCTTTTTATCGAGGAAATACTGAAGACTTCGATGATCGGTGTAAATCACAAATTTCACACCGTAGAGATAATGCCTCCATAATTTTAGTGCAAGAACCACTACTGCGAATTCCAAATCATGCATCGGGTAATCTTTCTCATGCTTCTTTAACTGTCTTGAGGCATAGGCAATTACCTTGCCTCTTTGCATAAGGACACAACCAAGGCTGGAGTATGATGCATCACAATATACAACCATATCTTCTGTTCCTTCCGGTAACACTAAAATCGGTGCTTCACACAACTTCTTTCGTAAAGTAGAAAAAGCATCATCTTGTTCTTTTCCCCACTCAAAAGGGACATTCTTCTTGGTTAGTCTAGTTAATGAGGATGCAATCTTAGAAAAGTCTTGTATAAATCTCCGATAATACCCTGCCAATCCTAGAAAACTTCGTATCTCTCCCACATTTCTCGGAGCTCGCCAATTCATCACTGCTTCTATTTTTGAGGGGTCTACCTTAATACCTTCCGGATTAACAATATGACCGAGGAATTGAACTTCTTGTAACCAAAATTCACATTTCGAAAATTTTGCATACAACTTTTCTTTCCTTAAAGTTTCAAGAATCTCTCGTAGATGAACCGCATGCTCTTCCTCATTCTTTGAGTAAATAAGAATGTCATCAATAAATACAATTACATACTTATCCAACATCGGCCTACACACTCTATTCATTAGGTCCATAAAAACTGCGGGTGCATTTGTAAGTCCAAAAGGCATAACCGTAAATTCATAATGTCCATATCGTGTCCTAAAAGCTGTCTTAGGAATATCTTCTTCTCGAACCTTCAATTGATGATAACCCGAACATAAATCAATCTTGGAAAACCATTTAGCGCCTTGAAGTTGGTCAAAAAGATCATCGATTCTTGGCAAAGGGTACACGTTCTTCACTGTTACTTTATTCAATTCCCGGTAGTCAATGCACATACGCATGCTACCGTCCTTCTTTTTAACAAACAAAATCGGTGCTCCCCATGGCGAACTACTTGGACGAATAAAACCCTTATCTAACAATTCTTGAAGTTGGCTCATCAATTCTTTCATTTAAGAAGGGGCTAAACGGTAAGGGGTCTTCGCTATCGGTTTGGAACCCGGAATAAGGTCAATGCGAAATTCTACTTGTCTTTCGGGTGGGACACCCGGCAATTCCTCCGGAAAAATATCTCGAAATTCATTAAAAATAGGAACATCATCAAGACTTGCCTTCTTAATACTCGTATCTACCAAATGAGCCAAAAACGCACAACAACCCCGTGATAAGTATCTCCTAGCCTTCATTACTGAGCATATCTTAAATTCTCCTTTTCTTTTATCTCCATATACTACTATTTCTCGACCATTTGGACTCTTAATTCGTACCATCTTTTGATTACATAGAATGGCGGCATTGTGATAACTAAGCCAATCCATGCCTAAGATAACATCAAATTCTCCAAGCATTATAGGGATTTGATCGATCGATAAATATACTATTATCTAATTCCAACTCTACATCCCGAAACACATTAATCACAACTACCACTTTACTATCGGCTATGTAGGATCGTTATTTTTGTTGTGTTGATGATTCGGGTGGTCTTGGATGATCAAAATACATGTTTGCCATAGTTAGAGAGTTAGTAGAGAGAGAGAGGGTGTTCTTGCTAGAGGTTTACACAAAAGTATGGAATATTAGATTGAAAGCCCCACCCCTTCCATGGATGGAAGGGGTATTTATACTTACAGACACAACGACCTCCTATCGGCCTGTGGATCAGGGATACAGTGGGTAAAGACCCGTCCTTCCTCCACGGTGTTACACTACACTAAACTACGCTACTAAATAACTAATAAACTACAAAACAACGAAAATAACGACACGTCTACGAGCTAACTAATGCAAGATCATAATTGGGGTGACCGACACTTTAACATGGAATTTTCTAATTCCTAACAATCTCCCCCTAAGGGAGGTCACCCCATGAAATACATTTTGCTTCCTAGCATTCTATCATTGACTTCGTTCTTGAGCTCGTAGACTTCAATTCTTCAAATCCGCAATCTTGTGCTTTAGCAGTGATACTTCAAATTCCGCATAGTTTAGTACTTTCAGTGGAGGTCTTTGAACTGATCCACATCTTTGATGATCTTCGAGCTTTCTTTGAGATCATCAGCCACAGTAAATCTCTGGATCACCCTTTATTGTGTTGCCAACATGTGAAGTTGTGACTTTCGGACTGACATGCTCACACTTTTTGAATCAAGACATCTTTCCATCAGAGTAGCGGAAGCTTTACTGGCTCATGATATTTGCAGCAGCGTAGCAGAAGCATAGTATAGAAATATCAGAGCCAGGTTATGTAGATATGCACCAGTCATGATTTCTTCAATTAAGTGTGGATGCTGTGAGCATGCGGCTTTGGATTGACTCCTCAATTCTGATCAGCTGCAACCGTCCAAATGTACCTGCAAACAACAGTTAGCAATAAAACACACGAAAGTGTCTTTGATCACTTTCGTTGAATTGAGGTACACGGCCCATGGTTCCCCGTTGATCAGTACAAGTACTGCCTGTGATTAGGTAGGATTCCTAAGAATCTCCTTGACAGGGTTTCGCAGCTGTTCTAGCTGTTCTCAAACCGGAACGTCTCAAAGAAGACAACACGGAGTGAGTGAACCAGCGAATTGATATTCACTGATTGATGAAAAATGATATGAAAACAATCGCGTATTGATTTAAGAAAGAGTTTTGCAATACGACGAAGGTTTTATGAGAAAGATCAAATTTTCAAACAAAATACTTTTTGTATTAGAGAATGAGTACACATTCGACGTGCTAGCGAAAAGAAGAGATTCACACATCGAACAGTTTTTCTAAAAGTATTTTTCAATCAGAGATACTTTTTGAATTTGAAATATGAGTACACATTCGATGTGCTAGAGAAAAGAAGATTTGCACATCGAACGGTTTTTCCAAAAGTATTCGTCAATTCATGTCCTGGACCAAGGTTGATTCACGAGTGAATCTCCCCATTGTTTCTATCCAGTTGTCACAAGCTTGATCTTATAAAAGATCTCACATGCCACCTACCAAGAGCTTGTTTGATGTTGGCTCTAGAAGGCTTTCCATCTTCATCGTGAATATTGTTATATATCACTCAGATGTTCTGGCAATACCACAAGGATAATGCGTAGGACTCTTAATATATTCTTTCTTTCCACATTGTGTGAAAAAGCAAGTCTTCAAGAATTTAGTGTCCTAACGAGATATTGTGGATGATCTCTTGGCTCTAGACTCAATAGTGCATTTTTGGTTCATGTGCCGGAGACTAGGGAGAGGGTCTCCTTCTTCAATATCAACAATCTCTAAGAGAAAGTCGATAGATTATGTCGGTTCCCCGTGAGAATGAAACAAGCCCTTTTAAGAGGAACTTGAGTGGCTTGGGAAGTTTAGTGCAGTGCGTCACTGGGTCCATGACGTCTTGTCTTCAATACCGGCGTTACCTTAGTAACCACCAGTAGCATATGTATTGAACCCGGTTTCTGCCCTAAGGTTGAATTGATGGAGGGCTATTTCTTTTCACCCTTTTTACATTCAATTCTTTTTCATTCTTCAACCCCTTCAGTGCTTACCGAGACTTCATAACTAGAACCTTGTTGGGTTTATTCCAGTACTAGCTCTGTCTCAGTCCGCACTCTTCCCATTTCTCATTTTTCTCCTTTTTTTCAATATACCTAAAGACTCTACACTATCTAGTGGATTGTCCCTGGGTAGATCCCTCCGGCTCTGGCGGGATCGTGGGAACGAATACCTAACCTAACCATCCTTATAACACCATGCATAAAGTAAAATGGTCGGTCTTTTGGTACAGTTCATTCTTCCTTGAAACCAATTGAAAAAATCATTTGGAAAAACAATCAAGGTACTTGTGATACGAGATCAAAGCATTTTGTACCTTAATAGTTTTGATCATTTAGAAAACCTCCCCCTCAATATGTGCGTATGATTTAGAAATTGTTTAGCACAAGGAGGCAAGAGGACTTTGAAATATTTTCTTTGATCACAATTTTCATACGAAAAAGCCATTTGATTTTCATGGTAAAATTCTCCCTCTCAATATGTGCATAGAATATTTGAAATCATTTTATCACATAGAGGCAAGAGTTAATTTGAAGCACATCCACAATCACAAGAGCCAT
This sequence comes from Chrysanthemum seticuspe, assembly GCA_019973895.1. NCBI lineage: Eukaryota > Viridiplantae > Streptophyta > Magnoliopsida > Asterales > Asteraceae > Chrysanthemum > Chrysanthemum seticuspe. The sequence continues at coordinate 246,079,530 of BPTQ01000002.1, read as the reverse complement.
TAAGAAACCATTTGAAAACTCAATCAAGGTAAAAAAAACTTTTACCTCGATAGTTATGCTCCCCCTCAATATGTGCTTCGAGATTCGAAAGCGTTTAGCACATATGAGAGAGCAGCCTGCACAATTAAATCAAAGCGATCACCTTTTATCAAATTTCATTATTAAATCACAAATTATCCCCCGATCAAAAATATCAAACCCTTTGAGATTTTGGATCCCAAGTGATTTAATTAGGTTTAGAAAACATGGGAGAATATGTGGCCTGGTTTAAATACTCATCATGTTTTTGGATAAATCCTCCTCCTCAACATGTGCATTGTGTATGAAATCGTTTGGCACATGGAGGCAGGAGTGCCTTTAAAGGACTAAAACCAATTTCATTTAAAACAGATTTGAGATTTAAATCACGATCTCTACCCCGATCAGAAATGTCAAACCATTTGAGATTTGTGATCCCAACTGATTTAAATCATTTAGAAAAATTTGGGGAAAGACGTGGCAAGATTCAATTTTGAAAGATGACAGATAAGGACCATTTTAAGACATTAAAGATTGTTAGTGTCAGGTATGATAGTTTTAAGAGATCTTTAAGTAAAATAAAACAATTTCACAATCAAACAAGAACAGAAAAAATTTCATTTTGAAAGACCTTGATTCAAAAGAAAAATCATACCATGACATAACATTAAATCTTTAGATCACCACTTATTATCGTACAAGACGGAACTTTTGTGAAGAAACATCGTTTGAAAATATTTTATTTTAAATCACACTCCCCCTCAATCCATGACATAAGTCAATGATTGAGTGACTTATGTTTTGATAAAATGAAGTCCGGTGATTTTTAAAATTTAGTCCAATTTATTTTCAAAACAATATTTTTCCATTTTCAAAAACAATATTATTCAAAGTTTTAGAAAAATGGTATCATTCACTACTTGTCCTGCACAAAGATACATTAGGTGGTTGAGAAGCTTCCGTTTATGTTGCTGCTGTAGGGTTTGGAAGAAAAACCATCTGCTGATGCAGTGAGACTTCTTCTTACGTTGCATTTTGAATGCCAACTGAGGTCAAATTAAGCTCCGTTTCTTCAATCACTTAGAAGAAAACCATCTGCAGATGCAGTGAGACCTCTTACGTTGCATTTATGCCAACTCTCCATAGAAGTCCAATTAAGCTCCGTTTCTTCATTTGTCAACCCAAGATATAGTTACCATTTCCTTGCGGCATCCAATCATCTTCAATTGTGGGATCCGGATTGGGAACATTCTTATATACCAATATACCTGCATACGTTAGTGAACACACATACAGATATATGGTGGTCGACATCACCCAAACAGCAATCGACTAATTCAAGTCAATTCAACATATCAATCAGTTCATATAAGGTATGGAAATAATGTGTTCATCAAACTATAATCATCTAAACCTAACAATCACATCCTAGAAACCTAGTCCTTCAACATAGGCAATTATATATTATAATTAAGCACGTAGGATAATTAGGAAAGTCCGTTAGATGATGTAAATTTGACTAACATTATCCCCTCAATCAATGACTCATTTTCTAAAAAGTTTTAAAAGCGCTGAAATCATTGATTGAGTTTTTGCAATTTTATGAAAACTTTGTTAATACAAATAAGCCGTAAAAACGTTTATTTATATTTTACGATCTTCTAATGTTTTGTCGATAACAAAAGTAAAATCATATTAACGAAACAAATAAAATACGTAAATGGTTTGAACTAATAGTTTTATAACACACTTACGTTTTCATATAAAACACTATAACAAGATTAAGTGATTTTATATTTTAGATACACATGTACAACAACTAGTGTTTACATATTGGGTTAATACATACTTATATTAAGTACACTAAAATGGGTAAAAACAAGTATATACTAAAATGGGTAAAAGCAAGTATATACTAAATAGATAAAAACTAGCAAATGGTTTTTGACCCATAACCCATGGTTTTATATATACCACTTACACAAGTTCAATGTATTCTTAAGGTACATTGTATCTAGATTGAAAACCATGGATCAACCCATAACCCATGACCCATGACCCATAACCCAAAATACCCATGGGCAAAGAGGAGCGGACCACGGATCCCTAGCTTTGTGCTAGCCGGATCCCAAGTGGAAGGGATCCGTGGGATCCGGGTAAACAGTAGGTTTTTCCTCTATAAATAGTGAGCCATTTCTTCATTAATTCTTACCCCTCTCCAACATACTTTCTCCCCTGAGTCAAATCTCACTAACCATAGATCCAAGAGATCTATGTTTGTAGTTTTGTTTTTGTGTGATCTTGTAGGTTTCTCTTAAAGGGAAGATCATCACCTTTGAAGTCGAGCAAGCTCAAGTCCATGAGTTGCCAAGCTTCCTCATCATCAAGGCTATTGAAGTCCTCTTGTTGATGATCCCTTTCTTTCTTCAAAGAAGCGTAGTGTTAAAGACATTAGTGAAAGATGTCTCAAGTGTCAAGACGAAGATATTAGTGAAGGGTATCTATCGTCTATAAGATAAGCACTTGTGGTAGGTGCTTAGAAGTCAAGACAAGAAGCATTAGTGAAAGGTGCTTAGAAGTGAAGACACAAGACATTAGTGAAAGGTGTCTTGTAGATCTAATCAAAGACATTAGTGAAAGGTGTCTTGTAGATCTAATCAAAGACATTAGTGAAAGGTGTCTTATAGATCTAATCAAAGTCATTAGTGAAAGGTGCCTTAGATGTACATTCGATATGGTGTGTTTCGATGTACTAGATAGACTAGCATTAGATCCAAGGATATTGATGTCCTTGATGATGTTGTAAAGGAGTAGATATCCTTTGGGATTAGTCGTTGGTGTAGTGTGGTAGTAGTTCCTCCATTGCAATGGAACTAGGTGCTTAGCCTAGTACCTAATAAAGGGTAGGCGACGTTGTGAAGGTGTAGTTCACCTAAGGTGTGAAAGAACTCGGTGGTTAGCCTAGCACCGTATAAAGGGTAGGCGACGTTGTGTTAGGTGTGGTTCGCCTTGGTGTGAAAGAACTCGGTATTTAGCTTTGTACCGGCAAAAGGTTAAGCGACGTTGTGAAGGCTTCTCCGCCATAAGGAGATTGGTGTAGTGATTACAAACTCTCGAGTAGGTGACTCGGGGAGTGGAGTAGGGCAAGGAAGGTGTCCTTGTAGCCGAACCACTATAAATACTCGCGTTGTGGTTTTGTACTTTTTACTCTTATCTTTTCATTACATATCTTTATATGCTTGTTTATCAACATCCAACACACACAACCAAATAGATTGACATAAGTCGATCTAAATAGTTTAAAAGGAAGTTTTAATTGGTAAAACTATTCAACCCCCCCTTTTAGTTTTCCACAATTGGCATCAGAGCTTCGTTACCAAGTTTCTTGAAGTATATTGTACTTTAAAAACTTGATACGATCCATAGTTAATTGAAAACTACAAAGAAGGGTTTTCATAAAAACAAACACCATGTTTTTCAAAAACTATATGTTTGGATGTTGAGTTGATAACAACATTTTATATATATATATATATATATTTTTTTTTGCACTAATCTTCCTTGTGATATTGATTAGTCAAAGCTCATACTCACCAAGCTTTAGGAGTTGCTTGGTAACAAGAATACCTTCCTTAAGAAGGTATCTTAGACGCAAAAGAGCAGGAATCGTCTAAGTGACATTTGTCATTTGTAAAAGACATTCCTAAGTGCATTAGAGGTATGACTTTCTACTTATATCTAAATGATACTTGTTTAGTATATAAGTGTTATTTGCTAGGCTTTTATTTGAGTAGATTTTTGTGTTTACACATGTTTTACATGTAGCTTCGTTAGGAAGCTTGTTTTTCACATACGTGTTATTTTTCTCGTCTATAGTCATAGTATGTAGAGCTTATGCTTTATTTCTTCTAATAAAACAAAAAACACGAATTTCAAAAATTCCTCCTTCCCTATTAATAAACCCACTCGACGCACACTTTTTCAACCCTCAACTTTTCAAATTTTCCAATTTCAAAAATTTCCTCTCATTCAAAAACTTCATCTTCTTCTTCATTCCATCTCTTCCTAAACCAAGAAGATCCGTCATCAACATGGTTTACATCGCACTCGTGCTCATCGCCCTAACACTCATCGCACTTGTGTTCCCTATGATGAAGTTCACATACGGAGACATTTACTTTGTGTTGTTAATCTATATTGGGGTCATTTACCCAATCCTTTGTATCATCCTTAGCATTGAAATGCAATATTATTAACTATCTATTTTATCTAGGATGTTTGTGTTATTATGTGTGTTTCATTTCTTTTGATCTATATGTGTTATATTCTTTCGTGATACATTAGATGTCATGTATGCATGCTAAAAGAAAATGTAGACTAAAACATACTTCATGGTACAATAACCGTAAAACCTATGTTTTTATTAAAACTGGTTCTGTTACTACAGATCCACGGATCCCCCGGAAGTTACACTAGCCGGATCCCTTTTGAAAAGGAACCGTGGGATCCGTCCTACTGGAAAACAGTTTTCATGCAAGATTAAAAATCACTATCTTCCAAAATAATAATCCACTAGAGCTTCAAAACCATGGGTTAGCTAAATACTAATTGTTAATAGAATATCTAGTAAAAACGTTAGATTATTATAGGTTGACCATAAACGTCTTCCCTTATTAACCCATCACTTCTATAGGTTCAACTATGACGCATGAATACGAGTTTGATTTTTCACTCACTAGCGTCTACACCCCGAACATTTCCCTTGAGCCCAACACACCTGGCAATCATGTCCGTGGGTTCAATAATCTCGAAAACCGTCACTTCCATGAAGGGCGTATTGTAGACACCTCTCTACAATTCGAAGAAGGTATCAATACCTCCTTCCGAGCCATAGGACTAGAATGTCTTCTTGAAATTAACGAGAAGATATGTCCAAGGTTCATAATGGAATTCTTCCGTCAAGTGGAACTCGTTCGTAACGAGGATCGCTCTTTATCTCTTTGGTTTTATATCAAAAACCAAAAATTCACTTTAAGCCTTGGGCATTTTGCTCACATACTCCGAATTCCAAACCATGGACAATGTGCCTTCACCGAAGATTGGTCTCTTGACTCTCTCTTCAATTTTTGTGAAGAAAATAGCCCATATTGTTCACACATACCCTCTCTAGAAGAATTAACACGCATGATATGCAAACCTCGACCATATTACTCCAAATCTCCAATCCAAACATTATCCATACACGGGATATCCGAGAAGAGTATAAGCCTGCTGCTCTTATTCTACGTGAAAATGTTTGGAGTCTTAGGGGAAATCGAGATATTCTTCCTGCTTGTTGTGCTCACATGTTGTACTGTTTGCTAACACAACAACCATACAATCTCGCCTACTTCTTCGAAGGCGAATTGCAAATCTTCAAGGCTCCAAGAATAAACTCATTCCTTATGGAATGTTCTTGACACGCCTCTATCACAATGTTATGCACTTCCATCCTCAATTTCAAAGTCCGTTGTACGTACTTGTGAACAAGATGATGGAACCGCTAAACATATCTCTCATGAAGACGTTCTTCATTCATGATTCCACCAATACCCATCAATCACATAATGATCCTCCTAGTGAAGACACTCAAGGAACCTAGAATAGTCAAATAGGATCTATTCTACTCCTTAGTTATCAATGTAATCCTATCTCTTTCATGAAATAAAACATCTTACATTTGATATCCTAGTTTTAGAACTCCTTTAAACAAAACTTGGAATATAATGCACTGTCATGATCATTGCATACCTTTAGTAAAGGTTCTGTCTAGCAGATAGACGGATCCCATGATCATTGCATACCTTTAGTAAAGGTTGGAATATATGTTCTGTCTAGCACTGTCATGACCAAACTACCCATCACATCAAACAAGAACAGAGAGATTGTTCGGAATCATCATGTTGATGTATACATGAAGCATTAACCGGAAGCACTTTGTCGATAAACTCATCAATCCGAGTAAAGATGTCAACGACCGGCTCTTAGAAGAAACTCCATGTAAAGATGATCCGATAAGAAGAAGCTCGGTTCTTACATGAGTTAGGAGCCGTTTGACCATATATTCTCAAATATTAATCAACCATGCAGTATTATCACACTTCTTCTCCCTCTCAAGAATTGCAGACGAAGTTGCCATTCTTGACTAAATAAGTGAAAATCATCCGAATGTTCTATTCACACTTCTCTCCCGCAAAATAAGCACATGATGTCGCCATCTTCATTATAATCGAGCAAGTGGAATGAGAAAACAATCAGTGGTAGCCCGGTTCACTTTATGACTGAAGCGCATGGAAAAAGCATGAAGCATGTTGATGAGAATGGTCATTAATTAGAAGATTTCTCTTCTTCAGAAGATAAAGCGCACTGACACGTACACTTTTCTTTTCTTTAGAGAACGAGGCATGAACTGTTGTGTTCATACGTCATAAGAAGATTTCTCTTCTTTTGAAGATAAAGCGCACTGAGACGTACACTTTTCTTTTCTTTAGAGTACGAGGCCTGAACTGATGTGAACAGACGTCATAAGAAGATTTCTCTTCTTTGGAAGATAAAGCGCACTGAAACGTACACTTTTCTTTTCTTTAGAGTACGAGGCTTGAACTGATATGTTCAAACGTCATAATCTCTCTCTTTTCAGCTCTCTTAGCAAAACATGTAATCAACCCCATTATCATTCAGTAGGCTCTTTGTCGTGACAGCTGATGGAGAAAACCCAATATGATGAATTTGACCCTGAAGTAAACTAACCCGAACTCGTGACTTAAACTTGCACATATGTAACAAAGAGCGGTGCCGAGAATTCATGCTCCATTGAATCTCATAAGTACTCTATACTCTTCAACCAACCAACCATCAAGTATAAGACGTACATCACCTCTTGAAAATCCACAATTGAATGTGACACTGAGCACTACAACGTAACTCCTTAAAGTGATAGTTATTTTGAGATGATAAGAGCCTAATTCCCCCAAGTGGTAAAAAGAAAAGGTAAGAGTCACCCAACAATAAATAGATTTCCAAGTCTTCGTTTTTGATAATAAGCTCGAACAAGGATCATGAAGAATCTTCATCCATCCATCCCCGATACCTTCAGATACTAAGTACACTCGCCCGTGATAATTCACTTCAACCTCAAAGAAATAATAGTGAATTAACTTCGTTGTCACATCTTCTGAACTGCTCAAATCTAGCCTTCTTTGACATTTAAACGAACTTTGATAATGGTTTCATCCCGACCATGGTTAAATGCACATAACCCCGTAAAACCATGTAATAACCAAACTGCCATGACAAATATCCAAACACACATCCAATTCATGAAGTACACTCTTTTATCCCTTCTTTGAAACAGAAAACGTAGCACCAACATCAAAAGAGATCTCGAAATACACTTTCCTTTCTCCAAGATGGTTCCATCATTACGGGATTTTACAACTCTATGGTTTAAACCGAGAAATAGTTTCTTTCGCGGGATTTTACAAAACCAAGAATAAACCGTAAGATAGATCCGGAAATGCACTTTACTATTACCAGGATGTTTCCATTGTCACGGGATTTTACAAGTCTCAGATTTAAACCGAGAAATAGTTTCTTTCGCGGGATTTTACAAAATCAAGACAAAACCGTAAACAATGTCAGCTTTGAATGAATTATGACAATTTTGGTTTCTGTGAATATCTGTTTTAGGGGAACATGCAGCGGTTCATCAACGGTTCATTATCCAACATCAACAACATCATCAACCATCCAATCAACACTTTGGAAAACACATCATTCACACATTCTGTCGGCTATTGTAGTGACCACATGGAGAAGTAAACTCGATATACCAAACTTGAACAAGACGTAACATTCCCCGAATTTGTTACTTAAGCTTGCACTAATCCTGGTGAAAAAGAAACGGTGTACCCAATGTACAAAACCTCTTGACATTCTCAACTGAGTGAGACACCGAAGTGATAGCTACATAGTGGGTTAAGCAAGAAAGAATCACACACGTAACTAAATAGTCAAGACTTTATCACCCTCTATAAAAGCCCAAACAAGTCATCTTCGCGGAAGGGTAGAAAGAAAGAAGACGAAATAAGTAAACGTGCCCGGAAAACCTCACCACAAATCCAAGTAAGAAATACCGTGCAAACAATCCCGTAGTCAACCTTGTTCAATCATTAATTCAAGCCGTGACGTAATATCCTTCGTGGAAATATATTCACCAAAGTACCAATCAACTTAACACAACAACTCTCATCATCAAATCTGATAGCCCAAGACTCATTAACACTAGGTCGCCTATCAATTAATAGAATAAATCCGTCCATGCCTATGAGTGATATTGCAACTTAAGGCCCAAATTATTAATAAACGGATATTACCCGGTTCATTCAATTCATTATATGCCCATGAGACCAATTTTGAAAATTACGAAGCCCATGGATAACCCGAATACCACGAATATCTTGCAACCCATGAGACATATAACAATAATACTTCTCATACCAATTCCACAAGGACTTGTAAAATAATCCGATTTAGACACACTCATCACTTCATCACTCAAATGCTAGTCGTCACATACAAGCACATCAGGTTTATATTCAATATTATCATATAACCATGTTATCATTCAATATTGTCATTCATGAAGCAATAACATATTTCGGATATCCAATCACGTCCAAGTTCAGTAGCATAACAGCTTGGCCCATTATACAAAGTGTATTATGCTGAGGCCCAAGAGATCAAATCAATTCGGCCCAAAGAAGTTACACCTGATCCATCATTTTAACCCTAAATCTTCGGGTATTAAAGACACATCAAATATTTGCATAACCCTAATATCACTTCACAAAAACAAATCGCCTCTTTATCATCTTCAAACCCTAATCACTCTCCCATCATAATTCAGCCCGCCTCTTTTCATCACAGTTACCAAACCCTAAACACCTCTCTTAAAAAAACGCCAACCACATTCTAATCTCTCTCAAACCAATGCCTCCATCTTGTATTATCATCTCCAAATCAAACCCAAATGATTATATCTTAAAGACGGATCCCCTTTATTTTTTTCTTTGAATTTCATATTTGCCTCGCCACAGGGTTGGCTCGAGGATGTTATGAGACGGCCACAGGGATGGTCATAAGCTTCATTATCCATGGCACATCTTCAAGATCAATTAGTGGTCTCGGGTAAGATTTTAACGTGGTATTGTTCTTGTTTAGTCTTCAATCGAAACAAAGAAAAAGATTGAAACCAAATGGTTTTGGTCTTTCTTTATATTTCGAATATTATTGTGAAGTATTAACTTCGAACATGACAAGATCAATGATGATATTGGTTCAACGAAAGAAAAAAATCTTGGAAAGATAAGACGTGAACCATGGCTGAGATCTTTTGAAAGTTTTCTTTTTGTTCTATGAGTCTTGGTTGATGGTTGAATGGAGAAGAAATATGAGTTAGGATAGATTTGTGATTTGATGTTGTTGGTTTTCTGTCGATTGGACTGATGATGTATTGAAACTGAGGTCAAGTCGAGATGTTGGTTTATGGTATTGGTATTTAGTTTTTGATGTCAAGTCTACTCATTCTTCATCCTTTCTGTCAAGTTGCTAGCATAAGTCGCTAGCTAAGTCGCTACCCAAAACTGATAAGTTGCTAGGTCTTCAAAACATGAGTTAAGTTGCTAGCCAATTTTTTCACACAAGTCGCTACTTGTTAAATAACAAGTAGCCAAGTCGCTAACCTTTTAGTCACAAGTTGCTAGCATAGCTTTAAACCAATTCGTTACTTCTTTCAAAACACAAGTCGCTAGGGTCATGAGTCAATTCGCTAACTTCTTCATCTTTCAAGTCGCTAACTTATCAATATAAGTCGCTAGGTCATTTTCAGTATTAAGTCGCCACTTAGTTTTATACATAACTCGCTATTGACTTTCAAGAAAGTCAACGATTAACCACGTCGCTACAGAGATAAATATCAAGTCGCTAGGCAAGTCGCTACAATTTTAGAACACAACTCGCTACTTGTTAAAAAAACAAGTAGCTACATGAGTCAAGTCGCTATGATGAACATGAGGACCATTTTTTCCGAATAAGTTGCACAACCCAGAAAACTTGCATAAAACTGCTTCCTTGACCCAAGTTTTGACCACAAAAAATGACCAGATATTCATTTGACCATAAAAACAGTGATTGGAACAAGACAGATGCCATTTTGACCATAAAAATAGTGAGTTGAGATAACAGACTTGGACAGAAAAACATGAAACAAGACAGATGAGGACTTTGAATGGACCAAGATACATTTTGACCAAACAGATACATAGCAAAACATTTTCGAATCAGTTTACCAAAATATAACAACACAGTGAAAACCACAATACATCAATAACACATTAAGCATGGTACGAAACCACCATAAATCAACACAACACAAAAACCTTGGCTCTGGTACCAATTGTAGGATCGTTATTTTTGTTGTGTTGATGATTCGGGTGGTCTTGGATGATCAAAATACATGTTTGCCATAGTTAGAGAGTTAGTAGAGAGAGAGAGGGTGTTCTTGCTAGAGGTTTACATAAAAGTATGGAATATTAGATTGAAAGCCCCACCCCTTCCATGGATGGAAGGGGTATTTATACTTACAGACACAACGACCTCCTATCGGCCTGTAGATCAGGGATACAGTGGGTAACGACCCGTCCTTCCTCCACGGTGTTACACTACACTAAACTACGCTACTAAATAACTAATAAACTACAAAACAACGAAAATAACGACACGTCTACGAGCTAACTAATGCAAGATCATAATTGGGGTGACCGACACTTTAACATGGAATTTTCTAATTCCTAACAGGCTATTTCTACTTCAAGGGGTTTGGCGAGTTTAGATAGTGCGGATGTTAATTGCTTGCTAAATTCTAATGACACGAAGGATACGCTAGCCCCCGAATCATAGAGGACTCGAGCGGGAATGAAATTAACAAAAATTATACCTGTAATGACATCGGGTCCCGACTTTGTTTCCTCCACTCCCATTTGGTAAACTCGCGCCTTAGGTTTCAGAATTTCAACTTTTTCTTCTTTGACCGTCTTCACAATCTTAGCATCATTCGTTTTTCGACTCGGACATTCATTCAACTTGTGCCCAACTTGATTACACCCATAACATATAACCATCGGCCTCAGGCATTCTTTACTCATGTGACTTAAAGAACCGCACTTGTAACACCCCGGCATATTGAGTCTACACTCACCATAATGAAGCTTGTGACACTTCTTGCATTGTGTCTTGCCTTGATTTCCTCCGACCCTTCTACCTAAATCAAACCTTGGCTTTTTACCTTCTCTATCTCCGAACACTTGCTTTCTCTTAACCTCCTAATCTTCTTTACTCTTCTTTCTCATCAAATCCGCTTCTCTCACACGTGCCCGGCTTAGAAGATCTTCCAAAGTACTACACTTAAATGGTGAGGTCACTTCACGGATTTCATCCTTAAGCATCCTTTGGAATCTATCTACCTTGAGCTTCTCATTATTATGGTACTCGGAGCAATAAGGGACCATGTCATTAAATTTCTTCCATAACTCATTCACCGTTTCATTTGTTTGTACTAGAGTCTGAAATTCTTCCCGAATTTTGTCAATCTCCTCCGCCGGTATATACTCCGAAGTAAATAATTCCTTGAACTCTCTCCATGAACATGAATCCGACCAAGCCTCCCCTTTTTCACACACTTTCCCTTCCCACCAAGTCCTAGCCTATCACGAAGAAAATTGATGGCATATACAACCTTCTTTGCCTCTTCACACCCACTTGTGTGAAAGGCACCTTCAACAGCGATAAGCCATCTATTACAAGCTATAGGATCAAGGGTCCCCGTAAATTTAGGTACGTCACATGCCGTGAAATCACGGTAAGATGATTTATCATTCTTAGTAACCCTACCATGACCTTCTTCTCTTCTTAGTTCCGCAAACTCTCTTTGCATTACTTCTTGTATATTTAGAGTGGTTTCCTTGACAACATACGGCATAGATTTTTCTAGTGCCTTTCCTATCCTTCTCCTCATTAACACTTCTAAAGCTTTTACTTGTTCATTTGTAAACCCTTCTAAAGTAGGACCCTCTAAACTAGAAGAAGAGAAATTCTCCGAAATCGTATCATTCTTGGATGGGTCACTTGCCGAAGATCCGGCATGTTTAGAGGTAATAGCCTTTATGGCTTCCTTTTGGTGGGGAGTATTCATTTCTTCTTTACTGTAACATATGACAAACATTTGATTAAGCAACATCACCTATAACCTACAAAAATAGTATAACTCTTTCATAACTCACCCTAAACACCACCTGCACAAAGCCTTAACGATCTTAGGTAATACATATATGCCATCTTCTTATAACCACGGTGGCCAAGCGTAGTTATAAAAACATGTAACATATGTACTCCTTAAAATCATCAAGGAAGTGTACACGTAGTATAACTATTACTAATATAATTTACGCGGCCTAAGTCTAGGAAATTCTAAGGTAAAGATCCTAAATCTCTTAGACCAAGGCTCTGATACCAACTTGTTACGCCCCTAAAACGGAAATTTTAAAACTTTTATTAATGACATGGATGACAAAGAAGGAAGGAAAATCTGGAAGTTTTATTTTTAAAATGTGACGGCGTCAGGTTATAAAGGCGACGCCGTCTGAGACTACAACGTGACGGCTCAGAAAGATTTTACGACGGCGTCAAATTATAATCGTGACGGCTCAGAAAGTTTTGGTAAAAATGCGACGGCGTCAGGTTCTAAATGCGACGCCGTCAGGAACCCAGACCTGCACATTTTGTGCAGACTTACTGCCCTTTAACTCAACAAAACTACATACCACTTAAACATTTCCACAAAACCTGTAGACAGCTTGTAACTCATATAAGAGCAACTAATACTAATAATCCCAACACTTTTAACCTTCAAAACGAGTAATCGGCTTTATGTCAAACATCATTTTTAGCTCCATGACCCATAATTACAATAACTTGACACATTGACTTAATGTTTTAGAGAACATAAACATAAAGACAATTATTAACGGAAAGAAGACCAAGACACTTGAAAATATACCAAAACGACTTGACTCTTCGGGGCTTCCAACTTTAACACCTTGGTTCCAAAAGACAAGCTTAACTAGAAGCTCAAGCAAAATCCATTCTACACTTGAGTCTTACCTTTATCCTCCTTGCTAGGACCTACAAAATATCATCAACTATAACATAAGCAATTGCTTAGTAAGTAAATGGGTCAAATGCAAATAAAACTATAACAATACATAAGAATTTCATGGAGCATCTATAACATAAGTACATACCTTAAAATTGGTATTTACACTACTTGACATATAAAGCTATGGATCCAAGCTAACTATTACAAGCTCCAACAACTATAACATAATCAAATAATCATATTCAATATGATAATACATTAACCCACTATACTTACCTCCAGTTGATCAATAGGTTTCTACCAAGTAGAATCACCACTTCCTTAAGCTTCCTAAACAACAATTATGCTAAATTAGAGACTATAACTAGCAATTTCAAGAAATTGAACATCTCCTATAACTACTTTTAACTTCTAAATTCAAAACCCTAATTATAAAAATTGGGGAAGATACTTACTTAATTAGAGATATGAAATTAAGGGTCCCCATATCTTGATAATCACTACAATAGGTCCGAATTTGGATTCAATTAATGTGTTCTTGATGTCTACTTCTTCTTCTCTTCTAAACCCTTTCTTCACCTTAAGGTTTCTTCATAAATTCTGGATATCTCTTCTACTTACTAACTTTTTCTTTTTAATTAAATTACTTAGCCTTAATGGCAACATTAGTCCCTCCATTCTAGTATTCTTTTATATAGGTCACAAAAGTTCTTATTCTTTCTTACTAGCCACAATATTTAAGAAGCATTCATATTCATTCTAACGAAAGTTTAATACTTCTATATAACAATACCTTGACGGGATACGGGTGTAACATGTGATGTGTGTGTTAGTAGTAGAAATGTATTTTGTATTTAGTACATGCAAGAGGCTGTGATGATGATTATCTTATTTGATATGCAAATGAAGTGATTTACCGTATGTTGGCATGGCAATTTTAATACATTATTTTGCAGCCACGGCGGTTATATCCTGATGTTTTTGTGTTTATCAAACCTTTTACAGATCTGAGCCTTGCTAATGCATATAAATAGAAACTCCTGATTGGTATACTCACATAGATGATTAACATCTTCGGGTCAATCATGTTTCATTGTGGTTGGCATCCTATGGCAACACATGAATATATATTTTCTGTGAGAGTATATAATCATTTCTCCCTAGCAGACGCCCGTCCCAATGAACCATGATTGGCTCAAAGATTTGTATCATGTATGTGAGTAAACTAGACATGTAACTTTTTCAAACAATTCCATTACGTATATATGCTGATAATTTGTAAGAGGCTGTGATGACAAGTATCTTATTAAATCATGTAAATGATGCGATATTCTGTTTCATGGCGCGACAATTCTATAGTATTGCAGCCATGGCGGTTGTATCATGATGTTGTGTAAACTATTGATTTATACAGATCTGAGCCTCCGTATTATGTTAAGAAAAGGTAATTGTACAATTCAGTTGCGAAACTAACATATGAATGATCAAAGATGGATGTACGGCACGACCTCTGAGTAGCAAAATAAACTTAATATGGTGTCGTTCATCCATCTTTGATTATTCATTACTGTTTGCTGCCATGGCGGTTATATCTTATATGCAGCCAGGTTAACCAAATGCAGATAGTTTGTTTACTTACAATTCAGCTTTGTTAATTGAATGGCATGTCAGACCTGGGATTATTTGTGTGATTCATAAATCAGCCTAGATCTGACATGCTATTCAATCAGCAAACCTGGATTGCAGGTGAACAAACAATTATATGGAGGAGTTTTAGACCATCGCCAAAGGCGACTGTTGCCCATGGGGCATTTAGGGAAGTTAATTTTATCATATGTTGATTTTTTGTTACTTTATATGAGTGTGATATAATTGTTATAGACTGTTGATAGATTTTAAAAAATATTTAGTTTAAATATGTAAAGGAGTTACTTAACAAAGAAGGAACAATATGATATACTTGTGGATTCAAAGTCAAGTTGAAAGTAACAATGTGGCCATACGCAACTTCCTACATTCAAATTGTCTTTGAATATCTCAATGATCACGATAGTGTGTATTGTTCATGACACGCCACACTCCATGATTATCCAACTCAAATGCTTTTCTAGAATCCACAAATTGTAGAAAAGACGTTGGTACTTTGAGCTTCCCTTCGAAAACCCATTCCTATGTCACTGTCATAGCAATGGGTTTTGACATGGCAATGGGATTTCGAGTGGAGGGTCAAAGTACTAACGTTTATCCACTTGTTTATAACATATTGACAAGCAACTTTGTTAACCAACTCCTTTACATAGGTAATTGTTTGAAGTAGTTGGTTTATTTTGGGACACATGTGTGTATTTGTGATATGCAAGAGGCTGTGATGACAAATTATCTTATATGATATGCAAATGATGTGATTTACCGTATGTTGGCATGGCAATTTAATTACATTATTTTGCAGCCATGGCGGTTATATCCTGATGTTCCGGTGTTTATCCAACTTTTTTACAGATCTGAGCCTTGCTAATTCATATTACACTGCACACTCAGTTTGGAAGTTTATATGAGTCGATACACTTCTTATAGACTATTGCTAGGTTTTTAAAAAAAGTTAAGGATCAATTTGATATACTTGTGGATTAAAAGGGAAGTAGAAGATTTCTAGGTGGCCACGTTACTTTGTATATGCATACGGAATTTCAGCATAGTTATCCATTATGAATTCCCAAACAGTGCCTTTTGTTTTTTCAACAATCTAGCAATCCGCCTGGTGCAGGCCTTTGCTCAAAGGGAGTTGAAACGACAAAAGGTACTGTAGGGGGATTCAGAAGGGTTCACTAAGTTGAAATTCCATACACATGTAAAAAATAACGTGGCCACATTGGTATGTTCAACTTCTTTTTGAATCCGCAAGTATATCAAATTGTTCTTTAACTTTTTTTAACAATCTAGCAAAACTATAATTATGATTTTAAAAAACATAATTAACCCTTTTCAGTTCCCATACATTTCCTGTTGTCCACAAGTGTGTATTCGTGATATGCAAGAGGTTGTGATGACGAATATCTTATTTTGATATGCAAATGATGTGATTTACCGTACGTTGGCATGGCAATTGTATTACATAATTTTGCAGCCATGGCGGTTATATCCTGATGTTCCGGTGCTTATCCAATTTTTTTACAGATCTGAGCCTTGCTAATGCATATCAGAATGCACACTCAGTTTCGAAGTTTATATGAGTCTGATATACTTGTTATACATTTTTGATAGGTTGTTAAAAAAAGTTAAAGATCAATATGATATACTTGTGGATTAGAAGGGAAGTAGAACGTTTCTAGGTGGCCACGTTACTTTCTACATGAGTAGGGAATTTCAGCATAGTTTCCCAATCTTAATTCCCATACAGTTCCATTTGTTTTTTCAACGATCTAGCAATCCGCCTGGTGCAGGCCTTTACCCAAAGGGAGTTGAAACGACAAAAGGTACTGTATGGGGATTCAGAAGGGTTCACTAAGTTAAAATTCCATACACACCTACAAAATAACGCGGCCACATTGGTATGTTCAACTTTCTTTTGAATCCGCAACTATATCATATTGTTCCTTAACTTTTTTCAAGAATCTAGCGAAACTATAATTATGTTTGTTCAACAATCTAGCAAATCCCCTGGTGTGTGTATACATAAGGGGTGTGTGTGTATGAGGCTGTGACGACATGTATCTTATTAAATCATGCAAGTGATGCGATATTCCATATCTTGGCGTGGCAATTCTATAGTTTATACTATTGTAGCCATGGCGGTTATATCCTGATGTTTTGTAAACTATTGATTTATACAGATCTGAGCCTCATTCAAATGTTTTAAAAGTTGTCTAAAATTGGGCCATTGTTTAATTGGTGTGAGTATGATACAAATACTTCATTTGTTAAATATGATTGTCGTATTAGGAAGTCAGTATACTTTTTTTATTGATTGTAGTTGTCGTAAGATACTTATTAATTGTTGTTAACTTGTTTATTTTTTTCTTCTAAGGAATACGAAGCCAATGTCATCGTTAGGAGCAAATTGAAATACTTTTCAATAATTAAAGAAAAGCTGAATCATACTCGAAGGAAATTGTTTAGGACAACCTGTTTTGGAGGGTGGCTGGATATGTTCTTTTTTGACCATGAACACATATGTTAGATTATGTTTTACAAAAACAGGGTTTTGTGGATAATCGTCACTATGACATGCCCCTTATATATACTCTTGATGGTCATAGTCTACATTTTGGTCGACCCGAGTTCTCTCTTATAACAGGCTTTCGTTTTGGGACAGCGAGTTTTGATTTATATAGTTCAGGGGATTTAACATTTAAGTTGAGGGTATTTACAAAAAAATTAGGGGTAAAACTTTCCAACTTAGATCTTCTTGGTGTTATTGAGGATGAAGAGTTGTTCGGTAAATTAACTGATGAAGACGCAGTCCGTGTGTGTATATTGTTATCGTTAGAGGTTATTTTTATGGGTCGCTTATTGGTTGAAGAGGTGGATGATTCACTCCTTCGTTTGGTCGAAGACCTTGATGCATGGAATTCCTTTCCATGGGGGGAGCACATTTGGAGGCACTTGTACGACCAGATACTAGACGTTGTATCAAACCACAAGTGGGAACACCTAAAGGGTCTGGAAAGAGACCGGAAGTATGTTCCAACATACACGGTTGTTGGATTTGTTTGGGCATTCAAGGTTATTCCTATTTATATTATCTTTTCTTAGTTATTATTATTGACCCCAAGGTATGAGAGTAATGCATCTTTATTATTATAGATATGGATTCTTGAGTCGTTTGAAAGAAGCAGTCATTGATGGAATAAAGTCCCAGATGTCATACCAAGGGCAGTAGCGTGGTCAAGGAAAGTAATGTTTACAAGATCGGATTATGGATTGCTATTTGGCAAGGTAAAACACATTCAAATGTTTCAATGCATTAGACGAGCGCCAGTCGGACTGGTATATGCAATTTAA
This sequence comes from Chrysanthemum seticuspe, assembly GCA_019973895.1. Taxonomy (NCBI): domain Eukaryota; kingdom Viridiplantae; phylum Streptophyta; class Magnoliopsida; order Asterales; family Asteraceae; genus Chrysanthemum; species Chrysanthemum seticuspe. The sequence continues at coordinate 246,061,259 of BPTQ01000002.1, read as the reverse complement.
TTTCCTTGTGGTTGATGATGTTATTTAGGACTCGAAGATAATTTATGATCTGAAACCAACATTAGACAAGCACCAGTCGGAGTGGTATATGCAATTTAGGGAATTTTACCTGCACTACATACCAAGGACTCTTCCAACAAAAATACCGCATGATTACGATGTGTATCTACAGAAGTTGGCTGCTGCACGGAAACGTGGTAGGACAGAAAAAAAGTATTTACCGATTGTGTCTAGGGTACAGACCAGTAGTCTTCTAACAGAAATCAGCCTCAAGGATTGTGTCATTCAAGAATTGAATTCTCGTGTTTTCAAACTCGAGGCTATTATTCAGGTTATTTACTAGTCAACTTTAAATAATAACTATACGTTTATTTATATTAGAAATATTGTTAAGGATAATACCCTTTATTACTTTGTAGGTCCTTGCAAGTGAAAGAACTAGCGGATTTCGGGTAATAAGTTCATCGATATATTATCTTTATTTCTTAAACAAACTGTTGGTTTTACAATGAACTTTATTTCGCTTACAGGATAAATTGGATTTTACTGCATCCTTTTCACACCTGAGCTATGAGTTTCGAGACCAACTAAATCGTGAATTCTACGAATTGGTTGACTCTCTTATTTCTAGCAGTCGTTCAGACCCGGTTGATGTCGATGATGAGGATGATGTTGTTCTGGTAATGTGATTTCCAAATGTACACCTTATCCATAGTATAGTATTAAATGTATTTGCATCACCTATTACTCAGGAGTATCTGTTGGAAGAGGAATTAAGGTTGAGGAAAGAAGAGGAAGAACGGTGGAGGATGGAAGAACAAAAGATGATGGAAAAGGATTTTCTAATGGCGATGATAGAGGAGAAGAATCGCAGGTTGCAAAAGGCAAAGTTGTTGAAGATTGAGAAGGATAAGAAAAAGAGGTCTATAGCTTTCTATAATTCAGACCATTGGAAAAGAGCCAAGGCAGACATAACACCTGACAAGAAGAGTAAAAAAGATGGTGCGGAGTCGTCGTATTACTGGTCAAAAAGATTTGTGGAATCTCAAAATAATCGAACACCTCCCTATGGGTGCCGGGATCCAGATATGACCGCACAGTTAGAAAAGGTTAAACCTTGGGTTGAGGTATGAAAAACAACTTTTAACATTTTTTTTTAAATGTTTTTAATTTACGTGTTAGTAACAACGTGTGTGTAGGTTCTTTCTCGAAGGAACAAGGCTATCGACATAGTACATCTTACTGATGAGTACGATGAATTTCTTGGAAACCAGGGGCCCCTTCGATGTATGTTTCCTTGGTCCAAAGAAGTTCGTGTGGATCGGAGGTTTTGGGAATCCTTAGTGTGTTTAGACCCTCCTAAGAAAGGTTGGCTTATGGACGAGGTAACAGTCACGCATATCTTTCACTTTGACAGTATATTCATTTTATATTGTTGCTTTTATACCCTAATCATTTTTTATTGTTGCTTTATAGCACATAGAGTTGTGGGTGGAATACATGTTGCATTTCAGACCCGATGGCGCTGATTGGGCTATGGTTACTGCATACTTTGTTCAGCTGCTCTTACAAGACTCCATCCCCATTTGGTATGTTAACAGGGAAAAGTACAAACTCCAATGGGCTGATGTTGAACAGGTAATAGTTGTGTTCATTCCTTTATACATATATTGGTATGTGTTTTGTTAACCTTTGGTGTTATACGGCAGGTTTATATGCCTATCAATGAAAAGGAAAAACATTGGTTTCTGGCTCGATTCCATATTAGGACGGGGGTTGTAACATTTTATGACAGTGGCGATAAGCATGATCCTGAGTGGCGTCCTTGGTACAAGGAGATGCGGTCATGTTTACAGGTACCATTGCTTTAAGTTCTTAATTGATAAATGTTTGTCAATACAACAAAATTAACAAACTAGTTAATAGAACAACAGTTTTGTAACTAGTAGTTACAAACAAACTAGTTATTGACTAAGTTGCCCATGCGTCATTGTTGCCCAACTATAATAAATTATGGAACATACACTTTCAAGTGTCTATGAACCTGCCCCCTGTACTTGTTCATTAATTTGATGGTAGTATTAAGCACAAATCAACTCTTTAAACTCCAACTTAACTATTTAACCATTTAATACAAGTACTATTTCTTAAATGCATATCTTATGGGTTGGTCCCTAGATATGGATGCTCTAATTGTTCTATTTATAATACTCTTACTGTCCATACAACACTAAACACATACTTACAGTTTCGAAGTTGCCCTCAAAAAAAAGTTCAAGGTTGCCCAAGAACATTTAATAGTTGCCCACAAAATTCTTGTGAAAGTTGCCCATCTTAATTGATTTCACAGTTGGCCATTAAAATTTCACGATGTCTGACACCATTCCAATTGAAGTTCAAATGGATATAGTTAATAGGCTCTCAGTGAGGTGTGTGGCTCAATGCCGCAGTGTGTGCAAGGCTTGGAAGTCTTGCATAGACAACATGCATTTCACCGTCCGTTATGGTGTTCGAATCACTCCACCAGTTTCATACCTTTTGCTGTACAAGCAGAATCTTAAAGGTTACGTGGGTTTGGTAGAACAAAATTTTTACGTGAACCCTCTTTCCTCAAACATTTCTTTTTCTGACGTTAAACCAATTGGTTGGTAACATGGAGTTTGGGGTTTTACCTATGGACCAATTGTCCGTGATACCATGGCGGTCGTTTGGAACCCATCCATCAACCGATCAGTCGGCACGTTTGTCCCCTATGTGAACACATCACAGGAGAATGAAAAACGCTTTTTGGCTTTTGGGATTCGTCCTGACAATTTTGATCCGACCTTCCTAAAAATTTCATACCCATTCAATCCAACACAGCCATGCACTGTCTTAATTTTCACCTTCTCCTCAAAACAATGGACGGTGTTAGATCAGCATTGCTTGCTTCCTAATACAATCAGAATCAAAAAAGCAAGTCAAGCAAATGTTGGGGTTATATCTATTGGTGTGGTTATCAACGGTTGTATGCTAATGATGGTAGCACATTCGACAGCTATGTTATTGTTTCTTTTGACTTGCTCACCCACCGTTTCCAAGTCCTGGACATACCTGATGAATTAATAGGCAAACTTCCTTTACCGTTCTATGTTTCAAACCTAAGAGACAATCTGGTGGTTTCTGGAAACATTCATGGGGATGTCATTTCTGTTTTCTCTATATGGTTTATAACGGTTGTTGGTGGTACGATTGCATCTGCTACACAGCTTCTTAGCATTACCACTCCAATAGCACTCAAATTAATTGGTTTTGACGACAACAACGACCCTGTTCTTGAAATTGGAAACCAGGAAGGATTTAACGCAACCATTGTACTATACAAGCTTGCTACTGGGAACTTCCAGCACCTGGGCATCGAGGGAGATGTTGGGTCCTTTTTGTTCAAACCGTTACATGAATCACTTATTTTGCAGACTCATCGTGATATGGCGGCTTATTAGGATGTCTGGTTTCATTGTAGTTTGGTGTAGTTTATGTTTTCAGTGTTTGCTATAGCTTCAGTGTGTCAGATGTAAACATTTAAGTTGTTATGTATTGTGTTAAGTTTGTATGTAAAATAACAAAATATGTTTGGATGTATATACAGGCTGGACTACCAATCGTTCTAGAGAAAGCCAGTGTCTTCCAGAAGAAAGGTATAAATCCGACAACATATGCAATTACCTTCAAGAATGCACCCAACGTTCCAGATCAGGGGACTCTGTTTGGTGATTGTGGTATCTGGGTATGCATATTCTTATACCGATTGTCACATGGGAAGGCATTGGACGTCGATAACCCTTTACAGGCTGCCCTTGCATATCGTGAGCATATGGCTATTTTTTTTTAAACACAGAGTATGTGTTTGGTAGTCATGTTGTTGTCATATTTGGTTGTAATTCTAACTATTTGTAACAAGGGAGGAATTTTGTAATTCTAAACTGATGTATCAACTACTTTAATTAATGTGAACCCCAGACAGGGATGTATTATTTTGTTATTATCGTTGTCATTAAAAGTGTTCGCATGCTTGCGTTTTTTTTGTATCGAGCTCTATTTAAAGAATTTATTGGAAGGAATGCTTCTCATTTTGCCAGATAAGTGCCCTTTTCATGATGGCCTTTTATTACAACTTATTAATGTTCTTGTGTTGTTATCTTTAAATAATGAAAAGCTTTTCAATTTGCTGTATGTTGTTGTATCCGCCACCTGTTCAGAAGAAACAACTGCTGCAAAGAATTTAGTCGATGGAATTCTTCTCATTTTGCAAGATAAGTGCCCTTTTCATGGTGGCCTATTTACTACTGCTGTGCCATACGAACATCTTCCCGCAATCTTGCTGTTCGTATGGCACAGCAGTAGTAAATAGGCCATCGACTAAATTCTTTGCACAACAATTGTTCAGAAGAAACAACTGCTGCAAAGAAACAATTGTTGTGCCATACGAATAGCAGTACATTCAATTGTTGTAGCCTTTCTTCAGTGATTTGAAGCAATCTTCCCGCAAGCACATTCAATTGTTGTGCCATACGAACATCTTCGCCAGAGGCTTGGTAGCAATAGAACACTAACATATCAGGCCAGTTATTAGAATTTGCATCGGCTCTAAGCTTATCACACCTAGGAAATCTAGACATTTCCTTATCCCAATACTTTATCACAAATTAAAAAAAATAAACTGGTTAACTAACAAGGGGGGTTTGTTGTCTTTAAATAGGCAAGCAACAAATACATACATTACTGTTAACTGCATTTGTTTTATCATATAAATCTTCCATGCCAACATTACATCTTTTATTAATATTTTAATTCATCACACCATGACCACATGTCCTCATAATTCAGTCTGTCACATGATGCACAGCTGCTCCCATATTATTGAATAACATCCCAAAAAAATTTACAGCCTTTCAAATGCTTTAAACCTCATCCACATATTGTCACTATATTTGTTTTTTTTTTCACTTACACATGCTCACAAGATTTACTATTTCTGAACAAACATCCAAAACAGGACAAATGCTAGTTGGTTTTGCATTGGCCTTTTGCATTGACTAACCTTTCACAATTAATGACCATGCCCTTGAACATAAAACTTAAAGAAACATTCATACAAAAACACAACGTTTTATTCATGACAAAATACAAATGGTGTGGTTAAAGAAAAATACATTAAAATGCAATAAACTTAAAATTCATGCAACATTGCTGGCAATATAGCCAGTAAGTTAATCTTGGAACCACAATTCACCACACAACCAATTGCAGTACTGTTTAACTTTAAGCATACACATACTTAGCCTTACACAACCATTTAACAACTATTACCTTAGTTAAATAAAGAGAAAATTGACCTAGTAATTATCCATGTTATTGAAATCATCCAAGTGATATGTATATGATGATTCAGGGAGTGAATTTAGGTTAATGCCAGAATTATCTACGTAACCCTCCCAAATGTTGTTACTTGGTTCACCATCCCAACGTACGGCATCCCAATCCTGGTAAATTCTCCCATTTTGAAAATACTCGTCGTCCACTTGCGATTTTGGGTCATCTTTCAATTGAAAATGAGTACCTGACCTAGGATTACGCGTTCCCTGTTCAGGTGCCATCTCTTGCATAACTTCTTTACCATTGTCTGTCCTGCTATTCCTTTTTTTCTGCCAACGTATTTAACCTATCTTGTCAGAATACTAAAAAACAATATTAGATATACATTTGAATGAACAATCTAGGTTACCTTTTTGCTGGCCAATGGTTCCATGCATGATGCACGGGTATGCCCTACGGTACCACACCTCCCACATTTTCTAATTTTTGGCTCCTCATTTTTTGATGGGAAGTGATCTTTGTTTTTAGGTCTTCCTGTCTGCCTCTTGTCCATCAACGGCGGTTTAACCTTTTGCAAGTTACCCGGATCATGCCATTCTGACTCTATTTCCAAAGGATACACCATTTCATGATATGTGCCTTTGAGTGCAGTTTTTGTAAACCATGTTTCCGCCCATTTGTTACAGTTAGTCAATTTTTCTTCTCTACACACGGCACACACATGACCACATGGTAGTCCCGAAAGTTGCCATTTCCTGCACGTTGTAGTTGATCGAAAACTGTTACACGAATAGACAACATCTACCGTAATAAACAACCTGTATATTGCAGGTACCTGCAACTGCATTCATTCTTTAAGAAATCAACAATATGACTATGACGATTGTCTAGAACTTGGTACACAACACACATGGCAATGCCTCTTACTTCCCAATTAGCACTCTTCAACATTCTCTGCTCAACCCTTCTAAGCTGCCCATTTTGTAAGTTCAAATTCCGGTGCGTCTACAAAATAAACATACATCAGGTAACATTTATCGAACATATAGTTATACTGTAGTATTTTTCACGACGTTCGAAATACCAATCTTGTAGAAGCCGTCTGTAGTACTCCAAGAGCATAGTTATTGGTACCTTTCGAACGTGCCTTGTTAATGAATTTATTGATTCCGCACTGTTTGACGTCAAATAATTGTATCTCTTTCCACTGCAATATGCCCTTGACCACTTTTCATACCCGGCGTCTTCTAGTTTTTTTACGGCTTCTGATTTTTTTGCACGAAGCTCAGAAATTGCTTTATCAAAATCTTCAGTTGTATAGGTTTTGCACACCTTCCAGTACAAAGCCTTATGCTTTTTACGGGTGAAGTTGCAAATCATCATCAAGTGACGACAACAATAACCATGAAAGCAATTTGGAAAAACTGTGTCACAAGCTTTTGTTATTGAATGATGCATGTCTGAAATAATCGCCAGATTAGGCACTTCACCAATGCATTCTTTCAACCACGCCAAAAACAATGTCCAGGCTTCAGCGGTCTCACCCTGTGCGACCCCGGTAGCGATTGGAATAATCTGATTATTTCCATCCATACCAACAGCAAGCAAGTTGGTTCCTAGATACTTCCCTTTCAGATGCGCAGCGTCAATTATAATCAATGGCCGCATGAAGGCTATAAAACTCCGAATCTAGTATCGTTAAGTATATATTAGTGCTTAGTATACATTAAGAATAATAATAGTAATAATAATAATACTAACAATTGATATAAATGTGCCCGAAACTTACCGCAAAACCAAATGCTACAAAAACCATCTTAAATCTTCCAGCTTCGTCTGTATTGATGTGTGTTACAGTCCCCTCGTTTTTTAGCTTTAGGTTATGACAATATAAAGCTAACTGCTCAAACGATTGTTCATGTTTACCGTTCAACACCTCAAATGCCAAATTCCTACCCCCCAAGTTCGTTTGTAAGAAATGTTTACTTTCCATTCAAGACTCATATCTCTTTGTATGTCCTTTCCAGTATATACCCTCCGATTATCTTTCAATTTATCGATTAGCAACTGACTAAGTAATTTCATTGTCGCATTACGATGATTAGGATGTAATTCAGTTCTTGAACATGTGTGGACATTGTTGACGTTAGATACAAAGAATGTGCTATCCAGTTTTTTTTACGGGTGTATATGTTCCATGAGCAGCCTTCATTTATACATTTCACGCTGTACCTCGTGGGATCAGATTTAGTAACTTTGTATTCAAAACGCTCAAGTAATGATTTCTTTCCAATAGTAAACATGCATTTTGCTTTATTATAAAATTCTTTATGTTTGAAAAAAATGGTATCGGTTTTCTGGGAATCGCTGTTTTTTAATTCTGGTTGTGGTGCAGTTGGTGGCATGGGCATATTTTTAAATGAATCTCTTTGCGACGGAGGAAGTGAATGATCAGGTTGGTGAAAAAAGGTCTCTTCGACCTTTGGGGTGTCATGATAACTATCTTTGTGAATCAGCGGAAAATTAAGGTCTAATGATAAATGATTAGAAGTCGATGATGATTTTACCTCTGAAGGTGGAGGTTCTTTTGTTGAAATTAACAGAGCCTGAGTTTGCTCATTCTTATAACATAGTTCATGAATGAAGAATTGGACGTCTTCATCATCAACAACGTCCAATTCCATGGAACCATCTTTGTAAGATAACCTGACTCTATCATTTGGTGTGTCTTTCACACCGTCAACCTTTTTCTTCACATACGCCACTAGTTTATTGAAAGTGATATTTTAGGTAGTTTAACTGCATGTTTAGATGAAGGATGCACTAAATAAACCTTAAAATTAGAATTGTCATCGTAATCCATGGTTGTGTTTTGAACAAATTTAGGTGGAAATAATTCTTGGACTTTACAGTAAACTCTTTTAAGTAAGCCAAGTGCAAATTACCAGCCCTTTGTACTTGTGCATTTACTTAGGTTGCCCAACGATGTAAACTTTCTAAGGTTGCCCAAAATAAGTGTATCAACAAAGATACACTTTAATGACTGTATTAAGTATGAACCACCCATTTGTGATTGTTTATTATTAATGTTGTACTTGTGCCAACTGCCTAAGATTTACTAAGATACACATTTATTTGTGTTATGTGAAAATTTTATTAAGTTGCCTAAACTTGCCAACTGCCCACTGGATGAAACTTGTAACTTATCCCAACTACATATAGATTGTTTAAGTAATATCAATTTCATATTTGTAGTAATGTCTAACGGTAAAAATTCATTACTATTGTTAGTATGCTATAACTAGTTTTAGTAATATATTTACGATCCTTAATTTTTTTTAAATTTAATTTTTTTTAACATAATTAACAGGGATTGTGCGTAAGCGTTTGTCTTTTGAAGTGGAATGACCATGTGATGACGTGCTTAATGAAATATTTAGGAAACAACTTAACAAAAGATCTAAGAAAGATGTAGCTGAAAAAGGTGCGTTGTCTGTCAAGGAAAGAGGTGACAAGAATAAAGATGAGCACAACAAAATAAATGGAAATGTTGATGGTGAGAAGTCGATTACTAAGCAGCATGAAGATGAAGCAATAATGGAACAACTAGCCAAACAAGATAGGGATGAAAAAGAAATGGAAGAGAGAATGTGACAAGACCGGGAACACGAGGATCTGTTCTATAAGATAGAATAAGGTCACCTTGGACAGTCAAAATGAAGGATAAATTTAGTTAAAGTTAGATTATCATCCTGCAGACTTGTATGTTTCTTTCCTAAACTTAATCTTAGTTTAAAAAAACATGTAATTCACTTCTTTAAAGTTCATATATTTCACTTTCCAGACTTGCATGTTTGTTTCCAGGCTTATATACTTGGAAATTATTCATTAATTTATAAAACTGCATCAACGGATGCAGTGCTAGATGCTTCCCATTCATACAACCATCTAATAAGTACATCAAGAGTTATCCACTGTATTGAAGTGGGCAACCCACTGCTAGTGCATTTTCATGAAGATGGAAACCCAGTTGGGCTGTTGTGTAAGTTCATGGTGATAAAGTATTAAAATGTGGGATGAGGATCCTCTCATGTTCATGGTGATAAAGTATTATTGTACATTTGAATTAAAATAACATAAATGTCTTGCAATATGACAATGTACAATTATAACAAACACATTACCTCTCATGTTCAAATAAACATGAGAGGATCCTTATCCTAAAATGTGAATAAGGTGTGACTTGTTGTGGAGTAAACGTGGTCTAACCACTGCTGGTTGTGGGAAAACCACTGCTAGTACATTTGTAACCACAGATAGTCGTGGGCAACCCACGGGTAGTATACTTCTAACCACCCCTGTGTGTGGGCAACCCACGGCTAGTATCTTTCGAACCACTGCTAGTGCAGTATTGATGAAAATGGAAACTCAAGGGGGTGTTATGTAACAGCTTGGTCTAAAAGTTATAATCCCCAAATCACTGCGCTATCAAATAATTGATCTTTAAACACTTGAAATTGGCGCTCCAAACAAACCCTAACCACTCCCAAACTGATAATTAAACGTCTTTTACATCCAAATCACACAATGCCGAAAGAATATTGCACCACACACAACCTCGTTGCATACCTAACCAAGAACATTCATACTGAAGGGTTCCATGAAATGATTGCTTTTATCAAACACACACCAATTCACTATGCATTAAGAGTACAACCTATCATTCTTAAAGCCTACATTCATCAATTTTGGTTGAAGGCAGAAATTCAAGAACGAGATGGAGCAGAGGTTATTAGGAGTGTTGTTGATGAGAATGAGATTATAGTCAAAGAGGAGGTGATTAGGGAGGTTTTGAAGCTGGAGGATGCTGATGGGGTTGTCAATTTGTCTGATGATGATATTTTTGAGGGGTTGGAAAGATTGGGTTATGAGAAAAATGTGGAAAGAATTAAGTATCATAAAGGTATGTTCTCACCCCAATGGAAGTTTTTAATACATACTTTGCTTATGTGTGTAAGCAATAAGACCACTGGCTTTGATGAGTTTCCATCAAAAATAGCAACTGTTGTCATATGTTTATCACAGGGAGGGTGTTTAACTGGTCTAGGATGATCTTTGAGGGGTTTATGAAGAACATTAAAGAAAAGGGTAAATACTACTTATATCCTAGGGTTGTTCAATTATTAGTGGAGAAACATATCACGGCACCCATTCCTCATAAAAGGGAGTATAAGGTACATCATATGTTACCTAGGGTGTTTACACACTTGAGAAAAAAGAATGACAAGTTCTCAGGAAAGCTTACACCTTTATTCCCTAATATGCTTAACTTGCCAGACATTCCTGATAATGAGGAAGTACTTGAAACCCAACCCAACCAAAGCAATGATGCTCAACCCACTGCTACCACATCTAAACACACTGCTAACCCAACTGAATCCACTGCTGAACCATTACCTTTACCTGAATCACAAAACACCCAAACCACTGATGCTGATCCCACTGCTACAACTGACGCTCAACCCAATGCCACCGTATCTGATCCCACGGGTACCACATATGGTGAGAATATTATAGAAGTAGTGAATGAATTAAAGGCTAAATGTACACAAATGGAAAATACAATAAGAAGGTTGAAGCACAGGGTTTCTTTGTTGGAGAGAGTAAGAAGACCAAGGTTTGCTGCATCTAATAGAGTAACGAAGATGACTAAGAAGGTCAGGTCCTCAAAGGGGAGGAGCAAAAGCATTGATTCAGGGGAGGATGTAAACATGGATGTTGAGATGGATTTCGATAGTGGAGATCATGGTGGTGACTATATGGTTACTGACAAGGAAGGAAAAGAAGTCGTGCTTGAAGCTTTAAAGGTTGTAGTTGACAAAGAGGAAGAAGTTGGGCAGGAAATAACCACTCCTATTGTTGCTGAAATCACTGATGCCACCTTAATGACAACCACGGTCACACAACCACCCAAGTCTAAGGAAGTTGACAAAGAGGTTGCTGGTACCCTGATGAACTTATGTAAAACCTTACCCAGTCGGACTGGATCGGGTACTGCACATTTTCCTATTATACTTAAACCCACTGGTCCTAAACCCTTGGCTAAACCTTTGGCTAAAGGTTTGAAGGTTGGAAAAGCAGAATTGGTAGAGGAAGGAAAAGAACAAGTGGTAGAACCTTTGAATGTTGTAGTTGAAGACGAAGAGGAAGAAGTTGTGCAGGCTCTATCAAGTGATACTACAAATGACAGCACTGCTGCAACCTCAGAGGTAATTTCATCGACAGTTACTTCATATACACATATTGCTACTACAACCACTGATGGTACGACTATCACAACTACTGTAACACCACCATCGAAGGTGAAGGAAGTTGAGAAGGAGGTTGCAGGTACACTGCTGAACTTATGTAGAACCTTAGCAATTCCTGATTCTGTTATTGCACCTGTTCCCATTGTAATTGAACCTACTGGAAATAAACCATTGGCTAATAGTTTGAAGATTGGGGAGCCAGTTAAGATAGTAGTTGGTCAACCAGACATAGGAACGGGTGAAGCTATTTCTGAACCTGAAGAAGAAGAACTTGAATTTGATAGTAAGGAGGATCAGATTTCACACGATCATGAATTATCAAAAAACTTAGATGAATAATTTAAGGCTGAACATCTTGCTTTTGAAAAAAAAAGAAGATGATGAAGCTAGTATGAGAGTGATTGAACGGTGGAACAAGGATCAAGCATTTCTTCAGGCTTCTGAAATGCTAAAGTTGGAATGGAGTACTGAAGAATGGGCACTATTAGACGTTCCATCAAGGTCTAAGGTTCTGGCTGCGAGGGCGAGACAAATGCAGAAGGAAAGAAGTGTCGTAGAATATAATAGTAAGAATAACAAACCTCCTACTAAGGCTCAAATGAGAAATGGAATGATCAAGATTCTCAGGCACGTGGAGTTTTGCAAAGGCAAGGATTTGAAAAAATGCACGTACGAAGAGATTAAAGAGCTGTATGAACGTTGGATAAGAATGAATGATGATTTCAATCCTATGAATTCTGAGAAAGAAGCTGAGTGGATCAAGAATGAACAAAAGCGAAAAGCAGAAATTCTGGAGAATGTGTGTTCTAAGAAACAGAAATTGGATGAAGAGATGGAGAGATGGAGAGGGAAGAAAGAATGGATGTGTATCTTACGGTGAGTGATAGACAAGAGCCGATTAATCCTACACCACTAAGCGCAACTCAGCCAGTTCATGATTTGAAAATAATCACTGAAAATGGTAAAGAAGTCATTGAAATAACAAGAGCAGATGGATGCAGAAGTACATACGTAGATTTTGGAAGCTTGTTGTTCTTTCTATCAAAAGAGGATTTGGAACAGTTATGGAAAGTCATTGATTTTAGATATGGAAAGCATGGGCCAACTGGAGAATTAGCAAGGTTCGTGTGGACATCAGTGAAAAACATGTGTCAACCTAATCCAGTGGACAAATTTTGGAAAGAATTTGAAGTAGTTGAATGGATGCTTTATGAGCATTCCAGAGTACATGCTGTACAATCTACTAAGGATAAGTTTTTCATGTTTATTGATAAACACTATCCATTGTCCAAAACTGTTGCCACGAAAATGTTGGAAGCGACGCTTGATCCACAAGGAACCATATCAACAAATCCAATGATAGATCAATTGCTCTTGAAGATTCAAAAGATTGCTGGTGTACAAGGTCCTTTGGCAATAAAACTCTCAAGGAAGGTTAAGTAGAATGGGTGGTGTATCTAATAAGAAGGCTGAGGAGGCTGGTGGGTCAAACCATGGATTGAATTATTGTTGGAACCACGGCAAGTATGATGAAACCACGGCTAGAAGAAATGTTGAAACCACGGCTAGTAGGATGAAACCACGGCTAGAAGAACTGTTGAAACCACGGCTAGTAGGATGGAACCACGGCTAGTAGGATGAAACCACGGCTAGTAGAAGATTGGACGCTGGTTTAAATGTAATATTATGATTTATATGTAATAAGTTTAGAGTAGTGATTATGATCATTTAAACAAGCAATACTAATATCAACTAATAATATTTACAAACTTTCACAATACATTTTGGATATTTACCGATTTATCATTGATCGATGGTGAACCGTCAAGTTTTATCACACAAGCTAGCCACTTGTGAATGGCTAACCGTAATAAACTTCAAACAGCTCAGACACCAATGCAATGAAGATCAGAGGAGTATAGTGTTTCCCCAGGTCGTTATGTCCCAACGAGCTGTGCGATGAATAATCAAACGAATAGTGATCGGATGATATTGAACCGGAAAAGGATTGATTGATTATACCTAAAGAAAAAGTCTATAAATTACAGAGGCTTAAATGCAAATTAAAGAAAATTAAAAAGATAAATTATATTAAATAAACGCTATCACTATTTTTAAAATCTGATATTTTTGATTTTTCTTTTATAAAATTAAATTAAAAACTATGTGACGTACAAAAGAAAATGTGAAACTGAAGCAATATTAATCCTAAAAATATAAAAATGACATTTTTACAAACATAATGATAAGAGAAAATTATTAGAAAAAGAAAATTATTTTTAAAACTATTTATCTAATTATTATTAATTAAAAACTATTTTTAACTATTTAATTATACCCTAAAATACAAGAAAATATGAAATAAAGCTAGAAAAATGAAATTATGACTTAGAAAAATCTAAAATAACTAAAGAGAATTTTCAAAACTAAATTTATATTTTTCTGATTATTTTCCTATTTTCTATGAATTAAAAACTATTTAAAACTAATTAAATTGCTAAAAATTACAAATTAAACTAAGAAAAATCTGGAAAAATATTTTTTTGACTTTTTATATTTATCTTAACCTAGGAAAAATGAAAACTTATTTTTTTGAAGTTTTTCTGATATAATTGTATTAAAAGCTAATTAAAAAGTACTAAAAATTGATTTAAATGAGGAAAAATAGCAAACAGTGCTAGAAAAATATGAAAAATTCAAGAAAAGTCTAAAATAATATTCTAAATCTGAGAAAAATATAAAAACAGTGGCTTATGTGCAAGATTATGGAACTGCAATGCAAAGTGCTTATAAATAAGCACTCAAAATAAGCCAAAAGCCACAAATAAGCACCAAACTATTACTGAAGCTAAATTATGCTAACACTACTCAAAAGCAACCAAACAAAACTGCTCTTAACCTCTATTGTACAAGCTACTCAGATTTGATGATTTGAAAACCAAGTGCACACAACAGATTTTACCTACTACTTTATAGCTTAAAAACAAGCTACCCAATAAGCTGGAACTTAAAAACAGATGTTGGAACTTAGAGTAGACCTGGCTAGCTACTTATAAACCAAAGATGAGCCTGAGATAAGCTAGATTGAGCTTTTGACAAGCTCTGCAAGAACACCTGTGCACACTCAATATACACTGAGTCAGTGCACAGGGGATTTTAGACCCAATTGACAAGCCATTTTGGAGCTTGTAAAAAATTACAAAAATTCAACTAAAATCAGATTAAGTAACTTGACCAACTGAAGTTTTTAAACCCCAAGTTTTACTTGAATTCACCCAAAATTGAATCAATGAAAAATCATCCCAGTTGGGCTGAAACTGGATTTTTCATTTTTTTGACTTTTGAAACAGTTTTGATATTTTGACTTTTTTGAGATTTGAAACCAATTTGTGGACTGAGATTGATGTATTATGATGAAATAAACCTAATGCAAGCTATCTCTATGTATTACAAACCTAAACACTGATTATGACCAACTGATTCAAGCAACTGTGATCACTAGGACAGATCTAATGCAAATTTGACTTTGGCTATTTTAGTGTGCAAATAACTGACCAATTTGACTCTATCACACCCTAGTAAGACTAAAGCAACTAGATTTAAACACTGAAATACCCTTAATCTCAGTTTTGCTAGAAAATCCAAACACCACTTATTCTACTGATTTGCAATTTAAATTGAGCTAACCACTGAACTAGTTTGTATTATCACTTAAACTGACT
This sequence comes from Chrysanthemum seticuspe, assembly GCA_019973895.1. Lineage (NCBI taxonomy): Eukaryota > Viridiplantae > Streptophyta > Magnoliopsida > Asterales > Asteraceae > Chrysanthemum > Chrysanthemum seticuspe. The sequence continues at coordinate 246,045,871 of BPTQ01000002.1, read as the reverse complement.
CTAATTACCCTAATTACCACTAAATAAACAGGCCTAAACTGTTAATGACCACAGATACAAATACAAGTACAATATGCAAACTGAATTAGAAATGAAAATGAGATAAACACTCACAAGTGTCCAGCTTATTTTGCAGCTTAAACCAGTACCAACCTACACTAGTCTAATCCAATCCAACCCCAAATCAGCTCTGCATCAACCCATATCCACTGCCATTACTGCTTAGCCAAAATTCAACAAAGTTTGACTTTTGTTGACCAGAAACCAATATTGATTGAATCTGTTTTATAAGCTTACTAAAAGCTATAAACAGCTTAAATAAGCTTATTTGAGTTTAAAATAAGCTACTTGGAGCATTGATTATAAGAGATTGAAACTGAATTTTTCAACAGTGAGCATAAGAACTTGAAACTACATTAAAACTTTGAATTGATACTAGAAAGTAGATTACACTGATAAAATGACTTGAGTTTAGTACATAAAAGCAAAAGATTACAGTTTTCAACTTAAACTAAAACATTTATATTAAAAACGACATGTAAGAAATTTAAAACTAAGAACTACTACTTCCTCTTGCTTCTTCTTCCTTTATTTATACCCAAAAAGACTTCTCTCTCCAAACTGAGCATTTCCCACTTGCTTTTACATCCATTGGATCACTTGGGTGATTATTGGCCGTTTGATTGAAATTTGGCGCCAAATTGGTTTTTGCCAGTGGGGGGTTGAGTGCAAGGGAAAGGGAAGCATTAAATGCTTCTTGGATGTTGTTGAGGTTGAGGGAACATGGTGTGGTGAGAGATAGCTGGAAGGATGGGAGTATCTGGGTTTGCAGGTGAGCAGGTGGGAGAAGAAAGAAAAGAGAGGGAAAGGGTGGGTTGACCGGGGTGTTTGACTGGGGTTTAATATTATAAAGGGGGGGTCAAACAGGGGGGTCAATTGGCTTGGCAGGGGTCCAAATGGGTTTTGACAAGGGCCAAGGGTCATGGCTTAGGTTATTAATACAAGGACTTGTTTTGCAATTTCTGAAAGTACAAGGGACCAAAGCTGCCATTTCTGATTTTCCAGGGACCAATCATGTACATTCTGAAATTATAATCCAAGGGCCAAACTTGACAATCTCCAATATTCCAGGGACCAAACTTGTCATTTTTAAAACTCAAAGGACTAAACTTGTAATTTCTCAAAACTTTTGATATTTTTCACCAAAGGACTAATTTTGACAACTTATGATTTTAAAAGGACCTTTGGTGACTTTTCTTTTGAAATAAGTGCTCAGGGACTATTTCTGACAACTTTTGAAACTTGGGGGACTGAAACTGCCAATTATGCAAACTTAGCTCATTTTTCATCTGATTTTAAACATTTTGCATCTGAAACATATAAAATGCAATTTTGAGATATTTTCAGTATTTTGATGCATTTATGAGCTTTTTTAAATGTTTTGCAGTTCAGATTTAACCAAAAATGATGAGTATTTACACACTCATCAATCCCCCACACTAAACTATTGCTAGTCCCTAGCAATCTTTTGAGAAAACTTAATGGATTTGAATCTCTTTACCAAAAGCCATTACTTCTGGAGTAGCCAAATGTTTCAGTTCAAGTAAGAACTATGGTACACTGATAACCATATGATTTTGAGCAAATCACCAGCTTCCAACGGATTTGATTTGTCTTTACCAGAAGTCGTTTGCTTCTGGACTAGCCAACTCTTAGATAAATTATCAATATTATCTTTGGTGAGTCGATTACCAATTATGGTTTTCCACTTGCCTTTACCACAAGCCATAAACTTGCGGGCTAGCCAACTCTTCACTTTTAAGGATATGGTGAGCTGAATACCATACAATTTTGGGCAAATTGCAAGCCGTCAACGGATTTGAGATATCTTTACCAAGAGCCGTTTGCTCCTGGATTAGCCAATCCTTTTGTTTATTAGACATGGCGGACTGATAACCATAAGCTGAGTAAGTGCAGAACACTTACTCCAAAAAAAAATTTTGGCCAAAAATGGGGGAATTGGGCGGTATAATTACATGATAAAATTCGTGAGAATTCCCCCCCACACTAGAAATGAATATTGCCCTCAATATTCAAAGTACCGGCGGTTATGCCGAAACAAAGAACGTAAAAGGGAAATACTACGGCCATTATTATGAAAGATTTCTTTTTTTTTTTTTTTTTAATTTTTTTTTTTTTGAAGAAACTTTATATACAACAGCGGGGGGCAACTCCCCCACACTAGGGTGGTGGAAAATAGAAAGAAGTAAGAAATATGGGTGAAAACCCATATGGCATGCTACTGTTTTTGATTCCCGAGTCGCTAGCTTGACTCGACCCCGCATTCATTTGTTCATGGGGAAAGCAACGTGGAAAACCAATCTCGATCGGACTTTCATTCACAGTGTTAATAAACATATGAACATCATAAAGTTCCACACCGACGAGATATAACCGCGGTATTGTTAATAGTAGAAACTATAAAGGATGATACCGGGGTCAAAGATGGTGTCCTCATTCCCGAAAGAGAAAAGGGAAAGAGCAACCACACCATCTGTGAAGAATGGAATAAAGATGTGCATGAGAATGCAAGTCCATTCCTCATCAGAAAGAAGCAAATCACCATTTTTGACATTTTTAAGCTTAAACTTGAAGCTTATATGGTGATTGTCAATAAGATGTCCGGGAGGGAGGGTGGGAAACGGTTCTTCAATCAACAGATTTTCCAGAAAAAGGATGTCTCCCTCCGAATCAAAGTAAGTATTATCAATTCCTGTTGGAATTGACTCATCACTAAGAAAGGCATCGACTTCATTCCAAAAGTTGTCATCTTCCTCATCAGGAGTGAGAGAAGGGATGGAAGAGTCGGGAATAATAAGACTAGGAGATGATGGATCATTTTTGAGCAATTCTTCAATGGGAAGAATGTCTCCCATTGGATCACAAACATCATCATCCAATTCAGATGAAACTGAAGAGAGTTTGGTTTCATCCACAGAGTTAACAAACTCGATACGATAAACTGATTCCGGAGGTGGGACAAGTGGTGTGCTCTTAGAGCTAGCAATTTCCACCACTTCCGATAAAGTCTCCGATTCTAGATCATCATCATCAAGAACACTCTTGACTTCCCTGGTACAACTTTCAAACCATTTGTTTGAACCAGGGTTGATTTTCAAGGCTTTTAACTCAGCACGTTTTTGGTGACTCCTCTTAACCGTGAAATTTGAGAGTGTTGCATTGATTCTTTCAGATTTTTGATCAATTATGCCAACACTCTGTTTGGATAGAGGCTTGGAGTTTTGGTTGATATTCAACGTGAGTTCTTCGTTGTCAACCCGTATGGTCAACTCTTCAGCAAATACATCAATTAGAGCACGACTCGTTCTCAAGAAAGCTCTCCCTAAGATGAGGGGAACTCTAGGATCTGCATCAAAGTCTACTACAACAAAGTCAGTAGGAAAGTGAAACTTTCCTACTTTCATCACGACATCCTCGGCTATCCCAAGTGGACGAGTTATGGTACGGTTCGCTAGCTCGAGTGTCATACAAGTGGATGTAAGTTTAGGAAGAGACAGTTTCTTCCATACTGAGAGTGGCATAAGGTTAATGCTAGCGCCAAGATCGGCCAAGGCGGAGCATTGAACCATCCCCAAGAAATCACACGGGATTAAAAACCTGCCAGGGTCTTCAAGCTTTTTGGGAAGCTTCTTGAGAAGGACCGCTGAGCATTGCTCATTGAGAGGGGTTTTAGCCATCTCAGATAGCTTATCTTTGTTGCTCAGTAAGCCTTTAAGCGTGGATGCAAATTTGGGCATTAGAACGAGAGCATCAACGAAGCTTATATCAAAGTGTAGTTCATTGAAGATTTGGAAAAAAATTTCCATTTGCTCTTTGTTTTTGTCTTTGAGCTTCTCATCATTCATTCTTGATGGGTAAGGAAGCTGACTAGACTTTTGAGCCGGGATGGAAGTGTTTTCTGGCTCAGAATTGTCTTCGGAACTTCGGGTTCCGGATTAACGCTTTGGTCTTCGGAACTTCGGGTTCCGGACTTAAAGCTTGGACTACCGAAGGTGGGACGTGTGCGGTACTTCGTGGGCTTGAGAAATGCACCTTGTCCGTTGTATCCTTGGTAACTTGACTCATTGCTCCTGGTGGAGGAGGCATTGGAGTCAAAGGTCCATTGTGCGTCTTACCACTACGAGTAGTGACGGCTTTCAACTCGGCATTTGGATTAGGAACTGTATTGCTTGGGAGTCCTCCAGAAGATGATGAAGCTTTGTTCATATTCATGTTCATGAAACTGCTCATCATATTCTTCAACTCATTTGTCTGCCGAGACATTGTGGTATCAATTTCCTTTTTTAGCTCAACTCTCATGTTATTGATCTGAGTTTGCTTTGAACGTATGCTTGACTCAGTAATTTTCATGAAGTCATTTGGTAGGGGAGCTTGAGAAGGTTGTTGATAACTTTGCTGATTTGGAGCTTGATATGGTTGGTTGAAATTGTTCCGGTTTTGATTGAAATTTTGAGAGTTATTAAAGTTTTGTCCTTGATTCGGAACAAAGCGATTTTGATTGCCATGGTTCTGCACAGGAGGAAAACCAGGTGGTGTCATACCGCTAGGTGCACGGTAGTGAGGATCAGCTTGTGGTCGGTATTGATTGTGGTTTACAGAAGCTACGGGAGCTTGATAAAAAGAAGCATCGGTTGCTTGACAATCATAATACGCATGTGGACCACTACAAGTTTCACACACCTTGTTTACGGCTTTGATTGGTTCTGGCTTATGAATTTCGCTTTTGATTTCCTTTACCTCTTTCATCATACAACGGATGACGTCCGTTAGAGCGGCTATCGGAGCTGCTAACTCAGAAGAGTTACTGGATGAAGAAGCAGGAGTGTTCGGAGTATTGACTTTGTTGCGAGAAATAGGAACTTTTGATTTTTGCTCGCAAATCTCAATCACATCTTTAGGTTTACGATTCAAGATATTGCCGCCTGCGGCTGCGTTCAAAGAATCTTGATCGTTACCGTTCAACCCATTATAAAAGATATTAACTTGTTGAAGCTCCGTGAATTCATGATGGGGGCATTTCCTGAGGAGATCTTTGAATCTCTCCCATCCCTCTCAAAAGTTTTCATCGAAATTTTGACGAAATCCAGAAATTTCAATTTTAAGATTAGTCGTCTTTGATGGAGGAAAGAAATAATTGACAAACTTTTGAACAAGATCCTCCCAAGTTTCGATGGATCGAGGGGGTTCTTTTTCCAGCCAAATCCGGGCTGTCCCCTCAAGTGAGAATGGGAATAGCATCAACTTGATTACTTTTTGCGGCACATCCTTGAAATTGATAGTTGAAGTCAACTTGTTAAACCAACGGATGTGTGCATACGGGTCTTCTCGGTCAAACCCGTGGAATTGACTTGTAGACACAAGTTGGATCAAATGTGTCTTCAATTCAAAGTGATCAGAATTGATTGCTGGTAAAATGATGGCATCTCCATAACCCTCGGTGGGTGCCTGGAGCATTTCCGCCATGGTTCGTTCGTCTGCCATATTGTTGTTTGAAATAGTACGAATCTCGGGTTCGACTATTTGGGCAGCACGTCTACGAGAACGTCTTCTAGGAATTTCTGCTAGATCACGCAAGGGACTCAATGATCTAGAAGAACGAGTGCGCAGTTAACTCTAAGGAATCTCAGAGTTAAGGAAGGGAATTATGAAAATGGGGAAAGAAGATTCTTTTTGAGTTTTATGGTTATACATACATATAGAAACAAAAGAAAAATATTTTTGTGTTTTATATGTTTTAAGATGTCTTTGGGTTTTGGATTTTTTATAAGAAAATATATATAGATATAGATAGATGGTATGAACAAAGAGTGAATATTCAAATCACTAATCTGCTAAACGGAAGATAATTAGCACAGCTCCCCGGCAGCGGCGCCAAAAATTTGATCGATGGTGAACCGTCAAGTTTTATCACACAAGCTAGCCACTTGTGAATGGCTAACCGTAATAAACTTCAAACAGCTCAGACACCAATGCAATGAAGATCAGAGGAGTATAGTGTTTCCCCAGGTCGTTATGTCCCAACGAGCTGTGCGATGAATAATCAAACGAATAGTGATCGGATGATATTGAACCGGAAAAGGATTGATTGATTATACCTAAAGAAAAAGTCTATAAATTACAGGGGCTTAAATGCAAATTAAAGAAAATTAAAAAGATAAATTATATTAAATAAACGCTATCACTATTTTTAAAATCTGATGTTTTTGATTTTTCTTTTATAAAATTAAATTAAAAACTATGTGACGTACAAAAGAAAATGTGAAACTGAAGCAATATTAATCCTAAAAATATAAAAATGACATTTTTACAAACCTAATGATAAGAAGAAATTATTAGAAAAATAAAATTATTTTTAAAACTATTTATCTAATTATTATTAATTAAAAACTATTTTTAACTATTTAATTATACCCTAAAATACAAGAAAATATGAAATAAAGCTAGAAAAATGAAATTATGACTTATAAAAATCTAAAATAACTAAAGAGAATTTTCAAAACTAAATTTATATTTTTCTGATTATTTTCCTATTTTCTATGAATTAAAAACTATTTAAAACTAATTAAATTGCTAAAAATTACAAATTAAACTAAGAAAAATCTGGAAAAATATTTTTTTGACTTTTTATATTTATCTTAACCTAGGAAAAATGAAAACTTATTTTTTTGAAGTTTTTCTGAATTAATTGTATTAAAAGCTAATTAAAAAGTACTAAAAACTGATTTAAATGAGGAAAAATAGCAAACAGTGCTAGAAAAATATGAAAAATTCAAGAAAAGTCTAAAATAATATTCTAAATCTGAGAAAAATATAAAAACAGTGGCTTATGTGCAAGATTATGGAACTGCAATGCAAAGTGCTTATAAATAAGCACTCAAAATAAGCCAAAAGCCACAAATAAGCACCAAACTATTACTGAAGCTAAATTATGCTAACACTACTCAAAAGCAACCAAACAAAACTGCTCTTAACCTCTATTGTACAAGCTACTCAGATTTGATGATTTGAAAACCAAGTGCACACAACAGATTTTACCTACTACTTTATAGCTTGAAAACAAGCTACCCAATAAGCTGGAACTTAAAAACAGATGTTGGAACTTAGAGTAGACCTGGCTAGCTACTTATAAACCAAAGATGAGCCTGAGATAAGCTAGATTGAGCTTTTGACAAGCTCTGCAAGAACACCTGTGCACACTTAATATACACTGAGTCGGTGCACAGGGGATTTTAGACCCAATTGACAAGCCATTTTGGAGCTTGTAAAAAATTACAAAAATTCAACTAAAATCAGATTAAGTAACTTGACCAACTGAAGTTTTTAAACCCCAAGTTTTACTTGAATTAACCCAAAATTGAATCAATGAAAAATCATCCCAGTTGGGCTGAAACTGGATTTTTCATTTTTTTGACTTTTGAAACAGTTTTGATATTTTGACTTTTTTGAGATTTGAAACCAATTTGTGGACTGAGATTGATGTATTATGATGAAATAAACCTAATGCAAGCTATCTCTATGTATTACAAACCTAAACACTGATTATGACCAACTGATTCAAGCAACTGTGATCACTAGGACAGATCTAATGCAAATTTGACTTTGGCTATTTTAGTGTGCAAATAACTGACCAATTTGACTCTATCACACCCTAGTAAGACTAAAGCAACTAGATTTAAACACTGAAATACCCTTAATCTCAGTTTTGCTAGAAAATCCAAACACCACTTATTCTACTGATTTGCAATTTAAATTGAGCTAACCACTGAACTAGTTTGTATTATCACTTAAACTGACTCTAATTACCCTAATTACCACTAAATAAACAGGCCTAAACTGTTAATGACCACAGATACAAATACAAGTACAATATGCAAACTGAATTAGAAATGAAAATGAGATAAACACTCACAAGTGTCCAGCTTATTTTGCAGCTTAAACCAGTACCAACCTACACTAGTCTAATCCAATCCAACCCCAAATCAGCTCTGCATCAACCCATATCCACTGCCATTACTGCTTAGCCAAAATTCAACAAAGTTTGACTTTTGTTGACCAGAAACCAATATTGATTGAATCTGTTTTATAAGCTTACTAAAAGCTATAAACAGCTTAAATAAGCTTATTTGAGTTTAAAATAAGCTACTTGGAGCATTGATTATAAGAGATTGAAACTGAATTTTTCAACAGTGAGCATAAGAACTTGAAACTACATTAAAACTTTGAATTGATACTAGAAAGTAGATTACACTGATAAAATGACTTGAGTTTAGTACATAAAAGCAAAAGATTACAGTTTTCAACTTAAACTAAAACATTTATATTAAAAACGACATGTAAGAAATTTAAAACTAAGAACTACTACTTCCTCTTGCTTCTTCTTCCTTTATTTATACCCAAAAAGACTTCTCTCTCCAAACTGAGCATTTCCCACTTGCTTTTACATCCATTGGATCACTTGGGTGATTATTGGCCGTTTGATTGAAATTTGGCGCCAAATTGGTTTTTGCCAGTGGGGGGTTGAGTGCAAGGGAAAGGGAAGCATTAAATGCTTCTTGGATGTTGTTGAGGTTGAGGGAACATGGTGTGGTGAGAGATAGCTGGAAGGATGGGAGTATCTGGGTTTGCAGGTGAGCAGGTGGGAGAAGAAAGAAAAGAGAGGGAAAGGGTGGGTTGACCGGGGTGTTTGACTGGGGTTTAATATTATAAAGGGGGGGTCAAACAGGGGGGTCAATTGGCTTGGCAGGGGTCCAAATGGGTTTTGACAAGGGCCAAGGGTCATGGCTTAGGTTATTAATACAAGGACTTGTTTTGCAATTTCTGAAAGTACAAGGGACCAAAGCTGCCATTTCTGATTTTCCAAGGACCAATCAAGTACATTCTGAAATTATAATCCAAGGGCCAAACTTGACAATCTCCAATATTCCAGGGACCAAACTTGTCATTTTTAAAACTCAAAGGACTAAACTTGTAATTTCTCAAAACTTTTGATATTTTTCACTAAAGGACTAATTTTGACAACTTATGATTTTAAAAGGACCTTTGGTGACTTTTCTTTTGAAATAAGTGCTCAGGGACTATTTCTGACAACTTTTGAAACTTGGGAGACTGAAACTGCCATTTATACAAACTTAGCTCATTTTTCATCTGATTTTAAACATTTTGCATCTGAAACATATAAAATGCAATTTTGAGATATTTTCAGTATTTTGATGCATTTCTGAGCTTTTTTAAATGTTTTGTAGTTCAGATTTAACCAAAAATGATGAGTATTTACACACTCATCAATCATTCCAATAGTTACTACAATTGATTATACATACACAAAGAATGACCAAAGTACATATGCCCATGATAGAAGTGTTGGAAAATTTAGTGCACTTGTGGGATTAGTTCACTCCTTGTAATGGGTTAGGAGGTACGGAGTGTACACCCATAAGGTCCATGAACACCCTGACTCTTATAGTGGTTTGTATTGGTAGTGCTTGTGGAAAGTACTGCATGTGGAAAGTACTGCTTGTGGTTTTCACTGATAAGCCGTGTTTCCACTGATAGGCAGTGTTTCCACTGAAGTGCTATGAAAGTACTGCTAGAGGTATGAAAGTACTGATAGTGTTAAAGTACTGCTAAATGGCAGTTACAACTGCTTAATGACCACGTTTAATTGGTCATGTAACCACTAACGGCTATAATGGGGATAGTTATGAGGTGATTAATGGGCCGATTAATCCTCTTAATTCCATTTGAACGGTTGAGAGTAATCTCCTATAAATAGGAGATCTGATTATGCATGAAAGATACACAGAAAACACTAAACACTTATTAGCGCAAGGGTTATAGAATTGTGCCTAATTCCATAACTGCATTTGGTTTTATCCCAAGTAGATATTCGTGTAACCCAGGCATTAGGGTCGAATAGTTTACTTTGGAAAGTGATCACACGATTCCAAGTGATATCCGGTAACCACCAAGTGGTATTTGTTACTGCTGACTATTGTTGTTTCTGCTGAGGTTGATTATCTTACCCTGTTCTGGGAGCTAACCGCCAACAATCAAAGTAAACTATTTTGTGATAATCAATGGCTGCTGCTGCAATGAAACACATGGCTTCAAACTTTGCTAAGCAGGACAAGTTTGAAGGGGTGGACTTTAGGAGGTGGCAGAAGAAGATGCACTTCTTGCTGTCAAGCATGAGTGTGGTGTATGTGCTAACTACACCTATTCCTGATGATGGGGATGATGCTACTGTGGAGCAGATCCGGAGGAGGAGCAAATGGGAGAATGATGACTACATATGCAGAGGTCTTATTCTCAATGGTATGTCTGATGCTCTGTTTGATATTTATCAGAACTTTGAATCTTCCAAAGAACTGTGGGATTCCTTGGATGCCAAATATATGGCTGAGGATGCATCAAGTAAGAAGTTCCTTGTTAGTAATTTCACAAATTACAAAATGACTGATTCAAGACCAGTTATGGAACAATACAATGAACTTCTTGGAATACTTGGAAGGTTTACACAACACCAAATGAACATGGATGAGGCTATCAAAGTCTCGTGTGTCATTGACAAACTCCCTCCTTCATGGAAAGATTTCAAGCATACCTTGAAACATATGAAGGATGAGTTAACTCTTGTTGAGTTGGGCAGTCATCTGCACATTGAGGAATCTCTCAAGGTGCAGGATAATGACAAGCCAAAGAGTAGCAATGCTACTGGTGCATCTGTTGTCAATATGGTGGAGCATAACAACTCCACCAGGTACAATGATAACAAAGGCAAACGCAAATATCATGATAACACAAAGGCAGATCTTAACAAGAAGGCAACTCCTACTTGTTGGAAATGTGTCAAGACTGGTCACATTAAAAGGGACTGCAAAGGTGTTAAAATTGGTGGTAAAGCCAATGGATCAGGCACTAATGGTTCAGGGAGTGGTGGTTCAGCCAACTCACTGAAAGGTCAGAATATGTTTAATAAGTCTTTTCAGATTTATTATGTTACATATGTATCTGAATCTTTTTATGTGCAGGATGATGATGTTGCGTGGTGGGTTGACTCTGGTGCAACAGTTCATGTGTGTAAAGATAGAAGCTGGTTCAAGACTTATGAGTCACTGAATGATGGTTCTATTCTTCACATGGGAAATGAGTCAACAGCCTTGGTGCATGGTCATGGTTGTGTAGATCTTAGGTTTAGTTCTGGAAAGATTGTAACTTTGTTTAATGTTATTCATGTTCCTGATATAAGGAAGAACTTGGTTTTAAGTAGTGTTTTGAATAATCATGGATATAAACAAGTTATTGAATCTGATAAATTTTTTCTTTCTAAGAATGGTATTTTTATTGGTTTTGGTTATTTATGTAATCAAATGTTCAGGCTTAATGTTACCACTGATAGTGTTATTTCAGCTTTTGTGACCACATATGACCAGACTGACTCTACCCTTTGGCATGCTAGACTTGGCCATGTTCACTATAAAAGGATGCAAGATATGTCTAGGGATGGTTTAATCCCTGCTTTTGACATGGACACTGAAAAGTGTAAAACTTGCATGTTGACCAAGACAACCAAGAAACCTTTTCAGGGTGTTAGTCGTGAGACTAAGGTCTTGGAGCTTATACACAGTGACCTGTGTGATTTGCATGCCACTCCTTCTTTGGGGAATAAGAAGTACTTTGTGACATTTATTGATGATGCTTCAAGGTTTTGTTATGTCTATCTGTTACATACCAAGGATGAAGCATTAGATAAATTCAAAGTGTTTAAAACTGAAGTTGAATTACAACTTGGGTCTTTGATCAAAAGATTAAGGACTGATAGGGGAGGTGAGTACATGGATAGTCAGTACTTTCAGTCTGTTGGTATAATCCATGAAACGACTGCCCCTTATACTCCTCAGCAAAATGGCATTTCTGAAAGGAAAAACAGGGTGCTGAAGGAGATGGTTAATTCCATGTTGTCCTATTCAGGACTGAGTCAAGGGTTCTGGGGTGAAGCTATGTTAACAGCTTGCTATTTATTAAATAGGGTTCCCAACAAAAGGAACAAGGTTACCCCTTATGAACAATGGACTAAAAGGAAACCCAACCTGAATTATCTCAAGGTTTGGGGTTGTAGGGCTGTTGTAAGACTCCCTGATCCAAAGATGAAAACTTTGGGTGAAAGAGGCATTGACTGCATCTTTGTTGGATATGCTGAGCATTCCAAGGCTTTTAGGTTCTATGTTATTGAACCTAATGAATATATTTCAATTAACTCAATAACTGAATCAAGGGATGCAGACTTTGATGAGAATAGATTCTCATCAATCCCTAGACCAAGTCAGATGATTCCTAATGGAACTCATGACACTGGTGTATCAGAGGTCCCTGATGATGAACCATCAGTGGTCCCTGATGAGGTTGTGGTTCAACAACCTGAACCTGTGCTCAGGAAGAGCAAAAGGGTCAGGACTTCAAACTCATTTGGACCTGAGTTTCAACTATACTTGGTTGAAGGACCAAGGGATGAGGTCTCTGACCAATACTACTATTGCTTCATTGTTGAGGATGATCCCAAGACATTTGAAGAAGCAATGAAGTCCCAGGATATTGCTTTCTGGAAAGAAGCAATCAATGATGAGATGGATTCCATCATGGGCAACAACACTTGGGTGTTGGTTGATCTACCTCCTGGTTGCAAACCTCTGGGTTGCAAATGGATTTTCAAAAGGAAAATGAAGGTAGATGGAACTATTGAAAAGTTCCAGGCTAGACTAGTCATTCAGGGCTTTAAACAAAAGTCAGGAATAGACTATTTTGATACTTATGCCCCTGTGGCTCGTATCAGTACCATAAGACTGCTGATTGCTATGGCATCTATTCACAATCTGGTTATTCATCAGATGGATGTGAAAACAGCTTTCTTGAATGGTGAATTGGAAGAGGAGGTTTATATGAACCAACCTCAGGGCTTCATCTTGCCTGGCAATGAAAACAAGGTGTGTAAACTGATTAAGTCTCTTTATGGACTTAAGCAGGCACCTAAGCAATGGCATCAAAAATTTGATGAAGTGGTTTTGTCTAGTGGTTATGTTCTTAACCAAGCTGACAAATGTGTATATAGCAAATTTGATGAATCTGGTAAAGGAGTCATCATTTGTCTATATGTTGATGACATGTTGATCTTTGGCACTGACCAAAATCAGGTTGACCTGACAAAGGAATTTTTGTCATCAAGGTTCTCCATGAAAGACATGGGGGAGGCTGATGTTATCCTTGGTATAAGGATTAAACATGAAAGTAATAGAATTTCTATCTCTCAGTCTCATTATATTGAGAAGGTACTGAGGAAATTCAATTACTTTGATTGTACTCCAGTGAGTACACCTATGGATACTTGTGAGAAGTTGATGCCTAATCTTGGCAAGGCTGTATCTCAACTTGAGTATTCTAGGGTAATTGGCTGCTTGATGTATGCCATGACTTGTACAAGACCTGATATTGGTTTTGCAGTGTGAAAATTGAGCATGTATACTAGTAATCCTAGTGCTCATCACTGGCAAGCAGTTCAGAGGGTACTGAAGTATTTGAAGAGAACTATGGATTATAGTCTCTCATATACTGGTTACCCATCAGTGTTGAAAGGTTACACTGATGCAAGTTGGATCAGTAACACTGAAGACAATTCGTCTACCAGTGGCTGGGTATTCCTACTTGGTCGAGGTGCAATTTCTTTGGCATCCAAGAAGCAAACTTGCATCACCAGTTCAACAATGGAATCTGAATTTGTGGCCTTAGCAGCTGCTGGTAAAGAAGCTGAATGGTTGAAAAACTTGCTTCTTGAGATTCCATTGTGGCCTAAACCTATAGCACCTATTTCTATCCGGTGTGATAGTGCAGCTACATTGGCTAAGGCTTATAGCCAAATGTACAATGGTAAGTCTAGACACTTAGGTGTCAGACATAGCATGATTCGTGAGCTTATCATGAATGGGGTGGTATCTATAGAGTTTGTTAGATCTCAACAGAACTTAGCTGATCACTTAACGAAGGGATTAGCTAGAGACTTGGTTATAAAGTCTGCTAAAGGGATGGGTTTAAGTCCAACTTAGTCACTGAATGCTAGGACACCCAACTCCCTCCTAAGGAAACTTGGGAGCTGAGTTCAATGTGGAAAGCTGAACATTCAGTGGACTGGAGCACATGTTTATTTTACATCCCAAGGTTGTGCTCAGAACCTGCTGAAAGGAGGATGAAGTCTTTACTTCTTAATGGTTAATTTTCTTTGAAAAAGTGCTTGGCAGGAGCATGACTAAAGAGGAACCACCTATGTAAATGTTGAAGTTTTGCCGCTTCAGGAAGCTTTGGACTTTTAGCTTTTACAACATTTATGAATTTGGATATGGACACATGGCTTGTATAGTGTCAGGAGCTGTTAAGTGTTTGAAAACTTGTGTGTATTTTATCTTCAGGTATTCAAATGGGTTGAAGGGTTCAATTCTTAGAACACCCTGATTCTCGAATATTTGAACGTGTAATTTACTAAGATGGAAATTCAATCCTCAGGACATTTTCGTTTATGCACATGTTTTGCTTGATGTTTATTTTTTCATGCAAAGGAAGTGAACTAAACTTGGGGAGGATTGTTGGAAAATTTAGTGCACTTGTGGGATTAGTTCACACCTTGTAATGGGTTAGGAGGTACGGAGTGTACACCCATAAGGTCCATGAACACCCTGACTCTTATAGTGGTTTGTATTGGTAGTGCTTCTGGAAAGTACTGTATGTGGAAAGTACTGCTTGTGGAAAGTACTGCTTGTGGAAAGTACTGCTTGTGGTTTCCACTGATAAGCCGTATTTCCACTTATAGGCAGTGTTTCCACTGAAGTGCTATGAAAGTACTGCTAGAGGTATGAAAGTACTGATAGTGTTAAAGTACTGCTAAATGGCAGTTACAACTGCTTAATGACCACGTTTAATTGGTCATGTAACCACTAACGGCTATAATGGGGATAGTTATGAGGTGATTAATGGGCCGATTAATCCTCATAATTCCATTTGAACGGTTGAGAGTAATCTCCTATAAATAGGAGATCTGATTATGCATGAAAGATACACAGAAAACACTAAACACTTATTAGCGCAAGGGTTATAGAATTGTGCCTAATTCCATATCCCAAGTAGATATTCGTGTAACCCAGGCATTAGGGTCGAATAGTTTACTTTGGAAAGTGATCACACGATTCCAAGTGATATCCGGTAACCACCAAGTGGTATTTGTTACTGCTGACTATTGTTGTTTCTGCTGAGGTTGATTATCTTACCATGTTCTGGGAGCTAACCGCCAACAAGAAGCAATATAAGCTACTTGAATGGCATGTTATGATCTAACACCTTTCTGTTCCAATTATATACATAGTTAGTCAATGAGAGTTGACGATACCACAACTTGTAATAAATATAGTCAATGACCAGCATACTCAACCTTGTATTTCCATAGGTACTCAAACATTCTTTCGCGATAGGCAAGAGCTGTTTCTGCAGGATCGTCAGACTTTAATGGCATGTTATGACTCAGCCTATATAGGTTAATGCAAGACCATATTCCGCAGTCACCGTATTGACCTGTTTAGTTGGGGACGTCAACACATTTTTGAAAGCTAATCTGATAAGTGTTGATATCTATGCCTTTTGCTGAAAACACTCCCGTTTCGTCTAGTAATTTTGGCAGCCAATATTGAAATTTTGCAGGCATGGTATCCTTCCACCAAATTCGTTTGTTTGTGAAGGCTGGAAACGAATCATACAATGTCAAAACACCCGTACGTAGATGCATCTCTCCTACCGCCCAGTGCTTGTTAGGTTCGTTTATTGGAAATAGTACCTACATCATTTACGACATCAGCAGAACGCAGCCGATGAACAATCTAGTAAAACCACAATACTATACGTAAGGCTATATGGAAAGAAATAAATACCTTTTCGACATCAGCCCAAGGCACCGGGTACTTTACACCATTTGCCCAATAGCTTCGTACGAAGTCATTAACGACTTGAGGTGTGAAAAAGGGACCAACCATAGCCCAGTCGGCATCTGATGGTCGGAAATGCCACATCAAATCTACCCATAGGTCAAGGTGTTGTTTATACATTTGGGCACATTATTAAAAACAAGTGGGAATCACAAAGAAACTTTTATGGTACAATACTAACAACTGATTTTATACGCACCTCGTCCCTCAGCCATCCATCCTTGTTACCACCCGTTGCCAATAAACAGTCCCAAAACCGGCGATCAGCAATAGTGTCTTCATTGCCCCATGGGAAAATAAACCTAGTACCATTATTCTCTTTCAAAAAAATTTGAACGGAACATGGCACAGTTACCTTTTTTGTTTTTTTCTTCCCCGTTCCAGTTCTCGACAGATTCTAAGTTAGAACAAATTACCTCTTTTAGTGAATGTCTGTATTACAAAGTAAGAGACATATAAGTTGACACAGTCAAATACCTCCACAAACGGTTCCAATGTATCATCAAAATCTGGAGCGTTAGGAGGGGATGGGGTTTGACAATTAATCCGTGTTGAATGCCTTCTCTTTGGAGTAGTGGTTGGTGGAGTAGTATAGGGTGAGGTGCAATATCTCCCTGGCTTCCTCTTCCGTTTAAGCGAGTTGAAAACTAATCTGATATTTGCAGCCTAAAAAAAACGATTCATCTTTTAACAAACAGCTCTACTATCCAACAATTAAATAACTTCAATACTCAACTGAAGTAAAGTGGAAATGTGATATTCTACGGCATAAAATATTTTTAATCATGACTTAGCATGTGGTGTCTATTTTAAGGACATGTACAACAAATCATGACTGTTTGTTGAGGGCCCTTTATTATTTTCAAAAGTAAATCCTCTGCAAAGTTGACTATGTATGTTTTAACTGTTTACATGTGACTTAGCATGCGGTGTCTATTTAATAGCAAAACCAGGATCTAATTGTTCACCATATTTCCATGACATATTTACTCCTATTTATTTTCAGTTTCATAACCATATTTCCATCACATTAATTGATTTATGTCGAGTTCTAAAAGAGTTAGGTTTGAGAAAAATCACGATGAAAGGGAGTGATCAATAAAGGTAGCAAGAGAGGTAATGTTTCCTGAGATATATGAATTATATGGACCAAATGCTGAAGCTAGTTACCGATTACCAGCTGAAGTGCTAGAAGACATAAGAAGAGAGATACGGTATCGATCAAAAAGAAGTTATAGAACCAACTGGCGGTGGTAACTCTAAGCAATCACAAATGTTGGGAACCAATCCGCAAGATGTTGGTCCTAGTAGCCGTAAACCTAATGTTCGGAAGCAACTAAATACGAATGAGACCCAAACAGGCAAGTCAACCATATTGCGCAAGTGTAATGATGATCCAAAGAAAAAGGAAAAAGAAGCTAAATGATATTTCCTAGTTTGTAAAAGTGATGTAGTTGTTAATAATGTATTTGCTCAAGTTATGTTTGTCATGTCTTAAGGGATTGTACTACTATTATGCATGCATTGTTGTTAACAAATGATAAGATAAATAAATGTACCTTGACAACATCCTGCCCATCCTCATAATCAAGGCATATCACTTCAACAGGTTGTGTATCAGCCCCTTCCATAGCCGTTTCGTCAACCTCCATATCCAATGTGTCAACTTGTGCAGCCCCTTGCACAGCCGGATCATAAACGTTGTGTACCTGTAAAGCCCCCTGCTCCATAGGCGGTTCTAACAATTTAAGAGTAAACTGCACAAACCATACCCACCAAAGAGGTGGCCGCCACACAACAATTTCTTTACCCTTCGCCCTGTCATTTTCTTTTTCCGCACCATTCACATCCATCGATTCCTAGATAAAGATTAAATAAAGGGTATGTGTGTTTAATATTGAAATAGAAAAAAGTAAAAGAAGGGAAAAACAAAACAATATATATATACGTACGTCGACAGGAGTTGGATCAAACCCATCATAAGCAATGTCTGAGAACTCATCATTCAAATTCGGTAAGGCGGCACAATCAAATTTGTTATCCACCTGCATTATATTGTTGGAATGATGAGCATCTTCAGGACCTCCCGATAAAGCAGCTTTCATAACTTGGGTCATAGGTCCGGTAAACTCCTCGGAATCCGTATACAACAGCTTCTGCTTGTCATCGGATCCTACATTGGTCCTGATGGGGGGGGTGTGCATCGGAAGTAGCCAAAGGTTTGTTGGCATCAACACTCTCCACCTGTAAAAAAGTGAACTTACTTAGGCACTCAAAGAGACCATTTTGTTGGAATGAAGTAAAAAAAATTCAAATAACAGCTTGTTACCTTATTATCACCAACATCATCTTGTGACTTTATTCCTAAAACTTGCTCAATTACCCCAATTCTCTTTTTAACGCTCTGTATCTCACTTAACATCTGTGTTACACAAACGTCTCCTACATGTTCTTTGATACTACCAACCCTGGACTTAATGGACACAAGCTCGGCGCGAATGACATCTTTATCCAAGTTACGTGACGCTTCCGCTTTGTCACAATTGTTCCCATCTGGAACCTCAACATTACCGACTACAACATCTTCAACCTTCTCAGGCTCATTCACATTAAACATTTCACCAAACCCAGCAACAATCTCTTCTTCTTAAGCTTTGTCATTGACACTAGACGTTTGACCTTCTGTAACAACTTCATCGGCGTCACAGAAAGGAACATTTAAATCGGCTTGAATTCCACCGCATACATCCACATCGGCCATAGCTTCCTCTTCTTCCACCATCAGTTGGTCAGCCAACTCTTCTCTTCTTTCAACAAGTTGGGAATCAAGTCCACGGATGTACTCCATACTGCGAATGTACCACGGACAACTCAGCTCGGCATTTGTTGGTACAATCTTCTGTAATGGTCTGACAGCCTACATAACAAAGGAGATAACATGATATGCTAAATGCAATAAAAACATACAACAGTTAACTAATTTTGGGTTTTTACTTACCGGATCAAATAAAATAGTGTAATGCTTTTTTTCAAAGAATTTTACTTTTAACCAAGCTAGACAACGTGGGATGTTCTCTGGGTCTTTGGTCCAAAACTGGGAGCTGTTTGGGAATGTCTCCATAATCCAAATCTGAAAAAACAAATACAACGAATTAAGAGTTAGAAATAGTGGTTGTGATTATGGTGGTTGTGATTATGGTTGCAGTGGTTAGGATAGCAGTGGGTGTATCTGTAGTAACAGGGGATACAATTACATAACGTGTTGTTGCAGCAGTGGGTTCTTCTGAACCAGCAGTGGGTTCTTCTGATCTAGTAGTGGATGAAGCGACATTGTCAGTGGTTTGAACCAACCGTTTACAAATCGTTTCTATGTATTTATCTAGTGCGAAACCATCAACCATAACATCCTTAAATCTACACCAAGACTTACAATGCCTAAGGAACAATGACTACAGAACAATGCTAGGGAACAAAGCCAATGCCTAAGGAACAATCACAATGCCTATGGAACAATGCCAACGCCTGAATGACTATTCTGCTTATCTATGTTTCTCAAATATAACAATGAACACATTATTTAGATTAACCATCAGAATATATACAAGCACAAATAATGTATATTACAAGTAAAATCTAACCTTCAACACCCATGTAAATCCATACAGAGTGTATGTTTGTTCTTTTTTGGAACGGGCTTCTTTGATTCTGCCTCAAGATGCCTAGGAACAACATTCACCGTTCTTTTATACAGATGAGCCCACATGTATTCACCCCATGGATACTCATTCCATACACAAAAATCCTCAACATTCTTTAGCAAATGGTCAGGAACATTAAACCTTCCTTCCCGACCAATAAATACAAATGTTGCAATCACCAACAAAGCAACCCTCACAGCATCTTCATCGGATAACGAATCCCACCTTTCCGCCGACTTTACCAACGCCAAAAGGTCATCACCCTTAACTTTTTTGTTCTTATTTCTTTTTTTATCGGGAAACAACCGATCAAAAAAAGGACTATATGTTAAACCCTTAACAACATGGCCGTGGTCACTTTCTCTTTTATCTACGGGTCCTAAACGAAACCCAGTTAGAAGACTAAATTGTTCACGGCCAAAATCAAAAACATTATCACCTAGTACAAAAGTTAAAGGTGGACAACAATCACTAACTTTTGACACCTCAACTGCATTTTGATATAAATAATTGTATAAGTGGTGGTCAGGGGAAAACTTAGGAAAATCTAACCAAGGCCCAAACACAGTTTCTCTAAACACTTTGGTTCTATTCACATTCAATGCACCTTTAATTGTAGCAATATGTTCTAATCTAGATCTCACCGTTAGCTTTGCATCAAACATTTTCGTCGTTGGATTCTTGAGATGTGGAAGAAAAGCAATTGATTGTACGAATATGCGTGGGATTGATTTGATTGTACGAAGAAGATCAGTTGGATTAGGGCTTCCATTTTGCAATCGTAGGGAAGAAGAACTATTGATTTTATGTGGAAGCAGAATGAGGGAGTAGGATTAGGGCGTTGGATTCTTGAGTTTGAGAGGGAAGGAGATCTGTTTCAATTTGCAGATGAATTTTGGCGTTTGAGAGGGAAGGTGTGTGTGGGGTAAGCAGTAGTCTGTGTGTGGGATGATTTGGGTATTTTGTGTTTTGTATTTAATGAAATAGGTGTATTAGGATAATAAAAAAAAAATTGGGAGGTATAATTTGGTTTATTAAAGGTGTATTTGTATGGTATAGAGTGGTATTTATAGAGAGTTGCCCAAAAGTACATATTTGTGGGGCCAAGTTGCCCAACTTATATGTATTTAAAAATTTTAAAAAAAAATATATTTTGTTTTTTCACTAAAAGACAAAAAATGTCAGTTGCCCAATATAGTAGGTCAAAGTTGCTCAACTGACCAAGTCTTAGATTTGTACTTTGTAAGTACAAAGTGGGCCCAAATATATGATAGAGTTGCCCATGGGAGAGTTGTCCATGGGGCATTAAAGGAAGTGAAAAAAAAGTGAGGCATTTGGGGTAATATTCTTGGGCAACTGATGCATTTAGAGAATTTTCCCTTTAACTTTAGTGGTTATTTAACATTTCATATTATGTATACTTATTATGTATACTTCATTTACCATTTCTTGTAGTATAAATTCTTGTACATATAGCGTGTTAGGAAAGAAGAATGAATTTTTGTTATTTTTTATTTTTATAATGTTGAGTTTAATTTGCGTGCAAGTAGGGGAGAGCAACAAAACCGAACCAAAACCAAAAAAACCGCCCTTCAAAAACCGAACCAATTCTAAAATTGATGGTGCGGTTTTGATTTTTTAAAGAAACCGAAAGCTTTAGTTCGGTTTTTGGTCGTATATGAAAACCCAAACCGAAAAAACCGAACCGCCACATGGTATTCATAAAACTAATAATATATATATATATATATACATATTAGTTTTGATACAAGTAATCACCAAAATCCAAAATTAAGAGATTAGATATTCGTGTTAGGTGTTTATTTAGCTAACACTATAAATTCGTAAAGTTAGTTTTCTTTATTTCATATATGTTCATGTATCTCATCTTTATATACATGTTATGTAATCTTATTATAATACAACAAATATTCGACTTACATTCTACGATTTTTTTATTTAGGTTTTGGATGTTCAGAAAATATTCGTATTCGGATATCCGAAAAATTGATTAAAATTTAATAAAATATTGGGTTTTATGAAATGTCAGTTTTGGAACTCATATAAAAGTTTTCTGAAAATTATAGATATTTGGATAATCAGATATATAAACCTGTTATCCGAAATTTCAGATATCCAAATTTAAAGAACTTAGCTAAATTAATAGGTCTAACATAAAACCATCAACTTAAATTTCGAATATCCGAAAACCGAAAAAACCAAAAAAAAAAAACCAAAAACCGAACCGCAAAAAACCAAAAACCAAACCGAGCTTTTGGTGCGGGGTTCGGTTTTCAAAAACTTAAAACCGAATTTTCGGTTCGGGGTTTGGTTTTAGCCAAAAACCGCCCCAAACCACCCCATGCTCACCCCTACGTGCAAATACTGTTTTTCTTATATGGTAGAGTACGTATAGCTTCTCTTATCTCTTGAAAATTAAAATGCATCAATTCTTTGTGATGATATTAAATGAGAGTTTCAAAAGAATGTTTACAAGAGAGAACCGAATGTGATCATAAAATATAGGGTACATATGTTTGGGTGGAAGGGGTGTTAATTGTCTTCAATGAGATACTAGCATTAATTCTTACATATTAATGCTACAACTAATAATGTATTTTTTTTATTTTTTATTTTGGTTACATTTGCTTCTTTTGCAAGTTTAACACTTTTATAAATAAATTAGTACATAAATTTATTGAGACACAAAGTACAATTTCATGTCACATGAAGTAAAAATTTTCAACAATGTACAATTGTACAAATATATTTACTAAAAAAAATGAGACTTTTCAAAGCAATAGAGTAAATTATAATAAATAATATTTCATCGAATAAAAAAAATCCACTTATTTTTTAAATAAATAATATTTTTTTTCTCTATATTTACAAGATAAAATAAGACAATACATCTCAAGTCATGCCTTATATTTTGAAGATTTTCTCAAGCATCACTAACAATTCTTGATAATTAAGAATTATTCAATCTTTTAACAGTTATGAAATTAATGTAGATAAGTTAAGTAATCAGTTGAGAATAGAATAATCTAGAATAAAGCTTTTGAAGTTAAGTTTATGTTTGATTTGTAAAAGGGTTTAGGATTAGGGTTTGAATTTGGTGTAGGATTAAGAGAGAAAATATATTTATTCAATAAATTTTAAAATAAAATTATTGTTAAACGAATTATTTTAAAATATAAATTATTATTTTAGATATAAAAGAAGAAAGAGAAAGAGATTAAAAAATAGTAGGTCTTACTTTTTTAAAAACCTACCTTTTCCTCCTACTTTTATAAAACCCTCCTATTTGGTATTTAAAATCCAAATTCAGATAGCAAAATTTCAATCAAACAAAAGTTTTCTTTTTTTAAATTCAAAATCTAATCAAAACCCATAAAACAAACAAACCCTAAAGTTTGAAAAAGATATTTTTTAAGAAAAAATATATCATTGAAAGATGCTTCTCTAAATCATAAATTTAAAGATTTTATGAAAAATTTCACTACAAAAAAGTTTAAAAGCTTGATGTGTAACAATTAGGAGTATTTTAGAAGTATTAGTAAACTGGGGGTGTTTGATAAAAATGTATTATTAAGTACTGAACGAATCAAAGCTGCTGAATAATTCAAAAGTGCTTAATGAGCATGATTTTGAATTAAAAAACTGTTTGATAAATGTTATGAATATTGTTTCTAAATAAATGAAAATTACCATTTTAACCTCGATCGTGACTAATTTTAGATGAAACGTGTTGATTAAAAATGTTCATATGTTGAACTTATAATCTAAAAAATGAATGTTTAACAAAAAAAAATAATGGAAGTGATTTGCACATTCTCAAAATTTGTTGGCATACTCAAATTTAGAATGTCTTGACATATATATTCTCACACTACTTTTAGTCATGTTCATCTTGTAAAAGTATAAATGTCCAAACACTGTAAATTTAAGTATCACAATTATTTCCGATAGTGTACAAATCACCTCAAAAAAATAATAATATAGATTAAAAAAAAATAGTTCAAATATATTTTAACAACTACATAACTTCGTAGTTCGTATCAATTGTCCAATGAATATATCTAGGTGCCCAAGTTTCATAGTACTATTTAAGATTTTAAAATTGTGATAACCTGATTATGGTAGCCTGGTGCATGGATTCAATCGCTCATTTTAAATTTAATAATTGAAATAGTACGAGAGACCTATAATACTAGGGGTATTTGGGTAAACAAAAAGGCCATTGAATAATTTTGTTCACTCTAGCACGTAAAATCGCTCAGCACTTCCTTTGTCATTCAGTTGACAATTTTTAATTTGACAAACACACTGACCGATTAGTTTGAAGAGTAATGCTATTTAGACCTAAAACACAAACCTAATTATAAGCCTAATGCATAAATCACTTATACATTTACATTAACTATTTTCTCTCTCTAAATTCTCACCAATCATTTTTTCAAATCAACCAATTAAATCATTAGGTTCATTTGTAGGCACAACAATCATTTTTCAAGAAACAAAACCAAAAAAACTTGTTTGCTTATTGCTAAAAGTAGCAAGTAAACTTTGTAACACTGTCCAATTAACATGAGAAATGTGTTTCTATAATAGAACTTTGTTATTTTATCCTTTCACTACAATAGTACAATGTCACAAAACGTAGTAGATTTTTGTTTGACCATATGGTTCGAAAACAATAATAAACAAGTGTAGTAGATTTAAAAATCACATAACATAATATTTTTTATTTTTTGAAAAGAAAAATACACATCAATGAATACAGTTATAGTTGTCTAAATGTATAACCATTTGCACACAGACCGTAAAATATCCATCATATCTGCAACCCTCTTACCAACGGCCGTGCTATCTCCCACCCACTCGACACTAGTCAAATGTCCTCATCATCCACAGTTACGAGTTAGAGTGTGTGATTTGTGACTCGTAATCAGAATGTCAACACTTTGTAGGCAGTAGCAAAGTAGAGACTCGATTTTTTCACAACACGTGACTAGCAATTTGAGATCAGCAAGTTTTTTAATAGCCACAGTTATTACAAGTGAAGATCCTTCAATTCTTTAGTAGATAGAAATAGGCACAACTTTTGTAAAAGGAATACGGGATCATAGATGCACATGAATTCAGTTCCCATCGATCACAGTCCTAGTTTCAATAGGGCGCGACTGGAGATCAATCCAAATTATAACCATGTTTGGAGATGTATGATAGCCATAAGTGTTTTACCCAGGTTTAATCATCCGGGTAATATTTCTCAACAAGGCAATCTTGATCTATATTCACTCAAGCTAGAGGCCATCTCATACAATTTTGCTTGTCACCTATACTGTAAAATGTGTTCTAGCTAAATGTCAAGATGTTAGATAACATCAGAAGATTAGGTCCATGACCAACAAAATACCTAACGCCCACATATACTAAGCCCGGAAAACATTTTGGGCAAACCATATACAAGATACGCAGATTTAATAGGAATCACATCAAAGATGTCGCCAAAAATGTCGTTTCATAGAATTATCGAAGTTTAATTTATGAGTCTCACAAGAAGCTCAAACCAACTGCAGCAAAGTATACATGGTTTAAGCAATGTAAAAATAAAACATGTGTACCGACATAGCTAATAACAGTTCTCATCAAACGTAAATGTGGCTAGCCATGATAACACAGCAAAAGCCTACAAAATTTTTGCAAGGATGACTATTATTCTGGTTGAGTGATGACTTCAAGTATACCAGAATTCAGCATGAATGATGCAAAATCAGATTTTGTGGTGTTAGATGTCGAGAAGCAACCTCCTTGGATCCTCAACCACGTCTTTAATTCGGCGAAGGAAGAACACAGCCTCTCTTCCGTCAATTAGCCGATGGTCATATGTCAGAGCGATGTACATCATGGGTCTCGGGGTTATGCTGCCCCCAACCACCATTGGGCGGCTCACAATTGAATGCATACCCAAAATTGCAGACTGCATACAAGACATACGTTAATGAGTGCACTAATTTATTAAAAAGGTAATGGACATTTTTTTATTTTCTACGCTTGACGTTCCAAGATAGGAGAGGCAAGTAACAGGTCAGGTTGGTTCAACCTCAAAACACATCTGGTTCTAAAAAAAACATTTTCCATATAAGCTAGTTTTTTTACTTCTTTGACCTGATGTATAAGAATTGTAGCCCGAATTGACCCATTCACATATAAATGGGTCATAATTTCCACCTTAATAGAAAATGTGTACCTGAGGTGGATTGATGATGGGAGTGCTCAAAAGACTTCCATAAACACCACCATTAGAGATTGTAAACGAGCCTCCTGCCATCTCATCGACGGAAATGGTTCCATTAACTGCCTTCTTAGCAAGAGTGTTGATCTCTTTCTCTATCTCAGCAAAGTTCATCTTTTCAGCATTACGAATAACCGGCACAACAAGTCCCTAACATAAAAAAAAACAAACGGCATGTTAATGTTTTGCCAATACTTTGTGGGCATGTTTGTTTAATGGGTTTAGGATTGGTAGAATGGTGAGTTGACATTGCAAATGATTACAGTTGTTTGGTAGGTTGTTTAAAATTAGACTGTGTTTAGGTTTAGACTTAGAATGGTTTAGGTTTAGGATTAGAATGGGTATAAAACCCGTAAAATTATAACCCGCCAAGAAGATGGGTTACAAATCTTTAGGTGGACCCATCTCCTCCCCTATTTATATCTTACTTCTTTTAACCTTAAAATAACAACTTTCATTTCAATCCTAATATATTAACCAGATAAACTCATTAAACATAAGTTTGCTCACCTTTCTTTCAAACCCATGCCCATTTTTAATCCCATTAAGAAACAAAAACGCCACCAATTTACTGCTAATAGACAAAGAGGTGTAATACTGTAAACCCCTTGAAATCTTTCCAAAAAAACTAACGTTGCATTTGTTTAAACGAGCTTTTCTAGAGGAAATCCCCACCCTCATAAGTCTAGGCACAAATGTAAATGACACATGTTCAATTTCTTAAGATTCAGAAACCAGACATGATACAAATATTTTAAGCTTACCTTTGGAGTACCCACAGCAATGCTGATATCAATATAATCTCTGTATATGATGTCATCGCCATCAATAACTGCATTAATGATTGGCTGGTTTTGGAGTCCACTTACAGCAGCCTGAAATTTGTAAGAACTTTGAGTATCAAAAGAAAATGGATAACAAAGCAAATTTCAGAAAAAAAAAAAAAGGACGATTTTATCTTTGTATCCTCAATTCCACATATACACATACCTCAACAAAGCCAGACATCAATCCCAACTTGACTCCGTGCTTTTCTAAGAAGGCGTCCTTGTATTCAGAACGGAGTTTCATTAAATTTGTCCTGCAAAAAGCAATCATACAACAAAATAAGCAAAATGATTCTCGAAACTCGAAAGAACAGCCAACATTTAATTGGTAAGATGAGCTATGCTAGAGTTGGCAAAATGGACGGTCAGACCAGGTAGCTTTTGGTATGATCGAAACACGTTGGGTCATGTTGGGTTGATTTCAAAAAAATATTCAAAGTTGTCAAAAAAATCCAAACCCGATAGATCATGCTGGGTTGATTAGGTTAATATGAATCATTCACATGATCACAAATAAACTGGAATCAAATACACATTAATAAACTTTCAACGCGATTGACCTATTTCGTCATTTTGCTTTTTAGCTAAATTTTTTGGCTTTCCCATTTGGATCGTAAGAAGAGAAACTCGGGTCGACCACATTATAAGCAAATGAACAAAAAGATCACCTCTAAGCTGTACTATTAGAATATCCTAGCCAAGGGATGACCCCAGAACCATGTAAGTAATATGCATGTATAATTGGAACTTACATGTCAACTTCGTTGAATGTCGTCAGCAAAGCAAATGTGTTCTGAGAATCTTTCAGACGTGTAGCAACTCGCTTTCTTAATCGGGTCATAGGAACCTGCATTCAAGCACGACATTAGGCATCTATCACTCAATCAAACTTGACTTTAAACCAAATACTGAAACTGGAAAAACAAGAAAGATAATAACAAAAAGAGAATCGCTATATCCTCCTACAATTTCTCCCTACTTATCCTCCTAACTCCAAGGATCATGACATGTGGCAAAATCCATGAACAATATGACGAGAAAGAATAAGTGGATTACAAGTCTCATCATCCCATCACTAGGAGGATGAATGAGATGAATGTTTAGGAGGATAAAGCATTTTCCTAACAAAATAGTTGTGATTACATATGATCAACAATAGCAAGGATCTTTCTAATGACAGAGATTCTACAGCATCATTTGCATTATAGTATTAGTACAAGATTTGAAACTCACACGTCTTTCTCTTTCTTTAGGAGGGAGCTGGGGTTCTGAAGCAGATGTTCTAGAAGGAGGTGGTGGAGAAGATGGCTTAGGCTTCTCAGCGACAGGGGCAGCTTCAACTTTCGACTTTGGCTTCTCCTCTACCTTCTCAGCAGCAGGAGGAGGTGGCTGAGAAACCGCCTCTTCAGATGCCTTCTTGGGTGGAGCAGCTGCACCTTCTGCGGACTTAGAAATGATAGCAGTTTTTGTACCTGGTTCGACGGTATCGCCTTCCTTTGCTACAAACTACAATATCAAAGCTAAATTTCAGCTTTCTGCTTCGTATATTCAAACAGAAGTATTGACTTGAGCAGTGCAGTTGTGCGAAATTAAAAGATGTTTTACCTCTTGAATTATACCAGCTTCAGGACTAGCAACATCAATAGTCACCTGAGACATAAAAAATTGTTGTTAATAACAATTCCGACAGTTAAAACCTCATGAGCTCTAAAACAAGGTCAAGTAGACGAAATACCTTGTCTGTTTCAACTTGTGCAATTGGTTCATCAATTTCAACCCTATCTCCAGGTTCTGATCCAAGAACATCAATTAGATACATTAACTTCAACAATGATAAGCATATTGTAAATAACTTAGACAGAAGAACATACTCTTTAGGAAAGCTGCCAGTGTACCATCAGTGATAGATTCACCCATAAAAGGGACAACAGCATGAACCAGATCACCTTGAACACATATACACAATAGACTAAAATACACGGTTAGTCCCTAAACTTGGCAAAACTCTTCGCGTTGGGACAAAACTCGGCGTTATCATCGCCAGAGGTCCAAACCTTGGCCTTTTATACTCGTTACAGGTCCCTTGACAAAGTCAATGTCTGATTTTTGTTTTGTAGTCGAGGGTATTTTAGTCCATACACATTTATACTTTTATAACACATTTATATTTTAGCCCTTCATCTTTCATCCTCGTCATCATCTCCCCAAATCATTCATCTCCCCAAAGATGATAAAATCCAATCCATCAGTTCTTGGAGAATCCGACGCATTTATTTGGGGTGGTGCCACAGGCGGCCTAACACGACTAAGTGAAAAGATGTAGCTGTGATGGATTGTGAGTCAAGTGATGGCAGAGTGAGAGCGAAAGGAGGGAGGGGTGTCAACTGCACAAAGTGTGGAGAGAAGACGAGAATAGGGATATGGACATTTAACGTGTGGCGTATTAGAACCATCTACCTCTAAAGACGCTAAACACAGACAAAACTGTGAGCATAAACAAGTATGAAACTTTATTGAATATTCACCTATCCATCTTCTCCATGTGTATAACTTTAAGCTACATATTTATTAATAGCCATGTATCAATATAAGCATACCATCAAAGACTCAAAGTGTTAGTTGAATCCAAAATTATTACAATAACATAATTATTTCAAATCTAGATTTTCACTACAAATCATACCCTTTCTCCCGAAGTTCTTGAACAACTTCATTCTTCATCCTCAACCACAACTTATTCGCTTCCTGATCAAACTTCTCTTTCTGCAACTGCTTCTGATAATTTCCCGCACCTTGGTCCATTTCTATAGTCCCTTTAGCACTCACCATAGTCCCAATCATCCCACCTTTTGCAATGAAATCAGTCATGGCCTCCTCGTCACCAGGGTAAGGGTAATTAATTCGCTGATATAGATGAGCCAATTCTTTCTCTTCTTTGGGTACAGGTTTTAGTGTCCACCAACCAAGTGGGGATGTTTCATTGAACAACCACATGGCACCAAATACCGTGTATGTGCATAGAAGTGCCTTGCCTATTTGTTTCCAGAAGTAGTAGTCATCCTTTCCGAGGCCTATTTTCTTTAGGTACTTCTCAGCCGTGAAAGGTTTAGCCACTGGAAAACACTGACCAACATTACAAGACTGTCCAATGGGTATAATCAAGATTCACAGTCAATACCTCTGACCAACAATGAATTATAGATATATATTTAATTTCAAAGTATAGGAAACTTTGTACCGCTTGAGGGATAAAACTGAATCCCCAAATTCTAACAGAGAGGTGTCAGCTTCACGATGGACAGAACCTTCCACCATGTTAAACACCTAGATAACTACGAGCTGATGTTTCTGTCTATCATTTTAACGAACTATTCTGCATGGTTCTCTTTTAACGGATGCCGTAAAATTTACATACAGGGCAGAACTAAGACTTTAGACTCATAACAGAAAAGTATAAGCCCATAAAGTATGCACTCATACGGCATTTTTCGTTTTTTGTTTTGTTCACATTACAACGTCTTTTGCCTTCACGAAGAAACTTATCATCACAACCTCAAGTCTTTAAACCAACGACCAATATATGCCAACTTCAGCTATATCTTAATAATTTAATTAGCGAAGAAACTTTAACTATATACTAAGAAACAACCTTATTACGTTAATCTTGATCACATTTCCAAGTCTTTCGGTCATCTAAGAGGGTGTTTATTCGATGAGCTTATTAAAAAATTGATAAGCTTGTAAGTTCATTTTTTGAGCTTATGAGTTTATCCACTAACACTTAAGAGCTTATAAAGTTCATAAGCACAAAAAAATGAGCTTATGAGCTTTATCAATTTTTCAATAAGCTCACAAGCCCATCAAATAAGCTTAGCGTAAAACACACCATGAAATCATTTTCGGATAAACTATCTTCATGCCTAAACACATTTTCCAAAAAGCCTAAAAACTTAAACACTTCGAGTCAGGCATTTCATCAAACAGTTGGACTGCACATTCTTGTAACAAACTAACAATAACAAAAAAACCCAATATATCGAAATTCATTTCATATCAATCAAAATCTATATAACCCACAAGATCACAATTCAATCATCAGTAAAAATGATATGGAAATAAAGATTGTTATAGGGATTCACAAAGAATTACCTGTTTCCGCAAGTCTATAACTTTTGCGAACCATCGGGAATGCTTTGCGTAATCTTATCTTACTTTATATAAATCATTGAATCTAAGTGGAGAAATGAAATGAAGGGGCGGTTTGAATGCAAATGAAATGTGTGTGTTTTTTCTTCAAGGTGGTAATAAAAATAAAAAAGTGTGTTATTATTATTTAGGGGAATTTTTTATGTTGACTGATTTGTGAAATTGCTTTTTTGAGTAAATTGTAGTGGGAATTGCATATATACCCATTAAAACTTAAAAACTTGCATATTTCCCCATAATGTAAGTTTTTAATGCATGATGTACAATGCAATTTAAGCATGATTTGGGTATATATATGCAAATATGCAAGTTTTAGTGGGTATATATGCAATTGGCCCTAAATTGTAAAAACCGTCCAGTTTGACGAAATAGCAGGTGTAGTTTAATCTTTTTTAAAGTGCGGGCTTAGTTTTTGAGGAAAACTTTGTTGTGCAATTATCTTCTGTGGCACGTAGGGCTGAGCAAGATCTTCCAAAAACCGACCGAAACCGGGTTGAACCTAATCCAACCGGCCTTATTTGGTTCGGTTTTGGTTTTGTGTAATTATTTCGGTTTTACTCGGTTCAGTTCGGTTTAAAATATTTTTTTCTCACAATAGCTTTTTCTCGTTTCGGTTATCGGTTCATGTTTCACCGTTATTCTGTTTTCGACTCAGGTCGGTTTTAGTCGATTTGGGTTAAGTTTGAGTGTTTGACCCTTTGCTCAGCCCTACTGGCACGGTATCTGTTAAAGATGGTAATTGCACACTAAAGTGACTTACAAGGACTATGTCTGCATTTTTTAAAAGATTAGATTATACTTGCGATTTTGTCAAAACTTAAGGACGGTTTTTGCAAGTTACTCTTACTTTCTTTGGATAGTTATTTTTTGTGGGTGTTTGTTTTGCTTTATATAGTGGGCTAATGGCTTTTTTTGGTTTTGTGTTTATATTATATAAGCTTATTTTTTATAGCTTATTTAAAAAAAAAAAAAAAAAAAAAAAAAAAAAAAAAAAAAAAAACGGTTTATATAAGTTTATCATGCCTTAGTAAGCTTATATAAGCAGAAAAATTTCAAAATAAGCTATAAAAAGTGAGCTTATGAAACATAACCCGAAAACCACATAAGTTATAAGCCCACTATATAAGCCGAAACAGACATCCTTTACTCTTTTTTTTAGTAGAGTTGCTTGAGCAAATACGTAAGTTGATTTCGAGTTTCAGAATACTTGGCTCATGAGACACACAAGACTTATTGAGTTTGGTTAAATTACATTTGACTCTTTTAAATAGCATATACTTAGTTACTTATCTTATGAGGCGTTTGGTATATGACTTTTGGGCCATGGAATGGACCCACACCTTTGATATGCAGTTTGGTTTACGGATTCGGATTTATATATGGTGTTGAATTAAAAAAAAGTCGTACCAGAGGGAGCTAGTGGGTTTTGTCGGAATCAAGTTTCTTTTGTCAAATTGTATACATGTGTTTATTTCTCAGCCACAAGTTTTGTATAACCACCTCTTTTCTCTGTCCAATATATATGTAAAATAATACGGTAGTATTTATCAATTCATAAATAAATATTATCAATTATGTAATTTAAATAATTATTTATTTCTCTCTCTTACTTTCTATCATATCTATACCGAATCTAAATTCGATTCTAACCCTACCAACAAACCAAACGCACCCTTAGTGTATAAAGTAATATGTATACAAAATGAGTTGAGCGAAGCAATATGTCGAGTATTTATCGAGCTCGAGCATAAAATGTAAGGTCATTCAAGCTCAAGTAAAGTTTCAAGCTTAAGTTATAAAAGCCAAGTCGACCTCGAGCAAAAGAATTTGAAGCTTGATCGAGCTCTAGTCGAGTTTTGAACTTGAATTTTAGTAGTCGAGTTAAGGTCGATTTTAACAGTGTTCGACTCGAGTATACCCTTAGTTAGGTCGCTAAGTTAATCCGCAACATAAAATCAACCTTGTGTTATTGTATCTTTGAGATATAAAGTTATTGTTGTCGGATATCTGACATTCTGTAAGCGATTTCAAGTTTGATTAAAAAAAAAAAAAAAACTTATAAATGGATGGTCATTTGGTTTTTATAAAATTAGGAGTTTTATGGAAATAGTCATGAGTCATGACTTTGTTTATAATTTTAAGAAAGAATTACACGTTTGGTCCCTGCGGTTTGCTCAGATTTCATGTTTAGTCCATAAGTCGTTTTAATTACACTAGAGATACCTATTTTTAAAACCTTGCACTCATTTAGTCCCTATTTTGGATAGGCCGTTAGTTTCTCCGTTAAGATTTGCACCGTTAGTGTAACACCCCCAAAATACCGCAGCGGAAGATTGTGTCACTTGGGTGCTACTTCATAATACAAAGTACAAGTTATAGAAAACGACCTCTAAATGAGACGTTTTGAAAAATTACCATTCGATTAATGAAATCAGAGTTACAAACAATGAGGTCCCAAACTATAATACATAAATGTTTACAAAATGTTTCGAATAGTAAATACGAATGTATAAAGTCTTCAAAACATGTTGTGCGACTCTATGCTACAAAGTGTCAACACAATCGTTAGTGAGTTCATAGAGTTTGTTTAACATGTAAAGCTTTTAAAGAATGTTCACACAGCAAAGGCATTGTAAATCCACTCAGTTTGTGACAACTCGTAATTTCAGGTCATTTTACAAACTTTGAAAATATCACTATTTATCTCGGGAATTTACTATTCACCAGTTACTATTCATCGTTTTTGAAGTCGATTTGATATTTTGAAAGGTTATTTCAAAATTTTACTATTCACGAAACACTATTCATTCCCGGAGAAAATCACTATTCATGCTTCACTATTCATCGTTTTCCGTAAACTAGGTTTACGAGTATCAAATTCGCGTAACTGTAAGGGTTTAGCTGCGAATTCATGAACAATCATTGAGGACATTTCATATAGACTAGGATTAGTCTACATATCATTAGTAACATCATCATCATATTAGTTCATGCATGGTTTTGCATTTTACATTAAACGTATAACTTCCTATTAAATAAACGCTATCGCGTAATCATTTATTTTGAACGCTTGATCCGACACTTCCAAAAATAATCCTAATATATTTTTATACTCATTTTAAGACTATAAAAATTATATTATTAGTTTACCCGATGTTTTGAATTTATTTTGTATATAAATTGTTATATATATATATATATATATATATATATATATAATCTAGATCAAATAAGATCAAACTTAAAGTTGTTAAAATGAGATCGAACTAAAATTTGACAAGAGACACTCTCCTTACAATAAAAACAATTTTTTTATTTACTACAACTAAAATTGTTAAAGTTTCGATAGATTTCTTTTTAAAATTTACGAAACCTAGGTGATACACTTTGATTAGAAGTTTAATGTGTATCAGGTTTTTGTATGTGTATCAGGTTTTGAAATATTTATTAGTATAATGTGTATCAGGTGTATCACTAATCCAAACTCATGTATCATTTGGTTATTAGTTACTAAAATGTTAAATTGTATTAAAATATTATTTTTTTGTTTATGATTGCTAAAATTGTTATTTATAAATGTTTTAGTGGTTTTTTAGATTTGGTCTTATTTTTACAACTTTAAGTTTGATCTCAAATTAACCCTCCCCTATATATATATATCTATACATTATATATAAGAGGAGGCATCCACGTCATAATGCCACTTGGCATCCCATAATGCCATGTCATATTTACATGTCATCATTGCATGCCACCTAAACATAAATTCAATCAACAAAAATCCGGATTATTTAATTTTAAAAAATGACATTAGAGGGGATCGAACTTGAGTTGTTCATCCCATTACCACACTTGACAGCCACTAGAGCAACTAAATCTTTGGAATATATTTTGCACCTCAAATCTATAAACCACAACAATTAATAAATTCAGCTAATCTGATATACGTACGTAAACCCTAATCTCATATTAGAATATACCCATAACGTATGACATCCATTCTTCAAAACCCTAATTTGTTTCCACATCCATCATGGATCATATTCATCTCACAGGATCATCTACTGCTTCCTCCAACATACAAGGTTATGAGGATCACACTCTGAAAGCACCTGTACATAATTTATTATATAAAAGATTTGATTGCCTGGTAATATTTGGTTTTGTTTTTCGGATCTCATATTGGTATAAATCATATATAAGTTGTAATTTGATGGTTATGTGAATATGTAAGAGTTTATGTCACTTGCAGAAGTTATTTTTGAATGTCAAGGTTGGTTTTCTATTTTCCAATATCTATTTGACGTAAAAAGTGCCAATAAGTTTCTTTTCCGGTTGGACCTATGCGTCTGTATAATGAACATTAATATGTGGTGCAAGGCTGTTTAAAGAGACTCGAAAAGCTCTTAACAAGTATCCATCGATAGGTAATGATTATGTTTGTCTTTAGTTGGTTTTTATTTCATTCACCCACCCAACCTGTTTATAACTACTCATTGTGATACATTACGTTGCCCCTGTATTGTGGGCAGAAACTGCATCTTTTGTTTGTTGGTGATCTATTGAGTATTGCAGTAGAGGAGGAAAATCTTTCAGTGATGATTTATTACCACACTTAAACCCCAAAAGTATGATTGGAGGAGGCGTAGTAACCCCATTTGAGCTTGAGGTTGGTCCCTTAACTCTTTTCTATATAAGATTATATGTTTTCTGATTTTCTTAGTATGATGATGATGATTTGGTCTCAAGATAATTATGTTTATATTATTGTCAATCGTCTTCGTCATTCTGGAATTCTTGCAGTGGTTCTTGAGGTATTTAACTGAATGCTTGGAGGTGCCATGTTCACATTCTATCAGGTATGCTGCTGTGCGAATTGCAGGTCATCTTTATTTGTACTCTCGAGATTTATTTTCTGTTCAACCCTCTAATGTAGACAACAATTCGAAAATGTGGTGTTAGGTTGCAGGTCTCATGGATGATCTTCGTAATATCCCATTAATTTTTGTTGATTCCTATTCCTTTGAGCAATTTCATATGACAATGTCTGCTCACTATTTTAAGTAGCTTTAAGCAGCTGCTGCTTCTCGCACAGGTAATTGCATTCTATTGGTCAAACCCCATTTACTTGATATATGTGCCTTCTGTTACTGCGATAAGTTTTTACTTATCATATGTTTTTTGTTAACGTATTTACATTTTTGTTCAATGTATGGGTGGATCTATAATTACAGGACCAAATGAGCTGTTAAAATTTTCTGTTTGAGAAAACCTTGCAGACCATGAATTGGACTCCTTTAAACTCAATTATAGTCTTCGAGTGCTCTGCACATAAAAACTTATCCAAAGACGTGTATTTCCCAACAGCAATAACTGATTCAGTTTCCACCTCCACCTTCCTCTGAGAAAATTGTTTAACTAGAGGACCAATGACCTGAGTTTGCATGGCAGGAAAAGTCTAGCCAAATGACCAAACGCCCTAATGACTGGAATCTTAATCACATGAATATCTTATTGATTAACCATTCTAATAAGCTATTTCATTAATGCTTTTGCAGCAGGGGAATTATTCTAAAGCCGCTCTACTAATATCAAGAATGCATACAGCTGCAGTCATGATCTCCAGTATCGTCATCAAACAATTAAGCTCAAAATCGGCCCATCCAAGTTGGTGCGTTACCTTTTTTGTATTATAAATAGCTGACATGTTAATATTGAAGCATTTAATTAACGTGGTTCTCATGTTACAGTAGTTGAAATCAGAGTGGTGGCATTGTCGTTGTGGCCTACATTCAGCAAGGCTTTTGTAATTATATTAATGTTAACTACATATGTTGCTTTTAAGTCTTTGGTTAGTCGGGTCCTTATAACGGGTCAAATAGTAACTCATATAATCTCTTTACAGGTGGTGAAGGGCGGGTCTTAGTCAGGTTGCAGTTCCTCATTTGTATAGCAGCATATCATTTTAACAGACATAAACTTGAATGAAGGTGTAATATGGGACGACTAAATCTTGTGAGTGCATCCTCCACTTTCACTGTTTAATCAATATTAACATTCAGTTAACACAATTTAAGGAGCTTAAAGTCACACGATTTGATACAAACGTCAACTTTTAGATTTAGCATACCACACATGAGCAAACAATGCTTTTGCTATGACAAGTAACATGGAGGCAAACACGAGAACATTGATTTTAGCTTGCAAATCAACAGACAATCCTCTCAACAACTCCAAGACCATGGACTTGGCCTTCACACCAGCGTCGTGGTACCTTGTGAGTGCATCCTCCACTTTCACTGTGGTAAACCATTCTTCTCCAACCTTTCTGCCCTTAGAATCTATCGAGGGTTTAAGTTGTTTGATTTGTTCTTCTCCCGCTGTACCTGCCCATACAGGTGGTGCAAAACGTTTCCCCTTGAACCAAATAGCTCTGTGTTCCCGAGTATACGAGATTTCGCCCTTTGGTCCTCCAAATGGTGCCGTGGTAGCTTTTATTCTGTTGAGTATAGGAAGGAAATCTTCTGTGACCTGGAATAACATCCATCTGTTAAGCAGTACCAGTTCCTTGTCTTGTAGGGCATATTATAACAAAGAATGAAAGACAAGAAAACAGGAACTTACCGCTACGGATAAGGCTTCAGCGGCCTTATCTACCTCATCGTAAGCTTCTTATAGATGAATTTTCTTCACACGACTTTTCCATGAAGACTCCTTGTCCTCAAAAAAGTCATTTGGTATATTCACTTTTCTCTTGTGGCTGGTTGCAGTGCTGCGATGGGACCGGTTGGTAGAGTTCTGGAAGCTGATCTACAAGCCGGCGATAGGGACCGGAAGTGCTACACTTACAGTTGTAGCGAAGGTAGCAATAAGACCACATTTTATGGGTCAATTGAACTTCAAAATGTTATAGAGCTTAGTTATAACATTTGGCTTAATTGTTAGTCAATCAAATGCTACATATATATAGGGTTGTATGAAAGATGGATATCCAAAAGCCGCGACATATCTCCTATTGGTTTAAAAAATCTAAAGCAAATTTGATTGCTGGTTAAAGTTTACATGGAAGTTATTGTGACGTTTTTTTTACATAGAACACTAAGTGCAAGTCACAGTATTTTCGTATTTTTGTACATTGTTTATGTTAAGCAAAAATTTTATCAGCAAGGATTTTGTAATTATATTAATGTTAACTACATATGTTGCTTTTAAGTCTTTGGTTAGCCGGGTCCTTATAACGGGTCAAATAGTAACTCATATCATCTCTTTACAGGTGGTGAAGGGTGGGTCTTAGTCAGGTTGCAGTTCCTCATTTGTATAGCAGCATAGCATTTTAACAGACATAAACTTGAACGAAGGTGTAATATGGGACGACTAAAGCTGCAACCTGGAATTAAGGAAATTGAAGAAGAGCCAGAAGAGTATGAGAATATGGTTTCTGATAGGGATAAAGTTGCTTTTGGCTGAATGATTAACTCGGAAGTTGGTGATGTTCTGGCTGTCATGAGAAGTAATGTAAGATGGGAGGTCGTTACTGGTGTACATATAGGTTTAAGGTTACTGATTTGATGAATGGACCATGGAAAGTTTCAAGGTCTCATTCTATCTAATGTCAAATTATCGATTTGTAGTTAAAAATGTATATAGTGTATTCTTATCGAAAGTTTTTTATTTTATTTTATTTATTTATTTATTTTAAAGGAAATATCACCATCTGTTATACATCAATCAACATAAATCTTCGTGAATGTGGCCGGGTAGGGATCCACCGCAACCCCGAGCTTCTGGTGAGGACTCTCAGACAGCTAAGGCGACAGGTGCTATGTTATGTTTGGTTATTACATGTTATCTTTAGACTTCTTACGTCTAGGGTGTTAGGAGTTGTTAACTGGTTTTTATATAATAGGTTGATGTAAATACTAAAAATGAAGTGATCATAGACATCTAATTGAAAGAACCATTTATACAGACTATGGTCATTGTAGTCGGCCATTGTTCATTGTGCAGAAACAAAAGTTGCTTATAAAGAAAAAAAAATATAGAAGCATTGCATCAAAGGGTATGTATGTACTTCCTAATTTCACAGTTTCAATGCCTTGTCTTTGCAAGTCAGTCGTCTTCTTTGTTCATAACAGGTATGAATGTATGTTATTCGTCTTCTTTAAACACATGTTGATTTGTGTGCATGCAAGCTAATATTAAATGTTTTATAAAATTTGGCGTCTGCATATCATTTGTCAATGCTTTGACATTATTCTTATATTCATGTGTATCAGCAAGCGATGGGATTCATCGTAATTATACATGTGATTAGCTTTTCGTTAGTGACTCTAAACTCATTTTAATGTTTGATGCAGACAATAGCAATTTTTTAGCCAGATTATGACAGCAATAAGCCATAAAAATATGGGCTTCTGAAATATATTACACTACTAATCTGATTATGACCGTTAATAATCAAAAAACGCCAAACACCTTATTGTTCGTATACTTTTAAAGTGGTGCATGATAGTGAGATCTGTTAAGTGTCTTATATGTATTTGGTAGATATGCAGGTACAAGGAACACCGTTGGGATCTTAAGCAACTTATTGGGTCTGGTGGCATGCCTTCATCACATTCTGCAACAGTCACTGCTCTTGCGGTTGCTGTTGGTTTACATGATGGCCTTGGCGGTTCAACTTTTGCAACTGCACTGATTTTGGCTTGCATCGTATGATCTTTCTCTTTAATGTCTTTAAAGTTTGTTTCATTTGTATTATGTGAATCTAATAAAAGACGAAATGTGTTGCAGGTGATGTATGATGCGACTGGAGTAAGATTACATGCTGGGCGCCAAGCAGAGGTTGGTCTGAATTGTGTAACATTATATCAGATAGGAGTAGTTTTGTGTTGATAAATTGGTTAAGAATTTTGTTAAATATATCAGTTATTCATGTTTAAAAGTTCTGATATTATAGGTTTTGAACCAAATTGTATTTGAGCTTCCTGGTGAACATCCCTTGGCTGAGAGCAGGCTGTTACGTGAACTTCTTGGCCACATCCCTCCTCAGGTATGTTTTTATCAATGTTTTATGTTTTCTTGTGTTAGTCTTAACTTTAGAACCTTTATTATTTGGGGTGTCTATTTTGACCCATATGCCAATGAGTGAGTTGATTCGGGTTGTATTTTATCTCAAACTGTTCATATGGGTTGAAGTAGACCAACTTTTATGTTTAACAAGTATAATTTTTTAAATTCTTCATTTCAAAGATTTTGTCTATTATTGCAATAGTGGTTGTAATCTCAATTAACACACCCCGTTTCAACCAAACCCATCTTGACACCTCTACTTATCATTATTTAGCTTGCCCCACGGTCATACTCGTGTTGCTTAGTTTTGCTTTTATTTTGCAACATTGTACAACACTGCCATGTTTTGAAAGCCATTCAATTTTCTCATTTTCCTACTGTCATTCTCAAAACGACTTGTAATCATTATCTGGGTCCATAAGGTTCCCTTACTTCGTCAATTAGAAAAGGGTATACTCATCATTTGTCAAATAGAAATGTTCATAGGTGGAGTCAGTAGTAATAGTAGAATGATAAGAAGAAATGAATCCATCACCCCATGTTTTACCAAGTGCAGACCATCTTACATGTTACCTTCTATAATGACGAATATTCTTTATGTACATAACTTCTAGGTTATCATGGGTATGTTACTGGGAATGATGACTGCAATATTCATTATATCAAACTGTTTTAAAGCTCGAGATGGAGCGGTTGTCTCTTAAGAATGAGGCGGATAAGGCATCCAATAATGGGTTTTAGTTGGTTCTATATGGTCTGTTTTTTAAGTTGATTATAATGCCTTAGTCATTTTTAATGTTTTTTTAGCTTCTTTTTGGTTTATTTGTTTATTTATATGCGCTAATTCACCTGTTAGGCCGGGTCTTTTCGGCTATCTGTCTTTAACTATTATGGGTGATATTTTTTGGCTATTTCTACTCCACGACTATGAAGTGTCTATCCCTGCCTAATGAACAGTATACTTACGTTGTGTAGGATTTGCGATACTTCTGCTACAAAACTTTGAAAAACAAATGAATACCTGGATTCGTAAGACTTGGATCATTCCATTAGTGATGGAAAAGTTTGGTCTGTAAACAATGAGACTGTCCATGCGAGTGTACGGAAATGTTACAAGTCATACATCCACGGCTGGGTCACGAAACAATGTTGCAGCAAATGTTATTCCTGTTGGAGAAGGTTCAAGGCGTTAGTGCAAAACATGGTAATGACTTTCATTTATGTTGAAACAATTGCAGGTTTTTTTCCGTCAAAATTTCCATAGAATTTTTTACTCATTTCAGCTGCACGTCTTTCTAATGCAGCAAACGTTTGTGCCAAACCCAACCTAGAAGCACGCCAAACTACAAGCATATCAACGAAGAATGTGCTGCCAAATGTTGCTCTGCCTGGACAAAATACCTGTTACAGTGGAAACCAATGTAAGCACACATGTTTTGGACTATTGAGTTTTTAAGTCAAGAATGCGGGCTCTATAACTTTGTGTCAAAGCATTAAGCTTTTCAATCCGTTTGACCTGAAAAAGTCATACATCTAATTCTTAAAGAAGAGAGTGTTCTGTAATGGTATCTAATGGTGTGCATATGTATTGTTAACATACATTGTCATTGTTTACAGTTGTCACTTGATCATATACATGAGCTCTTTCAGTTGTCTAATATTATAAATAGGGTTCAACTTGTGAATTTGTGGAAGCTATATTCATGCGTATCGCGTAATTTTTTCTGACTCAGAGGATCAACTGGTCAAACTCGTGCATGATCAGACCACAAGGTATTAGTGTGCCTCTTTGTTAATTCTCCCATAGCACCACTATCTACTTCTAGCTGTTGTTAACCTGATTGACATTTGTTTTAATATGAACTTTGAAGCTACCAACCAACATATAGAGAATTAGATATCTTTGGCAAAGCTATCCAATCAACTCCGTACGTAACATTCTTACTAATGTTGTAAACCAAAACAAAATACTCAACTATTGAATTAATTAGGTGTAAGGTTTTGTCATATGAGTCAAAATATCTAATGCAATGGCACAACCATTTATTAAAGACAATTTGTAGAAGCTTATGTTATAGTTTTTTAGAGGCGTGTTTGGTTTTGCATTACGATGAGAAAGAACCTAATAGTTGCATAAAAGGTTTTAATAGATTTAAATATATATTAGCAGATTGGAATGCCAAATCCATAAAATAAAAATGAACTAAACGCCTTCTATTACTAATCAATAATACTACGTAATAAACTGTATAAGCTAAATAGACATTCAATAGACCAGAGATATCCATTAAACTATATCACGAAAAACCAAATGTGATACATCTTCAATAAAGTGTAGTTTCACCTTGGCAATCATTGGTGGTAAGATCCTCTTTATTTCTCACATACTGGAGAGAGTGTTGCAGGTTCGGTTGCAGGATTGTTTGTTTTAAAAGACATGGCTGTCGGTTTGTGAATAGTGCAAATAACGAGGTATTTAGATACTCGGAGCTGTTTTGACGATTATCACCTTTAAAACCACTTATATATTTTCATATAACTTTTAATTACTTTTTAGTATATATTTGATACACAAAATCATAAAAATAATAACCGCAAGTCATACCCGTCCATCGGACGGGTTTTGACACTAGTATATATATATATATATATATATATATACATATATATATATATATATATACACATATACATATATATATATATATGTATATATATATATATATATATATATAAATATATATATATATATATGTATATATATATATATGTATATATATAT
Source organism: Chrysanthemum seticuspe (assembly GCA_019973895.1). Taxonomy (NCBI): domain Eukaryota; kingdom Viridiplantae; phylum Streptophyta; class Magnoliopsida; order Asterales; family Asteraceae; genus Chrysanthemum; species Chrysanthemum seticuspe. The sequence continues at coordinate 246,002,891 of BPTQ01000002.1, read as the reverse complement.
ACATATATATATGTATATATATATATATATATATATATATATATATATACTAGTGTCAAAACCCGTCCGATGGACGGGTATGACTTGTGGTTTTTATTTTTCAAATATAATACATTGTCTTTAGCAGTGCTAAATCCGTTAAACTGGAACAATGGCAATGGCATTTGTCGGAGAACCCAATGCTGTAGTTATAGTTTCTTCCATTGCAATAATGTATTAACCTATCATATCTAATTTCAAATTGGAAAAAAAACATGATACTTACAGATTTGCTACCGTAATAATAAAGATATGAGCTTTACTTCTCAAGACTTTGCTTGATACCTTCATAAGTCACTCCAGCATTAAAAGCACCCTGCATGCACCAACCAAATCAATCTAACATCTTGATATAATATGATACATATCCTTTCGTGATTGATAAATACTATTTTCAAAAGCTGATATTGCTTCTTTACACACTCTAGCTGCAAATTACACAAAAAAGATCAAACGTTTTAGTATACTTTCTCTACTATCTAAATAAACATATAAAAAATAATGTATTGCCTTTAAAATTATTCGTCATTACTTAGGTGTAGTGATGTTGCGGCGCATGATAAGGCCACCATATGTCGTTCTAGTATCGTGGTAAACATGAGTCGACAATTTGCTCAAAGTTCACATCTTTGGAAAAGTGGCATGACTTATAAGCCCTCCCGGGCATATAATCCCGCCTGATGGGCGGGCATACTTATTGCACGTTATATGCTTCAATACTTATGCAACTTATATTACTTTCTAAGGTTGGTGCTAATCCATTTTTTTTGTGTGTAACAGATAATGTGCATCCTATCATGATTGAATTAGAAACCAAAATGAAGCCCTTCTTAAATATCCATTTAATTATTAATTATTTTATAATTATGGTATATAATTCATATATAAAATTTAATTATAAACTAACTCCCACAGTGCCACACATATCTAACATCATCATTCTACTTTCTTACTTTTAAAGCAATGTTAATGACAATAGGTTATGTTTGAAAGTGATGCACCTTTAAGGAAGTCTAGATCATGATGGACTATGCTAAACTCTAATTATTTACAACCCTAATTATATTTTTTTCTTTCATCGATGGGTGGGCATTGTTATAATTGTTGTTGACATATAATATGCTAAACTCTCTACGAGTACATACCTTAAGCTTCAAAAGAATTATTTCTAATGCATTTGGTTTAATTTCCTAAAAATATAGATTAATAATCCTCAAAAACAATAGTCATCATAACTTATATAAAAGAGGAACAAATATTTTGTAATATATTTTTTTTATTTTGAAGCCAAATATCAATACAATAGATTGCCATTTTGTTTTTTTTACCCGTGTCCCCATTTATCTTTTAGATACACAAACATGTTTCCACGAACTTATGCTAGGATTCCAAAGTTATATTATCAACAAATACTACAAAGTTTGTTTAAGGTTTATAAAAGTAACTGTTAAGCCATAATTAAGCGTCATACTCGTCGACACGGATCCATTATTTTGTAGATGACCATTTGTTTCTAAATCCCACAGTGCCACACATATCTAACATCATCATTCTACTTTCTTACTTTTAAAGAAAAGGTCATGACAATAGGTTATGTTTACACCTATAAGGAAGTCTAGATCATGATGGACTATGCTAAACTCTAATTATTTATAACCCTAATTATATTTTTTCTCTCATCGATGGGTGGGCATGTGTTATAATTATTGTTGACATATACTATGCTAAACTCTCTACGGGTACATACCTTAAGCTTCAAAAGAATAATTTCTAATGCATTTGGTTTAATTTCCTAAAAATATAGATTAACAACCCTAAAAAACGATAGTCATCATAACTTATATAAAAGAGGAGCAAATATTTTGTAATATATTTTTTTATTTTAAAGTGAAGTATCAATCCAATAGGTTGCCATTATGTTTTTTTACCCATGTCCCCATTTATCTTTTAGATACACGAACATGTTTCCACAAACTTATGCTAGGATTCCAAAGTTATATTATCAACGAATACTACAGAGCTTGTTTAAGGTTTATAAAAGTACCTGTTGAGCCATAATTAAGCGTCATACTCGTCGACACGGATCCATTATTTTGTAGATGACCACTTGTTTCCTTTGACTTCGCTAATCATTATCGCACCATACCAGTAGCTTAAATCCTAACTAATAAACAATTTGTCCAAAATAAAAGCAAGGTTTGCCTTGTATTAATCATATAAAGTAGAAATATTTATTTATAAAATAGAAGGATATAGTAACTAAGCAATTATGGGTAATTATGAAAAGAAAGGGAGAATATACACTAAATATTATAGAGGGTAATCAACCATGTGTTAAATTTTCACTTCAACAAAAGAATGAATAAAGCTTATCAACATTAAATTAAATCGCATACTGTATATTTGCTATTGATTGCTTGAATATGCTGGTATGAACATAATGAAGGCGAATAACTTACTGATCTTATAAGAACAGGCTACACTATTGCAACAACCGTAAGTTGAGTATGCGGTGATGAATGTACTCGCTTTTCACAAGCAACATTCTTTTTGGTATTTCATTTAAGAAAAATATTCTTTCTAGCTAATGAACTATTTGAAACTGCGGGCATATGTTATAATTTTACTTGTGATGGTGCGGGTTAATGGAAAATTGTTACTCAAGTATGTTGTTTTTTTATTATTGTTTAAAATATATTTATTTATGTTTAGTTGTGTTTTTTGTTTTGATGATGTTATTTAGTGGTGGTAGGCTTGTCTTGTGAATATCGTTTACAAAAAAATATAGTAAAGGCGAGTCAATTATAAACAACCGAATTATTTATTGAATGCATTTACAACGAAAAGAAATGAATGTGCATCCATTCTTTCCGTAATTGAAATCCATATAAATGTGTAGAATTTATGGCCATAATATAAACTATCATACAATGATAGTGTGATAGATGTATCTATATATTTACATTAAAAAGCTTCATTATGAGCTCAAGAGTGCAATAAAGATAATGTAATACAATACACATGGACTTTTTACCACCTTGAGTTTGACATGATACCGAGTAAACAGTGTCCTTTTGTCAAGTTATTAGTAACAAAATCCAACCTCCGTGCTGAAACGATATATCGTAGCATAGGACAACTCTGATTGCATTTAGATATATTCTGGGTGACTAACTCCAACTTCACAAATTGCCACTTACCTCAATTACGGATATGTGCTCCACTATATAAGTCCACTTACCAATGGTAGAGAAACCTGGTGAAAAGACAATAAAGTAAGAAACTTTGATAAGCCAAAATAATGATTAGGAAATATTAAAAAAAAAGCGACTAAGTAATTATATGTTCTTTATTCCTGGAAACTAAACGTGTGGACTTACTTGTTTCTCAAGTTCAGTGACTTTATCCTAAAAATTTATCAATGGAATGCCTCTTAGTATACTCATAGAAGTATAGTCAACTTCATGACCAAAAATGGCAACATTGGTCCACAAATTAATCAAATATTTGCAACATGTCGAGTTTATAATATACATTGTTTAAATAATTGAATTGAGATCAAATTTCAACTACATAGTGAATAGGTATTTATGGTAATGAGTGCATGTAACACTACGAAATGTATTCCCGCCACATTTTGTAATTGTGATGTAAGGTTGCGTACTTTCAACATCAGTGCCATTTTTAATCGAATCGTGTAAAGCTTTTGAACTGCAAAAAGGCGACGTAACGCAATGAAAATATAGAGCATTAGATGCATATAGCATAATACAACCTGAAAAAAATGTGTACCATGACCGTTGCGGCTCCACTTCCTCCCAATACTCTTAGGTCCATGTCAATGTATGACTTTGCCGTCCTAATCTTCGATTCTCAGTGGTTCGGCTTCTCTATCAGGCTATAAAAGCAACAATAAAGTAGATGTCATGTACCACATACTAAGTCAAAATCCAAAAGTTGGCTGAAGCTAAACTTATGATATCGTTGGAAAAAATTAGTTAACGAATCATAATGATAATTACTCTTAAGTGAATTTTTATAAAATCTAATTCAATCAGTCACAATTTTTTAAAACTAAATTGACACACAGCGGAATAATATCTATCTATCCATATTTTATCATTTAAATTTAGACAACTGATTATAAATAATTAATAAATGTATTTCTTGTTGTAAATTATTACAACGAAGAAGGCATTACTACCGGTTAAAAAGAAAGATAGAAAAATGGAGTTCACTTTATCTCTACCTACGGATGCTACGTTCTCGTCATTTGGACTTCAATGCTAAACAGCATAAGATTGAAAAAAATCCAACACATCTATGTAAACAAAAATCACATGTCATATCATTAGTCAATATTCAAACAAACAAGTTGGCGAGAATGCTATTGTTCAAACTTTCAACAAAAAAGCCTTAAATGCATTACGCATTGCATATAGTTTCTCATTAAAGCATAAAGAAAACTCAGTTTATCGGTACGAAGATCAACTATAGTTTACCGATGATAATAATTGGTGCCAACAAACAGGCAAAAATGGACGCAATCTAGAGGTCAGTCTGTATTAATTATGTATGTATTACTGTACCGTAACAATCTTGATGATGGATGCGGTTCCAACACGATGTAGAGCAACAATAGCATCACCAGTCTTGCATAGTCCTTTTTCTTTAGCATGCTGCAAAGCAAATTCCATAGCTTCTTCAGTAGACTCATTATGGGAAGCTCTAGCAGCAGACCCTGCAATTAAAACTGGAACCAAACCCCTAACAATTAGACTATGCCTAGCTAGTGATTCATCGTTGGATGACCAATCAAAAGAATCTATTCTTACATGTCATAATAAGCAACTTTCGTAAGTTTGGATGCCAAATTTATAACAGCGCATGTCAAGAAAGATAGACAACGTGCAACACTAAGGCTTTCACGTGCAGTACCGACAAAGAAAGAAGAAAGCCGACTCACCAGATCTTTACTTTCCGTTAGTCTCCTGACATATTAAGATTCATCACTGGAAGTAGGAAGGGCTGCTAAGTGGCGTCCATGTAAAGGGCTGCTAAGTTGCGAGCTCAATTAGTTTCCTGTGCTTGGTAATATGTTAACATATTAGGAAATATCTTTTTTGGGCTGTGTAGTTTCACTTGCATTCTTTTTGGGCTTCTGTTTGTGTTGTATTTTCAGTTTCTGTTTATCATAGGTGATAGTGTCTTAGGTGTTTGTCGCCTGGTGCAAATGCCCTTATAGCTGCATGTTTCAATCAATATGATATGTATAGGAGAAAATTTGTATGTGTAACATACCATTAATAAAAAAAATACACTTGAAAACCAAATTGTAAAGCGATATTACTGAGCAGATATGTTCCATGACCAAATTGTAAAGCGATATTACAGAGCCGATATGTGCCATTTTTGACCCAACTCATTTTCATACTTAAAGATCGATCCTGGTGCCAATAAAAGCACATGAAGATCCATTTGGAATCTTGTCATGTTCTGTATCATTTATTGTTTCTTGTTAATCATACGTAACTCTCAAAAAAACTAACATAAAATGTTACGGGTTGGCTAAACACATTTTGACCCAAACCCATTTAACTATTATCCATCCCGTCCAACTTGCCCAATATCTAGATCACTTTTAATAGGGAAGGATCTTACCGCTTTCATCCTACCATATCAAGATCCAACTTTCTCAAGCTCATGTACATATCATATCAAATGAAAAACCATTAGCAGTAGCAAAATGAAAGAAAAAATCACCATCCCTTATACCCAAAAAAGAATACCTTTCATCAATTCAACATCAATAACCAAATAGATATGAGTCACAACCTTGGCAGTTCTTGTACTACTGGGAATGATATTCAAAGTAGTAGCTCTTCCTCCTCTTTAGACCTTCATTGATGGACCATCATCAGTCTTTTAAGTGGCTAAATCATAAAAAGATTAATTAGTAAATGATCCATGAGTGAGGTTTTGAATGCATTCCTATTGGCTATTCTGTTAGATGTTTTACACAAGAACAATGAATGGCTACATAAGAGTAAATACAAGGCTCTAGTATAAAAAAGTCCAGAACCTTATAGAAGAGCTTGATAGGTGAAGTGTTGGGGCCTAGGAATAAGGGTTCGTTTACAAACGTATTAAGTTCATTATTTCTATCAAACATTTTATAGCGATAAGGCAAAATAAGCAAATAATTAGTTTAATATAAGCAATCCTCAAACACCGCATATCATGCAACACTATTACATTTTTGCTTTTGTTAGTTACGATAATGTAGGAAAACATACAAAAGGTCAAGGAAAGAAAGCCTTACCATGAACTTTGACTTCTTCTTTGTTTTACCACTTTCATATTATAGATCCAGTCCCTGGTTCAGTCAGAGATTTTGGCTTTTTAGTAACATCTGTTTGATGGTTTCTTACATGGTTGTATCATATCTATAACATATATCATATTAAATAGCGGCTCTTTAGTTTTATAAGAATTCAGGTCTAGCCAGGTTGGGTTGGCCAGGCGACACTTACTTTATCCCTTTTGTTTAATGAAAAAATAATAAACTAAATATGATTACAACTTTTTAAACAAAGATAAAGATCCAAAATTTTTAAATGGCAATGAAGGAGGTTGTGGAAACTCAAGTACATTTCAGGTTGTCTTATCTTACCCGTTTAACCATAAAAAAGAAATTAAAGTCAACAAAATCCATTTTCACATAAAAGGGATGAAATTAGCCCCTCTTACTTACATTAATGGTCATGGAAATCATAGTTGTCTCCTCTTCTTCTGTATCAATATACTCGATAAATCCATTCGCTACAAGATCATGCCAGCCACCATCTTCAGGGTTTTCCTGTGAAATGATACACCAGTAAGTTGTCTAAAATTGCATTCACCTTCAGTAAACTTAATTCTGAAATCTATCAACTAAAGAATAAGGCATACCCTTTGTTGCAGCTTTTGGATGTCTTTCTTTTTTATTAACAGTCTTTGCTTCTCAACAATGAAAAGCGGACGACTGCAACGACCATAATCAGTATAGATTCGAAGTTATTTCAAACGAATATCACGTACAACTCCAACTTCGGTGTTCACATCGACCTAAACATGTAAGATTATTAATCTCAAGAATTTGGACAAACTATGCACAAATCTTTGACCAAGATTAACAGCATTATTGATACTCACTCGTCTTCTTAGCCTCCTCAGAGTTCTAACCAACATGTCCGGATAACGATGGATCCCCACCCAAAGACCGTTGACAAAGATTTTTGTTGTTTGCGGAATGACAGCAGGAGAAATTTCCTAATGTAAAAGTAAAACCGTCACTAAGACATTATAGTGAATTAAATAGATGAACAATCCTTCGAACAGCTTATGCATGTTTACCTCAAAATTCTCTGTACCCCATTCTTCCAAAAATTCAAGAATTGGTTATGCGGCTGATCCAACTGTAATGTACACCATCAATGCAAGGTTTTTCACCAGCCCACAAGCCTATTATCACACCCACAGATAGTGATAATCAGTGCAAAAATACAAAAAAAATACCTTGCTTTATATGCCTAAATTACACTTATTAATCTAAAAATGGTCAAATTCTTGAACGAACTGGCACATCACCTGTCCTTCAGGTGTTTCTGCAGGACACATCATTCCCCATTGTGAATTATGCAGCTGTCTTGGCTTTGCCAATTTTCCTGTTTACATAGAAACATCATAAACCATGAAGCCAGATACATAGCAATAATACAGTAGTATATGATATGACATATAATCAAATGTCCGGAAAAAAGTGTACAAGATAAATGATAGATTTACCTTCACGTCCTGTAGGAGAGTTGAGCCTTCGTAAATGTGACAATGTAGAAGCATATGTCAATCTATTCAACACCTGTAACAAAACATATGGGTAAGAAAAGAAAAAGTTAAAAAAAAACCCACATCTCCTTAAATATATCAATATAATGATAAAAGATAAACACCGCAAAATAACCAGACATGTGACACACCAGCCCTTGTTCCAGCTGCATTTGCTTGCCCCAATTCCCAGTATCAAGGGAGTATTTAAGACCACTGGTTATGGTTTTGTCCTTAATTTAAGGTCTTTTCCATTGTCTACACACTGCATATTTAGGTAACAAGTTAATTTATTGACCAACTAGAAACAATGGAACAATATGAATTCAAGTAACTGAAAATTGTAATTACTTTCTGTACTATTAACAAAAATAATGTGTCATCTCGTACTTATAATCTAATGCGACATACATGTTGATCATATATAAACATAGAAAAGCCTTGGCTTCAGCTCCTTTTTGTTCACCTAAATAAACACAGAAATAGGAACTACCTGTACAGCTTGAGGGTCACGAATTAGATATGGTGACCAGGGTTATTCCATCAAAATTTATTTTACCTTTCTTGTACTTCCTTTCCAAAGTAGGAACCTGTGTCACAACTTATTCTCGATAAGAATTAAGGACAAAAGGTTGAACATGGTAATGCATCATATCACAAACGTACAATATTATATTTATATCGATTAACTATCATAATGTAAAAACACAGTAATAGGCACTGTGTGAAAGTGGTATAAGTGTTTCAGTTGCAAGTTTCATTATCCAACCATACATTAACCTTAAAAAGATGACTTCCTGTTCCACTTGGTCTATTATTTAAAATGCATAGTTTATATTTATAAAAGTAAATTTCCCGCTCTCACGTGAAAGCGCTTACTGCTACAAAAGGGGTGACTATGATATCAAAAAACCAGAAAGTTGCATAACTGCTGGATGTTTTTTCTGGAAACACATTCCTCCAACTGAGACAAAAATCATTTAAATCTATAAAGAATCTCAACTGACCTATGCAAATGAATAGAAGCGGTTACCTTTTACATTAGTGTTGTCGTCATTTTGGGCTTCTCGGTTATTCCATGCTGTCAATATGCCAAACCAAGATAATAAAAATGTTTATGTTTAGCAACACCCGCAAAACCATCTTTATCAACATGATGAACACCATGAAGACAATATTAATAGCCGTATCCGAAACATTTATTCGATGTTAACTTCGAAACCCGTAAGTTGTTTAATTATGAGCAAAATATGCACGCTGCAATGTTCTTTATGTTGATGAAATTATATTAATCTTAAATAAGTCAGCATAAAATAATACCTTATTAAGGTCAGTGGCAGGAATATGTGACCCTTCCAAATCACAATGTGCTCCACTTACCAGCGATAAAAATCTTGGGTTCTTGAGTTGAATTGTATACGCATCCATCATCATGATCAGGGACAGAAGTATACGGTTTAAAAATTAAACATTCACTCATCACATTTCCGCCTAACCTTCACAACAAAGCGATTCATTAAAAAAAATAGCGGCAAGTCTTCAATAATGCTGATACTTAATCGGGTTACTGAAACAACCGGATTATAGGTAAAACCTGGAACCCCTTTGCATTCGTTGTCCGTACCATCTTCAACAAACTTCTTCTTGGACTCCGCGAATTTAGCGTTATGGCCACGCAAGTGTCTGCACAGAGGAAATTAAGAATCAACACACACTGGTTCAGAATTATATTAGTTCCAAAAAGAAGTTACAAATTTTAGAGTTAGAGTTGGCAAGTTTTTTCGGGCTGATTTAGGTCGTTATGCCTTAAACATGCCAAACTTGTACTGACAATGTGAAAATTTAGTTATATTGATGTCTCAAGTCTAGCAAAAAGAAACCGATAAAAAACCTACCCATTTTGACTCGTTGCGCAACCTTGAACCCCTACTTTTGACCTCACTAACTGCATCATAAGAGGTGTACATTTTATTTATCCGAAAACCTGTTGCACATTGCCCACACACATCAACTTGCATAATAGTCTTATAAAACATAACATACGAAGAACATGCAAGAAAAAAATATAATACCCATAAGCCTCACACGATAATCGAATCATAAAACACATGTCTCATCAATGTTTGACATCCAGTTTTGCACCATTTATATATGAGTTACCTTCTACCTATACTTATATAGTATAATAACATAAGTTGTAAAATCGAAGTACCACTAAAAGAAAATCTCATATTCTATTTTCATTCTTGGTTATCCGATACACACTATTATATGTATAATTCGAGTATGTCATATGAAAGGAAGCCAAGCATTCCGAGGTTTAAAGGAAAGCAATGTTTATTTTCAGAAAGCCTACGACATTACGAAATTGTTAGATAGTTAAATGGCCGTACCTATAAACAATTATGTATAGCGTTTGTGCAAATACCATAACACAAACATGGTGACGCTTGAATGCACACCAGACCTTATGAAGACTGGGAGTTATTGTATAGATTATAAACTAAGAATGATATCAGACCTATTGAAGAAATAGCTATTGAAGAGAATATGTGAATCCGAAACTAAACCATAAGTACATCTGGTGGAAGACCATTCCAGCCACGAATTCTAGAGCCCGAAACATTTGACATAAGATTTGAAGATGCCATCGGGATTAGACTTTATGCCGTAAAATTAGGAATTACCTATTAAGTAAAGATTAATTGATAATATCACTGCTACGGCGACCACATAACTCACACTATAAAGACTAATTACCGATTCCGATACCAACTCACCTGAAAATTTTCCAAGTTAAGCGTAAGGTATTTGACACTATGGATCTGTTGAAGTAACTGAAACCATTGACATTGTAGACCTTCAAAGCACAAAGACACAAGCTCAATTGCAGAAATCAAATGCAATCCTTGCCAATTTCTAACAGTGAGGTCCTTCAGTTGAGGCGCAACCACAAGCTGAACCTGCTTTTAACATATGTATTGTTGTGTATGAATAATATATGAACTAAGAAAATGCTTAGATTAAGAATATGGCCAATATCATTGAATAGTGATGGCTGAACTCAAACTAAGCAGTGATATTATATTATCAAATATTATAAAAGCCACATATAGGAATGCACATCACCTCAATAAATTTTGAATTACATGATTTTATAAAACCATGGCTAACCATTTTCCATATGGTTTTTAAAATCCTTTGAAATCTGAATTAAAGAATTCCTTGGATAGTGATGGCCGAACTCAAACAAAGAGACAAAAATATTATAAACGTTTGAGATTAATAGCAAAAGAGAAAGAAAGAAAGAGTTTGAGATTAATAACAAAACACCTGATGTGAGCTATTGCATTGTTGAAAAACATGCTCTCATTCCGATCACATGATATTCTATTCACCATAGAAGCTGCATGCCCATACCAAACCATTGTCTCCATGTATCACCTTGAAACCTTAAACTTGGCTAACAGCTTCTAGGGTTTCTACCTTGTGTGGTGGCAAAGGTTTTACAAAACTCTACATAAATTCGTACTCTTGGAGAATAAGAATTAATGAAGATATGCGATCTGAGGTTGCTTAGGTTTCTGATATGATCTTGGAATGTATAAATTGGATCCGTGATTTAGGAGAGTGATTATATGCAAAATCTATTCCTTAAATATAACTTAACAATATCAATTTTTTAAGCATGACTTACTTAAATTGTTTTGTAAATCACAAAAATTGGCTTGGTCTAGTGGTTGAAGCATTTTTATGGGAAATAAATGACTCAGGTTCGAATCTTGAATGGCCGTACCTATAAACAATTATGTATAGCGTTTGTGCAAATACCATAACACAAACATGGTGACGCTTGAATGCACACCAGACCTATTGAAGACTGGGAGTTATTGTATAGATTATAAACTAAGAATGATATCAGACCTATTGAAGAAATAGCTATTGAAGAGAATATGTGAATCCGAAACTAAACCATAAGTACATCTGGTGGAAGACCATTCCAGCCACGAATTCTAGAGCCCGAAACATTTGACATAAGATTTGAAGATGCCATCGGGATTAGACTTTATGCCGTAAAATTAGGAATTACCTATTAAGTTAAGATTAATTGATAATATCACTGCTACGGCGACCACATAACTCACACTATAAAGACTAATTACCGATTCCGATACCAACTCACCTGAAAATTTTCCAAGTTAAGCGTAAGGTATTTGACACTATGGATCTGTTGAAGTAACTGAAACCATTGTCATTGTAGACCTTCAAAGCACAGAGACACAAGCTCAATTGCAGAAATCAAATGCAATCCTTGCCAATTTCTAACAGTGAGGTCCTTCAGTTGAGGCGCAACCACAAGCTGAACCTGCTTTTAACATATGTACTGTTGTGTATGAATAATATATGAACTAAGAAAATGCTTAGATTAAGAATATGGCCAATATCATTGAATAGTGATGGCTGAACTCAAACTAAGCAGTGATATTATATTATCAAATATTATAAAAGCCACATATAGGAATGCACATCACCTCAATAAAATTTGAATTACATGATTTTATAAAACCATGGCTAACCATTTTCCATATGGTTTTTAAAATCCTTTGAAATCTGAATTAAAGAATTCCTTGGATAGTGATGGCCGAACTCAAACAAAGAGACAAAAATATTATAAACGTTTGAGATTAATAGCAAAAGAGAAAGAAAGAAAGAGTTTGAGATTAATAACAAAACACCTGATGTGAGCTGTTGCATTGTTGAAAAACATGCTCTCATTCCTATCACATGATATTCTATTCACCATAGAAGCTGCATGCCCATACCAAACCATTGTCTCCATGTATCACCTTGAAACCTTAAACTTGGCTAACAGCTTCTAGGGTTTCTACCTTGTGTGGTGGCAAAGGTTTTACAAAACTCTACATAAATTCGTACTCTTGGAGAATAAAAATTAATGAAGATATGCGATCTGAGGTTGCTTAGGTTTCTGATATGATCTTGGAATGTATAAATTGGATCCGTGATTTAGGAGAGTGATTATATGCAAAATCTATTCCTTAAATATAACTTAACAATATCAATTTTTTAAGCATGACTTACTTAAATTGTTTTGTAAATCACAAAAATTGGCTTGGTCTAGTGGTTGAAGCATTTTTATGTGAAATAAATGACTCAGGTTCGAATCTTGTCAAGGACATTTTTTTGAAACTAATTAATCCGAATTTTACTTTAATTATGACTATGTGGCTTAATTATGATGACATGGAAATACGACGTGGCATTATGGGATGCCAAGTGGCATTTTATGTGGCATGCCTCCTTTTATATATAATGTATAGATATAGATATAGATATAGATATAGATATAGATATAGATATAGATATAGATATAGATATAGATATAGATATAGATATAGATATACATATATGCACAAATAATAACAATATCTTGTTTAATAACTATAAAAACTATAAAAACACGTGTGCACAGAAGATCGGATCTAAAAACATATATGCATTTTCAATAAATTTAAACTACGAAACTTAAAAAAACATATGCAGAAAAGATATCAAATTCACCATAAACCGTAAAAACACATGTGCACACATATATCAAATTCACCATAAACACATATGTATTTCAAGAGATATGCTTTTTTTATAAAAAGAAAACAACAACTACTGTATTGAGGAGCGATTGCGTAAAAAAATATGTTCACCTTATTTAATTTTTGAATATTGCTATTAAGGTTTTTATTGACATGGCCTTTTATGAAACTATCTTTGGTCCAATAAACAAGCGATGCTCTTTACATACCACATGTGGGACTGGTATCACCAAGATTTACATTCATAAATGAAGCCCATATAAATTGTATTAATCCACTTTTCAATCAGTAAATTAAAAATGGAAAAAAAACGTAAAAAAGATATGAGATACCATGAACCTTTGATATAACCAGTAACCACATCACCAGCAGTTGCAAATTATACAAATTATGATATAGCTAAACCTGACACTTGTGTTTCTGTTTCAGTTGTCGGTCGGTGTTCAACCCTTTTATGATATACCTAAGAGGGTGTTGATGATTTCCTATTCCAACTGCTTTTTCTATCCAAAACAGGTTATGTCACTCCCAAACAATCATATACAAAACCAAAAAGCATAAATTTTACAGCTTTTTCATAAAATAATTAAGAAAAAAAAATAATTAAACCACTAAATTCAACAATAGCAATCACATACAGCAAAATTAACACATACCCATATCAAAAAACATAAAAAGATTAAAACTTTATAATCAAGAACAATAAAATCAAAACTTTATATAAAAACTTATGACATAATTAACAAACAAAATTACAAAAAGCAATTTCACATAAACCCCAAATAATAAAATCAATTATCATATAGAATTAAAGATTAATTTACCTCCTCCATATCCTTCTTGTATGTTGATGATGGAGATGCGTGTGTGTGAGAAGCTTGTGGAAAGTTTGAGATCCTCACACACTTACTGTTGGTAACCGACCAGTAGAGAATATGTGGATATGAATAACGTTTTTTCCAAAGATCTTTACCCAAACGTTTTTTCCAAAGAAAGAAGTTAAGCCCACATGTACCCAAAGGCCCAACAACTTATTTATTATCGGAAGCGTGACATCTGCATCAAGGAAACGTTTTTTTTTATTATCGGAAGCGTGACCACGAAAAATAACTCATACCACGAACCAATTGAAATATTGAAAACTGAAAAGAAATTATATGAAAGAAGATGACGAGATTGATGGTGACTTGGTGAAGCCCCAACAGACCGCCGGAAAAACTATGGAAGATGGAGGATTTTTGCTAACGGCGGCTCACTTTTAGATTAGGGTTGAAAGAGAGAGGTTTGAATGAGAAAGAGAGAGAAGATCTGATAATTATGTTTGTGATTCTAATAATCCTTCAAGATAGGGACGGTTTTAAAAATCTATTAATGTGATGTCCCTAAAATGCCCTCCCACCCTTCACAATATAATACATTGTTTTATGCTTAATTACAATTAGGCCACTTTTAATCATGTCCATTGATCTTTTAATCCAATGGTTAAAAATAGTTCTCGCAGTTCTCGCAATTTATTTGGTTCTTACAATAACCTTACACTATATATATATATATATATATATATATATATTTACGACGGTTTTCGTAAATTCAACTCGATAATTATGTAATCACTCAATTCTTGTAAGAAATGTAATTTTATAATTTTTAGGACTTCGATATATTTTATTTTGTTCCGTTAAAATTTATTTCTAGCTAACGCTACTTTAAATACCTAATTAAACCTACAAATTACATAATATACATATACTTTAACATATTTACTTAATAAAATGTCATCACCCTTTTATTTTGTCCCCCCTTTCGACCAAAAAGAGATGACACAACATAAAGTTGATAAAAATCTTCTACTAGACCATGACACATGAATTCTTTTTAATTATATACAAAGTTAAACATACATACACATATCTTTAAGTGTAAAAGTTGCAAAACCTCTCCATCCTCATCATTTAGAACCGGCCAAGGAAGAAGAAAGGGAAGAAACACAAAGATTTTCAAGAACAAGTTATTTTTACAAACTCTAGTATACTCTGTTGGAAAATTTAGTGCACTTGTGGGATTAGTTCACACCTTGTAATGGGTTAGGAGGTACGGAGTGTACACCCATAAGGTCCATGAACACCCTGACTCTAATAGTGGTTTGTATTGGTAGTGCTAGTAGAAAGTACTGCTTGTTGAAAGTACTGCTTTTGGAAAGTATTGCTTGTGGTTTCCACTGATAAGCAGAGTTTCCACTGAAGCAGTGTTTCCACTGAAGCAGTATATCCACTGATAGCACTATGAAAGTACTGATGTAAGTACTGATAAATGGCAGTTACAACTGCATAATGACCACGTTTAATTGGTCATGTAACCACTAACGGCTATAATATGGATAATTATGAGGCTATTAATGGGCCAATTAATACTCATAATTCCATTGGAATAGCTCACGAGTAACCTCCTATAAATAGGAGATCTGTTTATGCATGAAGTACATACAGAAAACACAAAACACTTATAAGCGCAAGGGTTATTGAATTGTGTCTAATTCTATAATTGCATTTGGTATTATCCCAAGTAGATATTCGTGTAACCCAGGCATTAGGGTCGAATAGTTTACTTTGGAAAGTGATTACACGATTCCAAGTGATATCCGGTAACCACCTAGTGGTATTGCTACTGTCTTTGATTATCTTACCCTGTTCTGGGAACACACCACCAACAATCAAAGTAAGCTATTTTGTGATAATCAATGGCAGCTGCTGCGATGAAACACATGGCTTCAAACTTTTCTAAGCTGGATAAGTTTGAAGGGGCGGACTTTAGGAGGTGGCAGAAGAAGATGCATTTCTTATTGTCAAGCATGAGTGTGGTCTATGTGCTGACTACTCCAATTCCCGATGATGCCACTGTGGAGCAAATCAGGAGGAGGAGCAAGTGGGAGAATGATGACTACATATGCAGAGGTCTTATTCTGAATGGTATGTCTGATTCTTTGTTTGATATTTATCAGAACTCTGAATCTTCCAAAGAACTGTGGGATTCCTTGGATGCCAAATATATGGCTGAGGATGCATCAAGTAAGAAGTTCCTTGTTAGTAATTTCACAAATTACAAAATGACTGATTCAAGACCAGTTATGGAACAATACAATGAACTTCTTGGAATACTTGGAAGGTTTACAAAACACAATATGCACATGGATGAGGCTATTTCAGTCTCTTGTGTTATTGATAAACTTCCTCCTTCTTGGAAAGATTTCAAGCATATCTTGAAACATAAGAAAGAGGAACTAACTCTGGTTGAGTTGGGCAGTCATCTGCGCATTGAGGATTCTCTCAGGGTGCAGGATAATGACAAGCCAAAGAGTAGCAATGCTGCTGGACCATCTGTTGTCAATATGGTGGAGCATAACAACTCCACCAGGTACAATGACAACAAAGGCAAACGCAAATATCATGATAACACAAGGGCAGATCCTAACAAGAAGGCCACACCTACTTGTTGGAAATGTGGCAAGTCTGGTCACATTAAAAGGGACTGCAAGGGTGTTAAAATTGGTGGTAAAGCCAATGGATCAGGCACTAATGGTTCAGGGAGTGGTGGTTCTTCCAACTCACTGAAAGGTCAGAATATGGTTAATAAGTCTTTTCAGATTTATTATGTTACATATGTATCTGAATCTCATTATGTGCAGGATGATGATGTTGCATGGTGGGTTGACTCTGGTGCAACAGCTCATGTGTGTAAAGATAGAAGCTGGCTCAAGACTTATGAGTCACTGAATGATGGTTATATTCTTCACATGGGAAATGAGTCAATAGCCTTGGTGCATGGTCGTGGTTGTGTAGATCTTAGGTTTAGTTCAGGAAAGATTGTAACTTTGTTTAATGTTATTCATGTTCCTGATATAAGGAAAAACTTGGTTTCAAGTAGTGTTTTGAATAATCATGGATATAAACAAGTTATTGAGTCTGATAAATTTGTGCTTTCTAAGCATAGTGTTTTTATTGGTTTTGGTTATTTATGTAATCAAATGTTCAGGCTTAATATTTCCACTGATAGTGTATTTATTTCCACTGATAGTGTAAATTCAGCCTGTGTGACCACCTCTGACCAGACTGACTCTACCCTTTGGCATGCTAGACTTGGTCATGTTCATTATAAAAGGTTGCAAGATATGTCTAAGGATGGGTTGATCCCAGCCTTTGACATGGACACTGAAAAGTGTAAAACTTGCATGTTGACCAAGATTACCAAGAAACCTTTTCAAGGTGTTAGTCGTGAGACTAAGCTCTTGGAGCTTGTACACAGTGACATGTGTGATTTGCATGCCACTCCCTCTTTGGGAAATAAGAAGTACTTTGTGACATTTATTGATGATGCTTCTAGGTTTTGTTATGTCTATTTGTTACATACCAAGGATGAAGCATTAGATAAATTCAAAGTGTTTAAAACTGAAGTTGAATTACAACTTGGGTCTTTGATCAAAAGATTAAGGACTGATAGGGGAGGTGAGTACATGGATACTCTGTATTTTCAGTCTATTGGTATAATCCATGAAACGACTGCCCCTTATACTCCTCAGCAAAATGGTATTTCTGAAAGGAAAAACAGGGTGCTGAAGGAGATGGTTAATTCCATGTTGTCATATTCAGGACTGAGTCAAGGGTTCTGGGGTGAATCTATGTTAACAGCTTGCTATTTATTAAATAGGGTTCCCAACAAAAGGAACAAGGTTACCCCTTATGAACTCTGGACTAAAAGGAAACCCAACCTGAACTATCTCAGGGTCTGGGGTTGTAGGGCTGTTGTAAGACTCCCTGATCCAAAGCAAAAGACTTTGGGTGAAAAAGGCATTGACTGCATCTTTGTTGGATATGCTGAGCATTCCAAGGCTTTTAGGTTCTATGTTATTGAACCTAATGAACATGTTTCGGTTAACTCAATAATTGAATCAAGGGATGCAGACTTTGATGAGAATAGATTCTCATCAGTCCCTAGACCAAGTCAGAGGATTCCTAATGGAACTCATGACACTGGTGTATCAGAGGTCCCTGATGATGAACCATCAGTGGTACCTGATAAGGTTGTGGTTCAACAACCTGAACCTGTGCTCAGGAAGAGCAAAAGGGTCAGGACTCCAAAGTCATTTGGACCTGAGTTTCAACTATACTTAGTTGAAGGCACCAGGGATGAGGTCTCAGACCAATACTCCTATTGCTTCATTGTTGAGGATGATCCCAAGACATTTGAAGAAGCAATGAAGTCCCAGGATATTGCTTTATGGAAAGAAGCAATCAATGATGAGATAGATTCCATCATGGGCAACAACACTTGGGTGTTGGTTGATCTACCACCAGGTTGCAAGCCTCTGGGTTGCAAATGGATTTTCAAAAGAAAAATGAAGGTAGATGGAACTATTGAAAAGTTCAAGGCTAGACTAGTCATTCAGGGCTTTAAACAAAAGTCAGGAATAGACTATTTTGATACTTATGCCCCAGTGGCTCGTATCAGTACCATAAGACTGCTGATTGCTTTGGCATCTATTCACAATCTGGTTATTCATCAGATGGATGTGAAGACAACATTCTTGAATGGTGAATTGGGAGAGGAGGTTTATATGAACCAACCTCAGGGCTTAATCATGCCTGGCAATGAAAAAAGGTGTGTAAACTGATTAAGTCTTTTTATGGACTGAAGCAGGCACCTAAGCAATGGCATCAAAAATTTGATGAAGTGGTTTTGTCTAGTGGTTATGTTCTTAACCAAGCTGACAAATGTGTATATAGCAAATTTGATGATTCTGGTAAATGAGTCATCATTTGTCTATATGTTGATGACATGTTGATCTTTGGCACTGACCAAAATCAGGTTGACATGACAAAGGAATTTTTTTCATCAAGGTTCTCCATGAAGGACGTGGGGGAGGCTGATGTTATCCTTGGTATAAGGATTAAACATGAAAGTAAAAGAATTTCTATCTCTCAGTCTCATTATATTGAGAAGGTGCTGAGGAAATTCAATTACTTTGATTGTACTCCAGTGAGTACACCTATGGATACTTGTGAGAAGCTGATGCCTAATCATTGCAAGGCTGTATCTCAACTTGAGTATTCTAGGGTAATTAGCTGCCTGATGAATGCCATGACTTGTACAAGGCCTGATATTGGTTTTACAGTGGGTAAATTGAGCAGGTATACTAGTAATCCTAGTGCTCATCACTGGCAAGCAGTTCAGAGGGTACTGAAGTATTTGAAGAGAACTATGGATTATAGTCTCTCATATACTGGTTATCCATCAGTGTTGGAAGGTTACACTGATGCAAGTTGGATCAATAACACTGAAGACAATTCGTCTACCAGTGGCTGGGTATTCCTACTTGGTGGAGGTGCAATTTCTTGGGCATCCAAGAAACAAACTTGCATCACCAGTTCAACAATGGAATCTGAATTTGTGGCTTTAGCAGCTGCTGGTAAAGAAGCTGAATGGTTGAAAAACTTGCTTCTTGAGATTCCATTGTGGCCTAAACCTATAGCACCTATTTCTATCCGGTGTGATAGTGCAGCTACATTGGCCAAGGCTTATAGCCACATAGGTGTCAGGCATAGCATGATTCGTGAGCTTATCATGAATGGGGTGGTATCTATAGAGTTTGTTAGATCTCAACAGAATTTAGCTGATCACTTGACGAAGGGTTTGGCTAGAGACTTGGTTATAAAGTCTGCTAAAGGGATGGGTTTAAGTCCAACTTAGTCACTGAATGCTAGGACACCCAACTCCCTCCAGAGGAAACTTAGGAGCTGAGTTCAATGTGGAAAGCTGAACATTTAGTGGACTGAAGCACATGTTTTATTTACATCCTAAGATTGTGCTCAGAACCTGCTGAAAGGAGGATGAAGTCTTCACTTCTTAATGGTTAATTTTCTTTGAAAAAGTGCTTAGCAGGAGCATGAATAAAGAGGAACCACCTATGTAAATGTTGAAGTTTTGCCGCTTCAGGGAGCTTTTGGACTTTTAGCTTTTACAACATTTATGAATTTGGATATGGACACATGGCTTGTATAGTGTCAGGAGCTGATAAGTGTTTGAAAACTTGTATGTATTTTATCTTCAGGTATTCAAATGGGTCGAAGGGTTCAATTCTTAGAACACCCTGATTCTCGAATATTTGAACGTATAATTTACTAAGATGGAAATTCAATCCTCAGGACATTTTCGTTTATGCACAAGTTTTGCTTCATGGTTGTTTTCATGCAAAGGAAGTGAACTAAATTTGGGGAGGATTGTTGGAAAATTTAGTGCACTTGTGGGATTAGTTCACACCTTGTAATGGGTTAGGAGGTACGGAGTGTACACCCATAAGGTCCATGAACACCCTGACTCTAATAGTGGTTTGTATTGGTAGTGCTAGTAGAAAGTACTGCTTGTGGAAAGTACTGCTTGTGGTTTCCACTGATAAGCAGTGTTTCCACTGAAGTAGTGTTTCCACTGAAGTAGTGTATCCACTGATAGCACTATGAAAGTACTGATGTAAGTACTGATAAATGGCAGTTACAACTGCATAATGACCACGTTTAATTGGTCATGTAACCACTAACGGCTATAATGGGGATAATTATGAGGCTATTAATGGGCCGATTAATACTCATAATTCCATTGGAATAGCTCACGAGTAACCTCCTATAAATAGGAGATCTGTTTATGCATGAAGTACATACAGAAAACACAAAACACTTATAAGCGCAAGGGTTATTGAATTGTGCCTAATTTTATAACTGCATTTGGTCTTATCCAAAGTAGATATTCGTGTAACCCAGGCATTAGGGTCGAATAGTTTACTTTGGAAAGTGATTACACGATTCCAAGTGATATCCGGTAACCACCTAGTGGTATTGCTACTGTCTTTGATTATCTTACCCTGTTCTGGGAACACACCACCAACATACTCTCTTTTAGGTTTTGCAATAAAAACCTAGGGTATTTAGGAAAAATCTTGTTCCATAAACCTCATCACTTTACTAGTAAGCATTTCATGATCATTTTTATCTTTCGTATTCATACTTTGGTTATTTGTACCATGCTTGAAGAAAACATGCAAGTTATATGATTATTTATACCACTTTATTTGTTTTTAAGTACTTATAATGAATATATATCATCCTATAGTTATCCCTTGAAAAC
Organism: Chrysanthemum seticuspe; assembly: GCA_019973895.1. NCBI lineage: Eukaryota > Viridiplantae > Streptophyta > Magnoliopsida > Asterales > Asteraceae > Chrysanthemum > Chrysanthemum seticuspe. Next base: position 245,981,208 of record BPTQ01000002.1, on the reverse strand, counting down.
ATATCATTTTTTATGATGTCTAGGAACCCATGACACCCTAAGAAGGTGTATGATAGGTTTAGAATAGCTTTGGCGTTGATTTGAAGTGGTTAGAATAAGTATTACGCGAGAAAAATCATTTTTCGACAACAATAAATAGTGGTCTGATCTTATTTGTGAAATCTGGAAATTTCGACAGTTTGTAAAATATTTTGGGCTAGATATTCAGAAAATATACTTTAAAATGAAAACGTGGACGCTTGAACGGGTTAAAACGGAGTTATAACGAAGAAGTTATGTTATTTTCAAGTTTAACGACGAAAACTATATTTCCGGAAAATTCAGCATGCTGTCCAGATTTTTAAGAGTTAAAAATGAGTCTTAAGCGTTATCTAAATGAGTCGATTTATCAAAAATATATTATTATACTTTGACACGAAGCTACACTTGTTTAAATTACACTTGTTTAAACAAAGTCGTCGTAACTTTTAATTACAAGTATAAAACACTAATATGTTTTCTAATAGCCAAAAACTAGTTGCCGCTAAGGACCATGTTGGGAGTCGTTTTTAACATCGATGGATTACTTTTTATAAAACGATGTCTTCTAGTAAAAGTAAGTTCACCTAGCCTATTTTCCAAAATGTTTAACCGTTCGTCAAACGGAGTTGTAACGAATAAAATACGGGCACTCAAACTTTGCCGAAAATTACCCTTAAACTATATTTTTGGTACAAGTACCCTACTTTACCTATGTTTTTCTCCATGATCGAGACCTCTATGATGAAAATTTAAAAGCTAAGACTTTTAGATAATGCTACAAGCTTTCCAAAACCATTGAGTTTGTTTCCTAACACTCGATATTCACTATTTTACGACCAGCTTTTCGAGGTCATTTAGTCACTTTCACAAATTATCAAAGTATATTATTTTGCGACGAAAAGCTATAAATTCTTGATAAATCACTAAACGACTATCGTAGGAGGTTGTTTCAACGTAAATACTTGTAAAGTATTTTATAATATGACGAGATGTCATAAACATATATTTCGACGATAAACGTTATTTTCAAATATACAAGTGGTATGGATATCATATGAGTTTGCATGCACGACATTGTTTCATGATTTACATTAGAACATATCATTCATAATAGGTCGCGGTTAGAGGTTGCGCCTCATTTCAGTATTGCCATTATATCATCATAAACATTGCACCAGGTGAGTTTTCATAGCCCCGATTTATTCAAGTTTATACATTATTTCAAACCTACGGGGGAGAATACATTGCACATCATTTTTTTTATACGGCCCAAGTATATTCAAATTCATTTACATTGCTTAAGTTACCTCATTGCCAATTGAATGTCCCCATTTCATAATCATGAACCGTTAATTTCGGAAGAAGCGAGGGTGAGTGGATAGATCTATTGAGGGTGACTCCTCCATCTATGTTGGTGGTCCCAACTGGTCAACGGATGCATTTCATTTTTATCATCATTGAGTTGTTTGGCAAAACACTCTGTTGGGGCGAACATCAGGAACAGTCTAGCTTCGGTGTCATGTGCTTAAGCAATTATACCATTTTTGTGACATATTTGTCATACATAACTTATACTTGCTTTGGTCGTATAAAACATTTTCATAAACTCTATGAACTCACTCAACCATTGTGTTGACACTTTTAGCAATGTATTTTCAGGTATCTAAGGCATTCACTTCATGGCATGCATGTGGACATATCATAGAGTCGCGGTGACGACGCGTCTCACTTGGGGTTTATGCGCTTTAAAACATCGTTTGGATTGTAACAAACTTAATTCCGCACATGTCTAATTTAATTTGGGACCTATCTTTTTTAAACTCTGAATGTTTTATTATATCAAACGATGTTCTTTTCAAACGACACTTTAGGCCGTTCAATATATCTGTAACTGTGATGCCATGACAGTCAATCCCCAGGAATTCCATTCCGCTGCAAAACAGGTAATTTGGGGATGTGACACAGTTCCATGTTCCGCCCATACAAAACTTGCAACCTGTGTGTTTACAACCCACTGCTAAAATATAGTACATTTTATAGTCAAGCACACATACAGTCATAATATTTCACATTATTGCACTTAGTGTTGCTCCGTCGATAAGGGAGACTTTCAAATTGGACTGCTCCGTTTATATTGGGAGACTTTCGATCGAGAACTGCTCCGTTTATGTTGGGAGACTTTCGAATTGGACTGCTCCGTTTATGTTGGGAGACTTTAGAATTGGACTGCTCCGTTTATGTTGGGAGACTTTAGTGTTGCTTACGAGGAAACTTTCAAACTTAAGTATAACACAATCAAGTATAACGCAATCAAGTATAATGCAATCAAGTATAAAAAGTATAGCGTAGCATAAAAGTATAAATCGTTTGTGTACTTGTATCTGTAAAAGCAAGTAGTTAAGCATGTATCTCCCCCAAAGAGTTTGTAAAACAATTAAACGAGTAAAAGTGGGGCTACGAACTCAAGGTAATCCTTAAAAGTTAATAGTACTTGTGAATGTAAATGAAAATAGCTGAGCATGTATCTCCCTCAAAAGTAATTCAAAACATATAAAAGTAGGGGCTATGAAACTCACCTTAATAAATGTGATATCAAATGTATAACGAATCGATGGATAAGTCGAGAAACCTCTACGCGCAACCTAGAATATGATGTTGTGTCTTAGCTTCTAAAATAAAGATGTGAATGTATAAACATGCTTATATAGTCATTACATCAATTATGCTTGGATACTTAACATTTGTGAAGTCGTATAAGTGTTTACGTTTCGTTTATTTAAGTTTTCCCAATCTAAATCTACCAATTATATCTAAACCGTAAATGATCACGACTCGGGTTTTATGTCTTCGGAAAGGTAGTTAAATGTACTAAACAGATTAGTGGGTCCTACTGCCTCAGAAATTATTTAACTAATGTGAAATTACTAATTTACCCTTGAATATACTAGTTATTTCTATCAGCAGCAAACTGTCTCACGGTTTTGGTCATAAGTCGAGTTTTACAACTCTGTTTAATGCACGGCCAGCGGCCACGTTCAAGTTAGGGTGTTAGCTAAAACTTTTATTCTTTGACAAAAAAGGGGTTATATGCAATTTTTATGAGTTTTAGCCGTTTAAAATCTGTCACTCAGTTTTGGACACGTTTTGCCATTTTGGCTCTAGTTTATTCATCGGGATGAGTTACGGCATGATCCACCCGGAAAAACGACCACAAGACATTGATATATAGTCCTATGCTATTACCTAAGTTTCTCAGTTCATGAATGTTTCCCAGTAACTACGTTTACAGCCACTGTTCAGTTTCTATTTTGCAAAACTAGTCCTATCGACGATTTCTAGTGTTTTAGTTCAATTATCCAAGCACAATCAACCATAATAAGCATATAAAACATATTACATACATGAAATACTAGTACTTACTGAAATCAAAGGTAAGAATATGAGTTTGCTTACAATCCTTGTGATGAAATTTAACTAGAACCATGAACAAGAACACTAAATTCTAAACCCTTTCAACCAAAGTCCCTAGCTTCCAAACTTGTATCCATCTTGCTAACCATTTCTATGCTTGATCTAACCTTGTAAGAAACCTTATGAATTCAGCCCTAGCACCCTTGTGTAGCTCCTAATTCAACCATGTAATCACCAAAAGAACACTAGAACTATGTAAAGAATAACTAGCCCTTGAACTTTGATATCTAACTTGAAGATTGAAATCAAAAGATGGATAACTTATGATGATGATGATGGATCAGTGATGAAGAGAGAAAAGGAAGAGTTTCTTTGTGAATAAATGAGGAGGTGAATGTGTTTGAGAGAGTTGTGATCAAATTGGCTAGTTATACTATAGAAGACTTAAGGATTAAGTTACTTAGCACATGTATAAAGCTTCCTATGTAACATTTACCAAGAAAAACACCCCATGTGCTCAAAAATTCGTTCAATGCCTATCTTGGATGACTAGATATGAGTTTTGATAATATCTTGCTTTTACGGAGTGAGTTTTGGTCCCCGTCAATCGCTAACTATAAGCCGTAAAGTCACAAAACTTAAAACCGGGTATCCTAAAAATATGAAACTTGTAAATATGTTAAAAATTATTAATATAAAACCAATCTTAGCATATCAAATGAGTGATAATTTTGACGGAGCACGTAAACGTTATTAAAACCTAGAATGGTAAGATATTTAAGAAAAGAGAATTTCAACTTTACTTCTCTTAGTGAGATATTTTGTAAGATATTTAACTAGGTATTATCTAAATAATATCTAGTTGATGACTAGGTATATGACTAGGCAATGTAATTTAAAATGTATTAGTCAAAAGCTGGTGCGGGTATCAGGAGTGAATAGTAAAAGTGAATAGTGATAATGAATAGAAACCCGAAAATGCGAATTGTTACAGTTAGACCATCCGTTAATATTTTTTGCATCGTTAGTCCTATTTTTTCAAATAATAGTTTTCGCCAGTTAGTCCCTCCGTTAATAATATTTTTCACCCGTTTTTTACGTTTTTGTCCGTTTTTATCCGTTTCGTTCGTTTTTTATCCGTTTTTCCCCTATTTTTACGTTTTTGGTCTGTTTTTTACGTTTTTATCCGTTTTCGTCTGCTTTTATATGTTTTCGTCCATTTTTTACGTTTTTGTCCGTCTTAACCATTTTCGGCAGTTTTCGATCGTTTTTGTCCGTTTTTATTCGTTTTCGTTCATTTTTTTAAATCCGTTTTCGCCTGTTTTTTTACGTTTTTGTCCGTTTTTATCCGTTTTAATTTCTTTTTTATCCGTTTTCATACGTTTTTATACGTTTTCGTCCGTTTTTTTTTTTATGTTTTTGTCCGTTTGTATCCGTTCTCGTCTGTTTTTTTACGTTTCCCCCCCTTTTTTTTTTATGTTTTTGTCTGTTTTTTATCCGTTTTCGACCTTTTTTTTACGTTTTGGTCCGTTTTTTGTCCGTTTTTTATCCGTTTTCGCCCATTTTTTCCGTTTTCATTCGTTCTTTATCCGTTTTCGCCTTTCTTTTATGTTTTTCGACCATTTTTTTCGTTTTTATCCGTTTTATCCTTTTTCACTCGTTTCTTTTATCCGTTTTCGCCCGTTTTTTTTGACGTTTTTCGTAAGGTTTTTTTACGTTTTTATCCGTTTTCGTCTGTTTTTATATGTTTTCGTCCGTTGTTATTGTTCATTTTTTTTACATGGTTTCAACATTTTTTAACGTTTTTTGTCTGTTTTATACGTTTTCGTCCTTCTTTTACGTTATTTTTGTTTTTATATGCTTTCGTCCGTTTTTAGGCTGGAAGGCAAGGAAGGTGTTCACTCACCTTACACATCAGCGCCACGTCAGCTTTCTTTCTCCTCTCTCTTCCACTCACTTTCACTCACCTGTATGCGGACAAGAGACTCACTTCCACTCACCTTAACTCACTTTTTTTTATAAAGCAAACGGTAGAAATATAGTGTGGCACGACTATCAACTAGGTGAGTGGTTCACCTTAATTTGCATTGAACCGATAACCTCACATGTGACATGTTTTGCTTGGCATGGAGACTCACGGGTGAGTGAGGGCTCACCTTACCACTCACCTTACCCTTGCCTAGCAGCCTTAGGTAGTTTTCGCTCATTTTTTTTACGTTTTCGTCCGTTTTTAGGTACTTTTTGTCCGTTCTTAGGTAGTTCTCGCCTCATTTTTTACGTTTTTGTCCGGATAAAAACCGGCAAAAACGGAAAAAAGACAAAACAGACGAAAGCGTATAAAAACAGACAAAAACGTAAAAAACGGACGAAAAATATAAAAACGGACAAAAACAAATAAAAACGAAAAAAAAATTGGTGAAAAACGTAAAAAAAACGAGCGAAAATGGATAAAAAAATGTATGAAAACAGATAAAACGGAAAAAACATAAAAAAAAAAGAGGGAAAAACGGATAAAAAAATGAACGAAAACAGATAAAAACGGTCAAAAACTTAAAAAAAAACAGTTGAAAACGGATAAAAAAACATATAGATTGTAAAAAACGGGCGAAAACGTAAAAAAAGACGAAAACGGATAAAAACGTAAAAAAACGGACGAAAACATATAAAAACGTAAAAGAACGTGTGAAAACAGATAAAAACGTAAAAAAAAGGGCGAAAACGGATAAAAAACGAACGAAAACGGATAAAACGGACAAAAACGTAAAAAATAGGTCGAAAATGGATAAAAGCGGACGAAAACGGACAAAAACGGACGAAAGCATATAAAACTGACGAAACGGATAAAAACGGACGAAAAACGTAAAAAAAGGGCTAAAACGGATAAAAAAACGAATAAAAATGGACAAAAACATAGAAAAAAAACGGGCGGAAACTATTATTAACGGAGGGACTAACTGGCGAAAACTATTATTTGAAAAGTAGGACTAACGGTGCCAAAATTATTAACGGAGGAACTAACGGTGCAAACACTTAACGGAGAAACAAACGGCCCATCCAAAATAGAGACTGAATGAGTGCAAGGTTTCAAAAATAGGTATCTCTGGTGTAATTAAAACGACTTAGGGACTAAACATGAAATCTGAGCAAACCACAGGGACCAAACATTTAATTTTTTCTAAGCTTATTTTATAAGCTTATTTTCCAGGGGTGTTTGTTTAAGCTTATTTTCCAGGCTTATTGAACTTTTGAAAAACTAATAAGCTCCATATTTTGGGCTCATGAGCTTATCAATTTGAGTTTATGAATTTGAGCTTATTAGCTTTTCAAAAGTTCAATAAGCTAGTAAGCTGGATATAGAAGTTAAAACAAACACCACATCAAAAGAAGCTTATAAGCTATTCAAATTTTCAGTAAGTTCGTAAGCCCATTAAATCATACTAGACTAGTACCCGCGTCTAGCGGCAGCGGTTTCTAGCGTCAGATAATTAATGATTTGTGATATTGTGGTGAGTGTTTTGTGTTACGTTTAAAATAGAACGTGAACCGATGAAAATGCAATTGCAAACTGTTGTACTATACGATAACTAAAGTCTAGACAAAATTCTTAACATCTATCAAACAACATATAAAAACATTTAATGAAAATGAAAGTAAACATTACATCAGTTATGAGAAAAAAACTAAAAACACACGTTACTTGTCGCGTAAAACTAACAAAGATGGGATTAATGGTGTCGTTGTTAAGAAGAACACAAGTACCAAAATTAGCATTAATATGATTAGCCCAAAATAAAAAATAGGCTAATTTTGGCTATTTTGTAAAAGATTTGGGCACATTTAGCCCCATCATTTTTTTTAAATAGGCGTATTTAGTCTATTGAAAAGTTAAATGTGCAATAACGGGCACATATTTTCTTTTCATTGTAAAACATTATAATCGTTTTTGAAGAAAAACTTATATATATAATATATTTATATAGCGACAAATCATTTTGTGTTTAAAAAAAGTTTATGGGTTATAAACGAAAAATAATAAAAGTTTGAAGATTTGGGGATTAAACCTAATGTTTTGAAACCCGGTTCGACCCGGGTGGTTCAACCGGTTGAACCGTTCCCGTCGAAAAGCGGGTCGAGTTAAACCGAGTCAACATGACAAGTTGGGTCAAAACGGGTCAAATTAAACAGGATCAACCCACCGGGTTTGAAGCGTCCCGGGTCAACCCGGTTTTCGATATGTATTAATAGTTTCAAATTTCCACTTTTTACTTTTTGAGTTTTCCTTTATATATAGTATAGCAGGGTACCCGCGCGTTGCGGCGGCGAGTACCCTGTGACGATTAACCGGAGAAATAGATCTCGATGAGACCTGATTCACAAGTTTGTATCGGTTTCAACGGGTCATCTCTAGTTCGTATTCAGATGGCTGTTATTGGTTAGCCGAACCGGTGGCGACACCGGTTTCCGGTTGAACCCGTTGGTCCGGTCCGATTTTCAAAACTATATGTACCATCAACTTAGTTTGTATGAAGCTTTATGTGTTTTATTAATTTGTATAATGTGTATAATAACATTAATTTTCATTTTAGGGTGTTTTAAAAATAACATTAATTAGTGTGTTTAATTATTTTATATTTAAAATTATGTTGTAACTTGTTTAAATTGTACATTATGAAAATTTTGTTGTACTTTTTAATAAGGGGTGTTTTAATTGGTTGTTTTTTAATTTGGTAGATATGCTTTTAATTGGTTGTACAATGTGAATAAGTTATTGTACGTTTAAGTAATGGGGTGTTTTAATAACAGTATTAATTACATAATATATTTATCTCACATTTGACTTTCAACTTTTCACTTTTCAAAGTTTGACCGTTTTTCTATTATATGTAGTATAGATATGAGTTCAGTTTGACCAAATACAGCATTTTATTTTTATTTTTTATTTTTTATTTATTTATTAATACAAGTTATTTTAGTGTCAAAATTTGAAGGGCATTTTTTTTCCAGCTATTTTGTTTCGGCTTATGGCTTATTTGGTTTTGGGCTTATGTTTGATAAGCTCACTTTTTGTGGCTTTTTATTTTGAAACTTTTAGGTTTACATAAGTTTATTATGTCATACTAAGCTTATACAACCAGAAAATTTTCAAAATAAGCCAAAACAAATAAGCCATAAGCCGGCTATATAAGCCAAAACAAACACCCCCTAAAAGAAAAGTAGTATTATTTTAAGAACCTATATATGTTACAATTTGGGGCAATAATTAAGTTAAAGAGGCTATCAAACCAAACCCTACATAAACAAAAGTTGATAACCTTAAAACTATTGAAACAAAAAACATGAATGTAAGTAGAGTACCAAAGCCTCGGTCCAATTGTGCGTTTGTTTGTTTGGTTTGTGTTCCACCGGGAACAGGTGCCAAGGGTTCAGGGTTTTGTGCGGTGTAATGTAGTTTTGTTCATTTTAGATGAGTGTACTTTTTAATTGTTATTTTAAGTTTCTTTGAGAGTTCATTGTTTTGTACTTTTTATGTCATTTCTCTCGTAGGTTGCTACTTGCTAGTGTTTCTTTTCATGTTTCATTGGGTTCAAGCATTTTCATTTACAATAGGTCTAAGTTGGTAGGTGCTTTACATATGTTTTTGAGTATCACTTGGAAAAATAAAAGTGAATGAATTGAAACAAAAAAGGTTTGTGTTTTTAAGTATAACTTAAGGAGGAATAAAAAAGAAAATAACTGAAAAAAATTTGTTGATTTGTTTGATTTTAAAATAAAGAAAAAATTACATGTTTGGTCCCTGTGGTTTGCTAAGATTTCAAGTTTAGTCCCTAAGTCGTTTTAATTACACCAGAGATACCTATTTTTGAAACATTGCACTCATTTAGTCCCTATTTTGGATGGGTCGTTAGTTTCTCCGTTAAGTGTTTGCACCGTTAGTCCCTCCGTTAATAATTTTTGCACCGTTAGTCCTAGTTTTTCAAATATTAGTTTTCGCCAGTAAGTCCCTCCGTTAATAATAGTTTTCGCCCCTTTTTTTACGTTTTTTGTCCGTTTTTATCCGTTTTCGTTTGTTTTTTATCCGTTTCCCCCATTCTTTTACGTTTTTCGTATTTTTTTACGTTTTTATCCGTTTTCGTCTGTTTTTATATGTTTTCGTCCGTTTTTTTATATTTTTTTCCGTTTTAATCCGTTTTGTCTGTTTTTTATCCGTTTTCGACTTTTTTTTACGTTTTTATCTGTTTCGTTCGTTTTTTATCCGTTTTCGCCGGATTTTTTTACGTTTTTATCCGTTTTCATTTGTGTTTTATCCATTTTCACACGATTTTTACGATTTTATATGTTTTCGTCCGTTTTCTTACGTTCTTTTTCCGTTTTTATCCATTTTCGTCTGTTTTTTACGTTTTCGCTCGTTTTTTACGTTTTTGTCTGTTTTTGTTCGTTTTCTATCCGTTTTTTACAATTTTTCTGTTTTTTATCCGTTTACATTCGTTTTTTAATCCGTTTTCTCTCTTTTTTTAACGTTTTTATCCGTTTTCATTTGTTTTTTTTATCCGTTTTTGCACGATTTTTACGTTTTTATATGTTTTCGGCTGTTTTTTTACGTTTTTGTCTGTTTTTTACGTTTTCGCCCTTTTCTTACGTTTTTGTCTGTTTTTATCCGTTTTCGCTCCCTTTTTATCCGTTTTCGCCCGTTTTTTACGTTTCTTTTCCGTTCTTATCCATTTTCATTCGTGTTTTTTTACGTTTTTCATCCGTTTTTTACTTTTTATCCGTTTTCATCTAGGGTTATATGTTTTTGTCTGTTTTATTACGTCCTCGTCAGTTTTTATATGTTTTTGTCTATTTTTATATGTTTTCGTCCGGTTTTTTACGTTTTTGTCTTTTTTATACGATTTTGTTTGTATTTATACGTTTTCGTCTGTATTTTTTTCCCCTTTTTTCTAGTTTTTATCCGGACAAAAAGGTTAAAAATGGGGCGAAAACTACCTAAAAACGGACCAAAGCATAAAACAATAGACAAAACATAAAAAAAACAGACGAAAACGTAAAAAAATGGCGAAAACTACCTAAAAACGGACGAAAGCGTATAAAAACAAAAAAAAGCGTAAAAGAAGGACAAAAACTTATAAAAAAAAGACAATAACGTAAAAAAAAAGAGGATGAAAACATATAAAAACGAACGAACACGGATAAAAAACAAACAAAAACGTAAAAAAACGGACGAAACATATAAAAACAGAAGAAAACGGATAAAAACGTAAAAAAAACAGACGAAAAATGTATAAAAAACTGGCGAAAACGGATAAAAAACGAACGAAAAAGGATAAAACAGATGAAAAACGTAAAAAAAGGGGCGAAAACATATAAAAACTTAAAAAAAACGTGCGAAAACGGATAAAAACAGACAAAAACGTAAAAATACGGGCGAAAACGGATAAAAAACGAACGAAAACCAAAAAAGAGACAAAAACGTAAAAAACAGACGAAAACGTAAAAAATGGATGAAAACGGATAAAAACGGACAAAAACGTAAAAAAAGGCGAAAACGGATAAAATAAAAACGTAAAAAAAGGTCGTAAAAGGATAAAAAAAAGACAAAAACGGATTACAACGGACAAAAACGTAAAAGAAACGGACGAAAACATATAAAAACAGATGAGAACGTAAAAAAACTGACGAAAAACGTAAAAAACGTGGGGAAAAGAATAAAAAAACGAAGGAAAACTGATAAAACGGACAAAAACGTAAAAAAACGGGTGAAAACTATTATTAACGGAGGGACTAACTGGCGAAAACTATTATTTTAAAAAATAGGACTAACAATGCAAAAATTATTACCGGAGGGACTAATGGTGCAAACACTTAACGGAGAAACTAACGGCCCATCCAAAATAGGGACTAAATGAGTGCAAGGTTTCAAAAATAGGTATCTCTTTTTTTTTAAAGGCAATTTATTTCACCCAAAGAAAACCATTACAACCTAAGGCATCCTCTAAATTAACAAGGAAATTAAGAATAGAGGACCCATGAAAAGAAAAAAGAAACCAAGATAAAAATCAAGCTAACTAGAACTACAACTAAAGAAAACTATATACAGAAACTCACTAAAGAAAAAGGAAAAACCAATGGACCACCACAAATGCATTACTTTGACACTACCCATTATCACAAGAAAAAAAGGACCTCCACCAATAATCCAACTAAAGCAGACCTGCAAAAACATATTGCTGTCCTTCTTGTGCCAAAACCCATAAAACCACCTGCCATACTTACGCCAAACACCCATAACCCAACTTCCAAACATCCTTACACCCGCGCATCAGAAGCCAACCCAAACGGACAGATTAACACACAAACTTAAACTTCAGCCTTCGACAAATTTGACAAGAAGATTACATTACGACTGGTCTAAAAGCAGGCCACACTCAAAACTGGAACAAGCAAACGACAGCATCTCCGCACTCAGACTAAATTAGTTATTATCCTCCATAACTGAGCCACAACTATATGGCCTCTCTATCCATTTTTCCCATCTGAAATTGTGCTTCTTGGACCTCCTACTTATCCACTCGAACGACCTCAACTGTACTTCGTGAAAAACTCTCAAAGTTGAGTCACATTTATTTTTAAACACCTGTGCGTTCCTGTTTTTCCAAATATAATATCCGGTTACCCATAGCACCGCTTGCCATAAATCTTTCGCATTACTATTCACCACGGAACCGCCCCTATGCTTTAGAATATCACAAGCTGTAAATCTATCAACCGGACCTACACCGCACCAAGCAAATATCAATTCCCAGACATTTTGAGCATTTTCACATAAAACCATACAATGATCAATTGTCTCCACACTATTGTTACAACATGGGCAAAGCATAGAATCAAGATCGATATCTCTTTTATCTAATTCAACCCTCACTGGAATTCTCCTCTTTAACACCCTCCATATGAATACATTTACTTTTCTGGGAATAATTTTAGACCATAAGGTTTCAGTTGAACCAGAGGCTCCACTTAAACTTCTGTCCTCAACCCACTTTGAGAGGGATTTAACTGAAAACTCACCGTTTGCGTCTAGACCACATTTCCATGTATCTCTTTTATTTTGGTTCAAACTTACATTTTCAAGCAAATTTTGGAGCTCTAATAACTCACCACTCGTCCTTCCCCTGATATGTCTAGCCCAATCCCAATTCCATGACCAAATTTCTCCAAACCAATTACCCATCCTACCAACCGTTACTTCCTTATCTACCGCCAACCTGAAAAGCCTCGGACAACGATCGCAAAGTCTAGCATCCCCCACCCACTTATCAAGCCAAAACGATGTATCTAAACCATCACCGACTGTTTTGTAAAAGTTATTAGCAAAACCCCCCTCTAGTCGATCAAGACTTTTTCCAACCTTAATAATGTCAAACCAAACTCCCCCCTAACCCGAGACCCGTCTCCATCTCCCCATCCTCCTTCAACACCATATATGCTTTTTATAACTTTTCTCCACAAAGCATCTTTTTCCGCCCTAAACCGCCACCACCATTTCCCTAATAAAGCAATATTTTTAATTTTTAAAGAACCAATATTGAGCCCCCCATCCCCAAAAGAAGAAATGACATTATCCCATTTAACCCAATGAAGTTTTTTACCCTCCCCCAACCCACCCCAGAAGAAATTTTTTCGAATACGCTCAAGGGTACTAATGACGTGCGACGGGACCCGGAACATCGAGAAGTAATATAACGGCAAACTACCAAGCACCGATTTAACTAGCGTTAGTCTTCCACCGAAAGACATCGTTTTTGCCTTCCACTCGGAGAGTTTATTTTTAAAAGTCTCAATAACCCCATTCCAGGCCACCACTCTTCTCATATTCACCCCAATCGGAAGCCCCAAGTAAGTAAATGGAAACTCCCCTGTACTACATCTCATATACCGAGCCATCCTCTCGACCTCAACTCTTTCCACTCCCACCCCGTAAAGCTTACTTTTTCGAAGATTTATTTTTAAGCCTGCAACCTCTTCATAACACTTGAGAATGTTCATTAGATTTTTCGCATTTTCTCGACTCCATTCACCGAAAATGATCGTATCATCAGCATATTGAAGGTGTGAAACCATCACCTCATCATCTCCCACACGAATTCCTTTAAAAATGTTTTTGGAAACCGCCTCCTTCATGAGGGCGTTTAAGCCTTCCGCCGCAAGGATGAAAAGAAATGGGGATAACGGATCACCTTGTCTCACCCCTCTTTCCATACAAAATTCTCTTGTGGGCGAACCGTTAACTAAGATCGATATAGAAGTGGATCGAAGGCAAGAATTCACCCATTTACACCATTTATTCCCAAACCCCATCTTTTTCATGATAGCCATCAAGAATCCCCATTCGATACTATCGTATGCTTTTTCAAAGTCCAGTTTGAAAACTATACCCTTTTGCTTCTTTTTCTTCATATATTCCATCGTCTCATTTGCTATAAGGACTCCATCCAGAATATAGCGTCCTTCGATGAACGCATTTTGAACCTCACCAATGACATTACCAATCACCTTTTTAACTCTTTCTGCCAATAATTTTGATATAATCTTATAATAACTACCAATTAAACTAATTGGCCTATAATCACCCAGACCTAATGGATCATCCACCTTTGGAATAAGTGTTACAAATGAAGCATTACATCCTTTCGAAAATTCACCTTTCTGCCAGAACCACGTAACCGCATCCACTATTTCCCGTTTTATTGTGTCCCAATAATGCTTTATATATTTAAAATTGAACCCATCTGGACCTGGTGCCTTGTCGCTACCACACCTACATACTGCCTCCCACACCTCCTTTTCTGTAAACGGGGCTTCTAAGCTACCTGAATCCTCCACTGTAAGTCTAGGCACACGGTTGTTTACAAAACGAGGTCTGCTACCATTTTTTGACGAAAAGATATCCTTGTAAAACCTAAAAATTTCTTCTTTTATTTTATCTGGATCTTCACACCAAACACCATCTATCATCAAACCTCGAATCCTATTTTTATTGTTTCTTCTTTTTATTATCGCATGAAAGTACTTTGAATTTTCGTCCCCCTCCACATCCCATTTAATCCGCGCTTTTTGTTTTAACATACTGACTTTTTCGTTCTCTTTTCCAATCCACTCCTTTCTAGCCTTCAACCATGATTCCATTTCCATACTATCTAGAACTCTACTTTCGGCCTCCAGCTCCCACTTCATCGCCTCGCTTTTATATTTCTCAATATCAAGATTGTTTGCATTAAGTTTCAATTTACTCCACCCTTTTAATGCTTCTTTTGCATTTTTAAATTTATCACGGACCACACAATCTGCTCTAAAACTTTGAACCGGGTTACTCCACGCCGAGGTGAACACACTGTCAATTTCTTTATCCTCAAGCCAGAAATCATACGCCCTAAATGGTTTCGGCCCAAAATCCATATCCATATCTTTAAGCAATATGGGACAATGGTCTGAAAGCTTCCTATCCAGAGAGACCACCGCAAGACTTCTCCACTTGACACAAAAATCATATGTCACAAAGAACCGGTCCAACTTGCTAAATTTTAGTCCGTCGTCACTAATCCGAGTGAACCTACGACCCCCCAAAGGAATTTCAACTAGCTCGTTCTTCCTAATAAAATCATTAAAGTTATCTGCATCTCTTGAATTGAATTCAGTATTAAGCCGATCTTCTGGGATCCTTACATCATTGAAGTCGCCAAATAAACACCAACTCCCCATCACTGTTCCCATTAGAGCTGATAGAGTATTCCATAATTCAATTTTTTGATCCGATGAGTGCGCCCCATAGACATTGACCAGAACAACATCCCCATCTACTCCTTTCCATGCCCCTTTAACTTCGATAAAACGATGACCGCCGAACGCACTAGTGCCCGAGAATACATTGTTGTCCCATATCATCAACAGACCCCCTGATTTTCCCCTAGCATTTGCTTGAGCAAAACCAAAGTTTCTTGTACCCCATGTTTCTTCCACCCACTGATCTTCGACATCACTACATTTTGTTTCTTGTAGACCAATCACGCAAGGTTTTTCTCTACAAATGATCTCTTTTAACCACCCAGCTTTACCCTTCCTTTTCAGACCTCTTATATTTAAAGAAATTATCTTCATCAAACTATATTAAAACACAAATACCTCAAATGGGGAACCAAGTTACTGATATCAGACCCCTCCATTTTCCTCATTCATAACCTTACATGGCTCTTGCTCATCCCAAACGACTCCGATTTGTTCACCAATTTGTTTGACCATATGCAGCGAGCATTCACTTTCCATACAAGTTTCATCCCCACCCTTGTTCATATTACCATCACACGAAGCACTACATACCTGTTCCACTTTGTATTCATCTGATAGAGCACCGCAATCACCATTCAACGATGATCTTTTCCTTCTCCTTCTTGCAACTGACTTTGCTAAATTGAAACTCCTCCTTCTTGTTGTTTTAGTCTTAGTCCCCTCAGCCGACTTCACATTCCACACAAACGATCCTCCAGGTGACATCTTACGCTTTTTACCTGTACGATTCCCACTGCCACTATGAGAACCCAGATCCGCCGTGTTGTCCAACATAGCAGGCTGTTGTTTATCACCTGATTTCTGGATATCGTTATTAATTCCTTGAACACCATGTTTATTTTTTTCTTCCAGCTTATTGTTTTTGTCGCTATTCTCACCCCCATTAATATCTTTACCAATTGGATTATTGTTTGTACCATCTATTTTACCTTCTATGGGAGTACATGGGCCATCATCATCCACCATAGGTCCATTGGGCCTGATCTCATTTTTATTTTTTAAGTTTGAGCCCAAAAGTCTCTCATCATCTACTTGATCTACTTGCCTATCATGAATTTCAAAATTCTCACATTCCCGATGTCCCTCGTAATTCTTCTCAGCCGCCTTGCAGTTTACTTTTCCCAGCCTTCCTTCCTCGTTTAAAGCATTCTCATTCTTGGAACTATCAACCTCAACTGTTTGGATATTCAATTCCCTAGACGCATGCGTGCCTGATTCTTGATCTTCCATATCTTTCCTGTCATCACCTCCGGCAAAGCATCCATCATATTCCGCCGTCTCCGGTATCACTTCGTCATCATCGTCTTCATCACCGTCGTCATCATCTTGTGGTTCAGACTCCATGTCGTCATCTTGAGTAATATTATTTCTATCTTCATCTTGTTTCTCTGCCAACTCATTTATTTCAAACTCTATGATGTCCTTAAGATCTTCCCTTACTAGAATTTTAATACGGTTTCTACCAATTCTGATAAACAACGTCTCGTCAATAGGAGCCTGCTCACAAGTATGAATCAAAACCCGTCCTGCAATGACGGACTGAGACCCATAAAGATTGCAATTTTCCGAATCTTTTACTGTCCCCCATCTTTCTGCAATATTCTTAAATATTCCTACTTTCCAGCAAGAAACTGGGACACCACTAACTGATATCCATGTAAACCTCCCCATGGCACTGCTTAAAACATTTGCTCTTCTTATCTTCCATAGCCATCGCCTTATTCCATGATCTGTATTTTCTACTACATTCTTTGCTGTGTCCTCTGATTTCAAAACAATCATAACCTCCATTCCACCCATGTATTTTACCTCCACATCAAACAGCCCAACCACCCTACAAAACTCTGGCAAATTTTTAATAAACTCTGTGTTTCGAACTTCTCCTATAATAGCTTTGCTTATCACCTCCCCATTCATATCATCTTCATTAATCGTTATCTCTCTCTCGTCTCTTTTTTCATTATCAAGGTCCCCATCCGCCATGAAACTTCTCCTGTTACCCTTCAACACCTCACTATAGCTTCTTCCGTCCCTGCTCTTGTTACCTATATTATGTTTCTCCTTCACCTCCCCCTGCTACTTTTGTTTCTTGAGTCCGGTTTCCTATCATGAGCATTTAACACCTTCAAATATTGTTTCCCAAAACTGATGGAGCACAGTCTCTTGTATAAGAAATCCACGTCGGCAATGTTCTTGAACCTCACGAAACCATATCTCTGTCCATTTTTTAGCGTCTTCCTTACCATGAAAATGTCGTATACCATCCCATAACCTTTGAACATCTTCCACAAATCCATGACCGTCCACTGTTCCGGATAGTTAAAGAACATAAACGATGCAACCGATTTAGTCCTACCGTTGAAAACTCGATTCCTAGAAGATTTGCCGTCATATTTCCCACTAGTTCCATGATTCCCGCCGCCGCCGTACCCTATTCTCTCCCACACACTCTCTCTCACACAGTTCATATTTTTGTTCTCTGGTGTAATTAAAATGACTTAGGGAGTAAACTTGAAATCTGAGCAAACCACAGGGACCAAACGTATAAGTTTTTCTAAAATAAATTATTTCCTCTCAAAATTAGGCCGAACATTTTTAATTGTTGAATTTTGGTAACATTTTAAAAAATTGGTTTTAGATCGTTTAACTAATTATTATTATTTTTTTCTTCAGTTTTTAGATCGCATTAAGTGTTCAGGGCTCGATTTAAATCTCACATATCTTGTTGATGACCATAAGAAGAGCCTGAAAAAGTCACATAATACTTCGATTAAACCGCACACATCTTTGTAAAAAAACACATTAGCGTGCCGAGTAACCTAAACAAGAAAAGTCAATTCTTTGAAGAATAACAAAAGTTAGGATTTGGATTTGGATTAGGATTTGAATTTAGATTTGGATTTGGATTAGGATTTGAGTAGGAAAAACAAATATATTATAAAATGTATAATTTTTTAGTAATAATATAAGATAAAAAAGGTGGGCCATACTTTTTTGAAAGCAGCCAATGAGAAGAATCAAAAGATGAGAATCAAAAATAAAATAACGAAAAAAAAAGATAAAATGAAGAGATAGTGGGGTGTCAGACAACTTTTTTGCAAAAGTAGGCATATAAGGTTGGAATTATCTATTCCCTTGTTTATGGGGTTCAAGCTTATTTTCAAACCCCTTGTATCGCAAACAAACAATTTTTTTTACTTTAAGTCCAAACCTTTTGTTCAAATGGCTCAAACCAAACGGGCCCTAAAACTTTAGTGTCAGTTCCACAAACAACAAAACCACACCAGCCGATCGTCAGTCACAAACCTTAAACACAATCTTTATCATCACCATAAAAAAAACCTCAAAACAACAACAATGTCGAATGAGGACAATGATTCATCTCCCACCAATGAAGACCAATCATTCGACATAGATCGACACATAAGATACCTTGAAATGAATTACCAATTAATACCATCATTTTACGAAGGTCAAGAGATCAATCATCTTACTCTTGCTTACTTCATTATTTCTGGCCTTCATATGCTTCATGCTATTCATCGTGTGAGTTTTTTCAACTTACTTAGGGTGTGTTTGTTTCATTAAGATGTTTTAGGTCTGAATCTGACTACCACATCTTACTGGTAAGTGGTGGCTAGAAAGTCTAAATCTGAACAAAATAATGTTGTTTGTTTTTGTATAATTGTCGAATGATTTTAAATGCTCGTTTCTATAATTTATTTATTAAACTAACGCAATACGATAATAAGTAACTTATGTAAATATAAAACAAGACTTTTTATCATAAATATAACATAGTTAATTAACACACGTTTTCAATCTCTTATAGAGTAAGAGGCAGTAAGACAAGTCTCCCATCTCTTACTGAGTAAGATGTTATATGTCTAACTGGGTCTGACTCAAAAGAAAAAAACAAACAACCAAAACACGTCTGCCCACCTCTTACCCACCTCTTACCTCTTACTGGTAAGAGTAAGAGGTCTAGTAAGATTTTTTTTAAAAAAAACAAACACACCCTTAGTTAATGTTTGTTACTTTTTTCATATCGGGAAATCGTGTGATTTAAGATGTGGGCTTGGTGAATAAGATTGTTTTTGGATTACAGTATCATACTTTGATTAATAGATGTGCTTGTTGTGTTATAAAGTTTGAAACTTGATATTGATATAAAAATTTAGTATTGTGGGATGTTATATTAACTAGTCAGTTAAAGTTTGTTACTTTTTTCAGTTAGGTTTGATCTTCATTGAGAAATTGTGTGATTTAAGATGCGGGTATGGTACTTTTGATTGATGGTTGTTTCTTACAAGTTTTTGACTTTAGTTTATGGAATTGTTTGTTGTATTATATATTTATATAGTTTTATAAATAACAATTACAGTATATGGAAAATTAGTATTATGGGTTCTTATATGAACTTAATTTGTTAAAGTTCGTTACTTTTGTCAATTGGATCATTTTATTCCTTAAAGTAACATACATTTGATTGATGTATGTCTCTTAGTAGTAATTGACATGTGGTATTAAAATGATTTATTTGAAATTGTTTCGTATGTTGAAAAGAGTTTGAAACTTGACATTGCTGTAGTGATCTAGGAAGGTAGTATGTGTAGAATTGTAGGATGTTAGTAATGTTTATTGGAGTATTAAAGTGCATATACTATGTTAATCAATCCGGCGAGCTTTGTTTGATGTGTGTAGGGAAAGTATTAGATAAGTGGTTTCCGCTGTGCGGTATCCAAACAAGTTACGATTTTTGTGTTTGCTGTTTAGTTTGGATTAAAGTATGGAGCATGGTTCTGGCCTTCTGGGTGACAGGGTAAGCGGGGATTGTGATAACAGTTTTGGAGTTCAATGTTAAATGGTGCCATCTGTTCTTTGAAAGGAGATGCTAGTAAAGTTTAAAACTTGACATTAGTACGTTACTATAGTAATTGTGGGAAAATGGTATTTGTGGGATATTGTTAATGTTTGTTGAAGCTCTAGTTGATGGGTGCAGATAAAACCACTAGACAAGTGATTTCTTCGTATGTAGTATCCGATAGAGTTTTGATTTTTTTTTTTTTTTTTTTTTGCGTTGTTTAATTTTAAGTATGGAGCATGGTTCTGAGTGATACGTATATATAAATCAACCTAATAATGTGAATGTTTTACTGATTTACAACTATGCAGGGGAATTAGAGACTACAAATATATTAATATGAAATTTGCTAATGATTAATTAGGTTGATAGAGAAGCTGTTATCGATTGGGTCTTGTCATTTCAAGCTCATCCTAAGAATGAAGCTGAACTAAACATTGGTAAGCACTGTGGATTTTCCACTTTAGAAGTGCACAAAGTTTCATTTCATGGTTTACGAGTACAATACAGAAATCACTTTGATGTATTTATTGGTTTACTGCAGGACAATTCTATGGATTTCATGGCTCTAGAAGTTCTCAGTTTCATTCTCGTGATAATGAGGTATGAAGTCAGGTTAATCACTATGTAGTGCATTTAGGGATTCACCTGTCAGAGAAATGTCAATTTTTTGTTCTTTCTTTGGATGCTTTTCTCTTACTCCGGTATTTTCTTACAGGTTACAGTTCCCAATAACAGTCACTTAGCAAGCACATACTGTGCATTAGCCATATTGAAGACAGTTGGCTATGACTTATCACTTATCGACTCTGGTTCAATTTTGAAGACAATGAAGCATCTTCAGCAACCTGATGGGAGGTAGCTGTGCTCTTGCATCGTGGTTCTTAACTTATGAATCATTTTATTCCCAAACTAATACAAATTGTGAAAGTATGCAAACATGTGTAATTAATCAGTAACTTGACCAAAATCTGAGAGAAAGCTATACATGGGTTCACGTCATGCTACATTTTTCCCATAATTTTTTTTATATATATTAAGTGACATGATCTCCTTGATGTTATATATATCGCATAGTCTATACGCTTTTTGCTGGCTTCATGTTATTTTGTATATATTTGTGACTTAATGTTGTTTCTTTGTGGTTTTGCTTTTTATTGATAATTCCGTCTTTCTTATTTTTATTGTGCATCAGTTTCATGCCCATTCATACCGGGGCGGAGACGGATCTGCGGTTTGTATACTGTGCTGGTAAGACCACATGCTCTTTTCAGCTACCTGTCTAAAAATTTTTAGTTCTTTCTGGATCTTACATTATAGCCACTTGATCTTTTAGCTGTTATATCTTCTTTGTTGGACAACTGGAGTGGCATGGATAAAGAGAAAGCCAAGAATTACATATTGAGTTGTCAGGTATATATATTCACTTTCTTAAGTTTTTTATTTCACCTGTTTGATCTGTTAGAGATAAAAGATAACTCGAATGAACTCATTCAAAAGTAAATATGTGAAAAATCTCACCTTCATGTAGACTTAAAGAAGAGATCTCTTGTTTTGGGTACTAGATGAAGTAGTGTGTAATACAGTTGTCTTGATGGAAAAATGAACCCCTTTTCTTAGCTTAGATGGTAGCAGAAAAGTTTATTGGTTTCTTGTCCTTAACGTATGCTATGGCTTATAAGGAAATGTTTTGTTGCAGTCATATGATGGTGGCTTTGGACTAATTCCTGGTCAAGAGTCTCATGGTGAGTTTTCATGCCGTTTTAGACTTCTAGGCATGTATATGTATACGTTTTGAGTTGCATATATTTTTCTTGTGGATGCAGTAATTTATATACTCTGTAGGAACCCAAAAATAAATGTAACTTTTGACTTGGCCCTATTGGTTAAATATCTAATATATCGTTTGATAAGGACAAAATAAAAACTAACTGGCATTGTAATTTTTGATATCATTTTTAAACTGAATTTATTACTCATAAACCATTCTTACTAATAGAGTCACAGGTGGTGCAACTTACTGCGCTGTTGCATCTCTCCGGTTAATGGGATTCATGGAAGAGGACCTAGTTTTCCAATCCACGTCCTCTAGCATTATCGATGTTCCATTGCTTCTAGATTGGTGCTTGCAGGTACACTTCATTAGATGTTATGTCACGTTACACTATGGCCGCTGTGTTAGGAGGTGGGTCATTTAACTGTCAGTCTTTTTCATATTCCAGAGGCAAGCAGTTGATGGAGGGTTTCAAGGAAGACCCAATAAAGCTAGTGATACATGTTATGCTTTTTGGTTAGTTCATACAGTAGTAACTTTGGAATTTATTCCCCTTATCTAAAATCTTTTGGGGCTCATTGATTTATGGTAATTTTGTAGGATTGGTGGGGTATTAAGGATGTTAGGGGCAAATAAATTCATTGATCAAACAACCCTTCGTGAATTTTTGCTGACATGTCAGTCTAAGGTAAGACCATATATCATCACCAACTGTTGTATTTTTATCTTCATTTTCTGGATTAAAAATTCTGAATCAATATGATTAGTCTCTTTGAACTAAAAAGACAAACTAAAGGGTGTTAAGTTCTAGTTTCATGTCATATCACCGCAATACTCTCTCATGTATTAGAAACCGTTCATTCATTAACAAAAATAATATGGGTGAATAAGTACCATTGGATTAAAATATTGCCATAAAAAAAATTATCCTTCATAACATAAAGGAAGTTGTTGCAATTATAGTGAAATTTTTTACTATGGTATCTAAATTTTGGTTATTAATGTTTCTTTTTCTTTACTCCTCGTGTTTTATTTGGCAGTATGGTGGTTTCAGCAAGTTTCCTGGACAATATCCGGATCTTTACCATTCGTATTATGGATTTACAGCATTCAGCATGTTACAAGAGACTGGTCTCAACTCCCTCGATGTAGAACTTGGAATAAGTTCTATCATACTATGATCTAGTTCCCACTCACCTCTTCGGTGTCATCTGTGCTATTTAAATTATCGTCTAAATTTCTTCCATCAGTTTGTAATGTTTTTATTTCTTGTGCATTCATGACATTATAATGGCTCTTGCATTATCTGGATAACTTTAACACAACACTCTTGTAAACTTGTAATGATTTGTACTACATAAATTATGAATTGTAGGTTGTACAACATTACGGAGTACAATATGAAAAGATGATGATTCGACCTGAGGATGTGTTTGTATATGAAAAGATGATGCTTTGTTTTGAATCTTTTTAGAATTGTACATCCAGCAACTAGTACTTCACCTTGCGGCAACAAGTTAGCGAAAATGATATATATGCTAGCATGCTTCATTTTTTATTTTAGAGGTGCATTTTGTTTGTGATTATCTCTTGTTATTAGCAGCTGTGCTGGTAGCACTAATAAAATGAGAACTTCAAGTGTCAAGTGTACCTCCAAATAGGTCAATGTCGTCTCCATATCATATTCTCGGCAGCTTATTTATGATTTGGATTATACTATACCACATAAAAAATGCACATCCAAGACTGGGCTACTCATTTTATTACAAGTTGGTATCATTGTATCGTTGTTCTCTCAAATGAAGCTTATGTCAACTTTGATCATGACTGAAGCTTTATTTGATAAGACAACTAGGCTCTAACACCAATTGTTTTTAGATTTAAACCATGTTTGAGCTTATACGTCAGACTTGGTGTCTTGGTGAGATGATTGGTCGTAGGAATCCGGGGGGAGGATTGTTAGTGTGCAAATCTAGTCCCACATCGTTAGAACGATAATCTCAAAATTAACATATAAGGTTAGTGGGCTAGTCAATTTATTACAAGTTGGTACAATTGTCTCGTTGTTCTCTCAAATGAAGCTTATGTCAACTTTGATCATGACTAAAGCTCTATTTGATAGGACAACTAGGCTCTAACACCAATTGTTTTTAGATTTAAACCCCGTTTGAGCTTATACGTCAGACTTGTGAGATGATTGGTCGCAGGAATCCTAATAGCCTGATAATCAAATAACGTCAAGCTTATGAATCATATAAAACTGTCTTCATTTGACAATTTCGTTTCAAATAGTGGTATGGTACTCGCTCCATGTTTGATGTTGTGGCAAGAGTGAATAAGAAGAAAAAAAGATATGTGAGTGCTTTTTTCCAATGTTTTGAAACCCGGGTCGACTCGGCCGGGTTAACCGGTTGAACCGGTTCCGGTAGAAAAACGGGTAAAAAACCGGGTTTTTAAAAAGGGGTTAACCGGTTAGACTCGCCGAGTTTTAAGTGACCCAGTTCTCGAAACTTGGCTGGGTTTGGGTTTTTTAATTTTTTTTTATATAGAAAACCGGGTTGACCCGGTGGTCGAACCGGTTGACGCGGTTGAAAAAAATATTTTTTTTAATAAAAAATCGGGTTGACTCGACGGTCAAACCAGTTGAACCACCGGATCGATTAAAAATCCGATTTTCAAAGCATTGCTTTTTTCCTTACATGGTTAAAGATACAACAGGTTTTCAAATCCTTTATATAAAGGCTTGGACGGCTAAGTCAAAGCAAAAAAAAAAAAGGAAAGGCGGGTAAAAACACCGCCCTGCCCTTTGCCACAAATTTGCTATTTCTAGCGGCAAAGTTTCTTAGAAGGAAAAAAAAGTAAGAAATTTTTTTGAAATGAGAAATCTCAAAAGTGTTTCTAGCCAACTATATCAAATTGTTGAGAAATATAAGTGAAAAAATGCATTTAAAGTTATAATTCGGATACCCGCACATAATGACAGCGATAAATATAATTATATTATAAGTATGGTGAACGAATTGCTAACTCAAGTATTTTCGCAATTTTCTACCCGCTTAGTGAATTCGTTTCACAACACTCCAAATGTATATGTGTTCGTTGTATGTGTTTGTTTGGGTTTCCCGTATCTTTCCCACAACATCATATTGACATCATTATTTCCGCATATACAAAGACTCTCAGTTTCTCACACTCTCTTACCCGTCAAATACTCACTCCAAAAGTATATAATTTTAACGAATCAAGTTTGTATTGATTCAAATTACGGTTAAAGTTGTAAAAATTTTGAATCAAAATAAAATTAACCCACTAAAGACGTAAAAACTAAAAATTTATCAAATATATCAACATGGATATTCAATTAAAGAGAAAAAAATAATGAAATATAAAAAAATAATAAATAATAAAAATATATTTAATTTAAAAATAGATGTGATTTTTAAGTTAATAAGTGACACATATCTCCTTATGATTGCACTTCTTATCTTAATTTTTTATGAACTTCACAACTTAAATATTTTATAGATAAAAATATGTGCATCAAAATTGTGGTTGGAGTACCTTCTCATATTTTTTATTTTAATTTTGTCTCACATTTAATTATAACTCGAATATTGTATTAGTGTGTTGTATGGGGTGTTTTGGGATTATTTTTACTAACGAAGAATAAGGAAAATTTGACGAGAGAAGAGATAAATTGTTGCAAACTTTTCTGGCACGCCCACCGCCTTAAAAGTTCCCTACAATTTAAATACCTGAATTCCTGAAGAGCCAAGACCTTAATGAAAAAGAAAAACAAGCTACTTGGGACACATAATTTACAACATGAGTGATTTTAGTTATGAATCCGATGTAAGTATAATCTAGTTTGAACTATTGAAATTGAACTATTGAAAAATGAGGATATAGTAGGAGGAACTATGCAAAGGTAAGGCTATGCACAATGGCGAACTAGTTCGTCGGTGCCACATCAGCTTTCTCTCTCCGACGATCTGACGACGACCTAGTTGCCACAGTGGTAAAGTTTAAAAAAAATGTTTTTTTTTTTTTTAGTTGAAACGTTTTCTTTTAATGTTTGTGTGTTGAACTCGGTTGCCAAGCCGAACTAGGTTGGCATTTTGTTGATGCTCAACCGAACACAACCTTTCCTCCACAGTGGGTGCAACCTTAGGTAACCCATCATAACCGAACATGTCAACCCATCCACTGCGCATAGCCTAATGGGGGTTGGTAAACTTTCGGCGAATAACATAACACATGTGCCTCTTGTCACGGGCATGTGTTGTTTAGCTAAAAGTCCAAATCATTTACAAACACAAACACAAACATTGTCCTAATTCCAAACTTGTTTTTTGTTACTTTTCCCTAATTAAGTCAAAAAGAGTATGCAATCTAACTGACCCCAATGACTGACTAACTTTATTCTTTTTTAATCAACCCTTTGAGGTTTGCATTTATCAAAATGCAAACAAAACTAGATCATGTGACTTATAAATTAAAACATAATAGAAATACCATTAAAGCTAAGCTTACATAATGTGTCTACATTTGTGGTTATTGCTTCTTTTTTTCATTACACATGCCCTGAGATTTTAGCTCGTTCCATGAGAGTTAAAATCAAATTAGAAGAAACCACAACCATACGTTTCAGATGCATCTTATTAGAAGAAACCACAACCATACGTTTCAGATGCATCTTATTCCCCCCCCCCCCCCATAATTTGAAATGTGTGATTAAAATTTCTTCTCATTCTTCTCATTTCAAGTTCTCTTCTCACTATATCTCTTCCCCGTTCCAATGATACAAATTTAGAAAGAAAATGTCAAAATGATACATGACATATATAATTGATAGTAGTTTCATAATCTTGGAGAAATAATGACTTCATTTGATACTTATAAATTAGATACATTATTTTCTTTTCACGAGATGAATACAATGTGTTTTGAAATGAGTTTAAATTTCAGGTACCGTCTTATATGTGATTGTGTGAGAATATATATATCAAGTGTTTATTTGTGCGTGCGTGCGCGCTTTTATAACAATGTATTATGCAATGTCGGAAATGGAAATATTGGAGGAGATTTAGTCATTTGTATATCTTTGACTATGCTCAAAAGATGGTATCATGTAAAGTCCTGTTAACTATAGATCCACTTTGTTATGGTTCGTAAAGTTCAACTTTAGTGTAATAGTGATTACCCAAACTCACATTAAACAACGAAAATTACTCGGTCATATATAGAATTTACTACAAGTACTTGATATGCTATAAGAGGAAACTCTATGGTTCTTAGGTTGGATGTAATGGTATAAAGTCGACCGAGTCCCCAGCCTATGTGGCAGACCTTCGACGCGTCTCACTCCAGCACACACCCACCGTCAGATGCGTTGCAGAAGGGAGAGAAGGGAGAATGGATGAATCGGTCACATATATGCGACCGACTTGAAAGAAAGAAGGGACGAGTGTTTGTGTGTGTGTGTGTGGTGTTTTTGATTATTTGATGTTTTTTTAGTGTCCTCGGTCTAATTGTTATATTAAGTTGGTCACAAAGTGATCCTAAGAAAAGAAAGCTTATTTGCCATGAGGATGTTGGTCTTTGTCACCATTACCACTAGTCTTATGGGTGTTTATAAAAAGGTATAAGGTGTGAATCGCAAACTTATGTGATCAGCTCGTGAACTTTTACCCAGTGTGAATGTGCGATTTCTCTTTGTTGGGTTGTCAATCATTTGGTGGTCCCTAAACTATAATCACCTTTTATAGATGGTCCTTGAACTATAGATATTTTACATATGGTCCAAAAATTTATGATTTACTAACAAGAAACTTTACAAGTCCATTTCTTGACATCAATCTTTCATCATAACATACATCCATCCTCCATGTATTCTAACCAGATCCATTGCTCATGTAATTTTCAAACTGGTACACGTTAACATCATTCTTAAATTCATTTGTTTGGTCATTTTCTATGTTATAAAATATGATCAAGAGACAAAATAGGTCTAGACAGAACTCAACTTGTTAAAGAAACACTTTTTAACACATGGGAGTTTTATCTTCTTACCTACTAGCATTACTTTAGATACAATAAAAAGAGCACAAGGCAAGCCATAAAAGTTGACAATATCATATTATCATATGATTTGCAAACAAAAGTTTCCTCTTATTAAATTCTAAAATCAATCTTAGACAAAGTCAATAGTGACAAAGTGTTTCTCATATATCCTTCTGAAAAAAATGAATTGTCTGATATAGTTCAATTGTGACAAAATAAGAGTGTATTTATATCAAATATGATGTCAGATTCTTTTAAGAATAGTTAAAAAAAAAATTGGGAGAATAATACATCAAAAAAGATACACTAGAGAATGGACTCTTTTTCTTTGACTAATATTCTGGAATCTAGCATAGATACAAAATTTCAAAGCATAATATACAAGTTTTTCAATAAGATTGCTCTACATAGACTCATAGAGTGTCTTTACTCTAAACAGAACTGAGAGTTAGTGCATATTCTCTTGACAAAAGCAGTAATCAACACCAATGAATTAGACTTCTGTCATAGTGTCATTTGTCTACTGTCACACTCTTAATAACTCACTAAATAATACCTAAATGTGTGATACTAAAAGTTATGAGTTTTAATTTAATCATAAGGAAATCTAGACAAGCACTAACAGGCCAAAAAATAGCAACAACAGGTACAAAACAAGAAACAGAAACTTGTCCCAGCAGAATCAGGGTCGGTTTGGAATCACCTTTGGCGCGAACATCGAGTGCACAGTACAAAGTTCATCACGACATCGAGGGCGTGACAGTATTCTTTATACCAAACTTTAATATATGTCGACGGTGTGACACACAGTCGTTGATAACAAATTTGATCGAGTAATTGTATAGTGATGCTAGATAAAGTATGTGTCTTTACTTTCAATATACATCCACTACTACTTTCCAACACATAGTTTTAGCTTTTGATGTGTTCAGCTTTACATGATCACAAGTTTGCTGAACCACCCTAAAAATCATCACTAACCACTACACTATGAATTTATACTCAACACATTAGGACTATATTCTTGGAGATCTGAAAGAAAAAAAACAGGTGTCATTTTCATTAACTGCCAGAACTCTAATTACAATGAAATATCTCAAATTCTCAAAATCCAATAAGGGTGCTTTTGGGATTGTTTATAAACAGCTGCTTATCGCTTTTCAGAATGAGCAACTTCAAACAACTTTTAAGTGTTTGGATAAGCAAATTCCAAACACTCTCAAAACTGTCTACTGATGTATTAAATCGCAAATGAACGGTTATAGTACACACTAAGTAAAAGCCTAATGGGCATTTGTTGAATTAAAACTTCTACTCAAACTTACATACAAAGTTATAACATACAATGTGTACAAACAAGAACCAAACTAGCTTAACTGATCAAACTCTACTCTAAACCGGGATTCATATAAAATTGTGATCTAAATGTTGGAGGGGAAGCAGCTAAAGGAAGTACCTGCGAAGAACTCGAAGGAAACTGATGGCCAATTTCATTTCCTTTAGAAACAACAAGTGTAATAAAAGAGCCATTTTCATCATCTTTAACTCCATTATACTCATCACTCTTTTGAACACAACCATCAGCTCCAAATTTTTCAATCAATTTTCTTTTCTCAAGTTTATCTTCAGCATCTCGCAAAAACTTAAACTTTGGAGGAGGTGAAGCCCAAATCCTATTAAACTCAGCATCACTCGATGAATGCCTCAAAGGGCTAAAAGGTCTATACGTCGAATCTCTAGGCGTTATAGGTGGCGTAGTCATATTCATAAAAGATGGCGAAGCAAGTGGTGTAAAAAAAGGCGTGTCAACTGCGAAAACAACATCACTTAAACTTCTACCTCTTGATGACCCTTTTTTACTCTTATCTTCTGATTCCATATCTTCTCTTGTTTCTTCCTTGATAGTGAATAAAAACCTTGGTGGACCAGCAAGACCTTGCAGCCTCAAAAGCTCATTATCAACATTGATATCATCAAAACCTTGACCATGTGGTCTAAACCATGAGGCTGATTGTGGTTCATGAACTTGGGTATCTGTAGTTAGCCCAGTTGAGCTTAAAGATGAAGGCTTTTTCCAACAAAACAAGTATAAAAACTCTTTAGCAGGGCTATTACAGCTTTCTTGAATCTCTCTATTATTGACCCTTTTTTTCCACCATAACAAATAGTACAACTCAGCAATCAAAGCTAACAATAAACACCCAAAAACCAAACTCAACCCAAGTCCTACACTACTTGAAGACCTCATATTTGCTTCAAATCATGTCTAAAAAACACCCTTTTTTTCTCCGAGGATTCTTAACAAACAGGTGGTGTGCATGAATTTTGAACAAAGAGCAAAATGTTTTCTTGCCCTTATCTTTTTTAGCTCATGACACACCATATAAAGTTTGGCTCCAAATATAAGGGATAAACCCCAAATAGGGAAATATGACTTTTTTATTTTTTTTTTACTAGAAATTAATTTTTTTTAAATGATTATGCATCATTAAAAGCTTATGAAAAAACATCATATTGTCACTTTTGAAAACAAGACACGTGACCACACTTTTGTCTAAGTTACACAAAAATAAAATTCAAATTTGTGATGGAACATAAAGACAAGATAAATAGTTTCCATACAAATATTCTTTTTAAAAGATTTGATAGTGAAGTTGTTTATCTTTATTTTTTGAAATGTGCTAGTCACTTTTTGGGTAAAAAGATTTTGAAATCTAAGGCCGTCAACTTTACATCACATCTAGCTCAACGTCACATTATCTTTGCAGCACACTAGTTAACAGTCATAATGATAATAATTTAATCAAACACATAAAAATACTTCATTTTATTCAGAAAAATGTCACACAATATCCCCGACCCATCCACACTCGCAAACAAAAAAATAAAAAAATTAGGCAATACTCCCCTTTTCATTCTTTTCGTTAGGTGAAGACTTTCATCGAACCAACCCAAAATTACACCTTTGCGTAGGGGTGGCAATTCGGATCAGGTTTGGGTTAGTGGGTTCTGGTTGACAGGGTTGGCGGGTCAGAAAACCTCAACTCGAACCTGATCCATTTAAATCATCGGGTCAGCTATGTCAACCCTAACATGTTTACACATAACCCGAACCTGACCCATTTAACCCGTATATATACTTCGGTTGGCGGGTTAAATAGGTTACATGAGTTGAATAGTTAAACGGGTTTCGGGTTGACCCATTTAACCCGATTTATATCCAAAAGTTGGCACATTACATGAGTTAAACAGGTTTGATGGTCGACCCATTTAACCCGTATAATAATATATAAATAATTTTTAATTTAAGGAAAAATCTTAAACGGGTTGGCGGGTCGACTCACTTAATTTATTTCCAACCCGAACATAACTTGTTTAATAAAGGGGTTAGATGGGTCGACCCAAACCCGACCCGAAATCAATTTAGACTCAACCAGGCCTTGTTAATTCTCGTGTCGGTTTCAGATCGGGTTTCGTGTCGGGTTAATTGCCACCCCTACCTTCGTGCGCCATTACTCCCCCCCCCCCTTCACACACCAAACAAGACCTTCGCGTGTGGTGGGAAGACCCCATAACACCCGGTCTAACTGCTTGAGAAAAAAGAAAAAATGTTAGTGCCGAGTTTAATATGTATCAGAGGGCGTAGATAGGAGGAGGGCGGGGTGACAACCCCACCCGCTCCCTTAAAATTTAATGATATTTTTTGTAGTTCATTCTCTAAAAATAAATTTGTGGTGCAATATTAGAAAAGGGTATTATTAATACACCCTCGACTAGTACTCTTCTATGACAAGATATAAAGTCTTGTCATGTATTTATTTTTATTTTATTTTTTTTCCCTAACCTTGTCTTTCATTTTAGAGTAAAATACACCATTCGTCCCTAAACTTGTACACACGCATCACGTTTAACCAAACTTGGGCGTTTTCATTTCGCTGGAGGTCCAAAACATGAGTTTTATACTCTAGACAAGTCCCTTGACCAGGATTGCCAAAGTCAACATGAATTTTCATGGTTTACATCGAGGGTGTAATAAACCATTCACAATTTTAACATGCCATAGTTAAATCTAACCCAACCCTCAACCCAGGGACCAAATGTGATTATGGCTACTAGCCATTTCTTCTCTGATACGCTAGCATTTAATTTCACGCGAACCAATAAACCCACCCAGCAAACAACTTTACCAATCATAATAACACCCTTATCCAGAAACGATCAACTGAAAATCAAAATCCGAATCTAAATCCTCATTTTCAGAACTCAAAAGACCAACCCAACTTCCAACAATACCATGTCGATCGATCGTATTAGCAACATGCCAGATATAGTGATCAGTAACATTTTGAATCGGTTTCCTTTGTTAGAAGTGGTGAGAACATTTAGTTTAGCGAGAAATTAGAGGTCTAAGTGGACTTTGCTCACCGATGTCATAGTTGATGGGGATTTCTTTTATTATTTAACATATGATTTTGATGGGAGACTTGTTACTAGACTCTTAAATCGGCTTATGGGTCCCATAAGAAAGTTTGTCTTCTCTGTAGAGCCAAGATCAATGTTTCGAATAGACGACTTTCATTATGAAGAGATTCGTGATTTGCTTTTGTTTTTGGCTCGGCATGGAATTGAGGAGCTGATTATTAGAAACTGGTATGGTGAATGAGTTACGTTCCCAACCCAACTTTACTCTCGTATGGAGTTGAAACATCTGGAACTTCATGTTTGTGCTATGGCTACTTTGGAATATTTTCATGGATTTCCAAATCTATTGAGCTTAGAATTGATTCATGTCAATTTTCTAACCGGTACAGTGTGGGAGTTTATTGCTGGTTGTCCCTCACTTGAGTCTCTTAAAATGAATTGTCCTACTACAAACGAGATGAGACTATGGGATATTGCAAAACTTAGGAATTTGAAGAAGTTAGATTTGTCATTCGGTCTTTATAATTTTGTGACGACAATCACAACATCCGATATCTTTCACCTGACAAGACTTCAAAATCTTGAGACCCTTACATTGGATTTTTATGATTGCACGGTAAGAACAATTTGAGTTTTACACTTATAATTTTACAATGTTAAAGAAATGTGTAACAGTAATGAAATTTAATCTTTAAAACTTGTTGTAGTTGATACGGGAAGCTAATTCTTGGATGAATGTCCCTGTGCCCTTTGTATCCCTGATTAATCTTAAGCTGTCCGATGTAGATTTTGGGAATAGAGTTATGGTATCGTTCATCATTGAAATGATTCGTGGATCTCCAAATTTGAAAATGTTGGATACCAGAGTAAGTGTAATACTGTAATGCATATGTATCAAATAAAGATTCATAAATTGCCATGTTTGTGTATCTCAACACTATTTGATTTTTCAGGCTGCAAACACGCTTAGTGTTCTACATTTGGAAAAATTTTCCAATGTTGTAGACAGAAACACAATCAGCCATGGGCAGCTACAAACTGTGGTGTTTCGAGCTTTTCCTAGATCAGAGCATGAATTAACTTTAATAAAGTTTATACTTGCGTGTTCTCGGTCGCTAAAGACAATCAATATCAAGCTCAGCGATATGAGTCATGATGGGAATGAAAATATCAGGATGAACTCGGAGTTGGCTAGGAAGCTGTTGAAACTCCACCGAGCTTCCCCCACAGCCGTGGTAGATTTCTTTTAGTGGTTGTAGTTTATGTATGAGTTGAATACCCTATGACAATTCATGTTGCAAAAAAGTTTTTGTATTTTGGTATTTGTTTATATTGTTTGCTTAAATTTAGCTTGTTCATATGTTGTTGTTTGTGCGTATTGTAGGTGATGCAAGTTTGACATTCGAAAGTCAAACTTCCATTTAGCATTTCAATTTGATTGTATAAAGTAAAACTGCATTTCTAGTTTACTTTAGTTAGTCAACATTGAAATGGTGAATGGCTATTTCGTATTTGCATTTTGACTTTGTAAAGTCAAAATTGCAAAACCATTAGTCAATATTTGTTAGGGAGTTTATTGATATGTTTTAGAAGTTTGAGTTAACAAAGCCAAACTTCTAATGGTTTTGTGTTGTTTAATCTTCAACTAAATTGTAGTATACGTAACTTGGCAAATTGAGGGACCAATTGTGTATAAGAAATGATTATTGGGCGGGAGTTTTAAGTATGACAACGGCAACCAAGACAACTCCAGAAACCGAGTGTGAAAAAAAAGTCACTATTAGACCCTTGATCGTCTCTACCCTGAGACGCTATTTACTTATGCACACGAATCGATAAACCCATCCACCACTTTTTCCACACACACACAATTTCCAATGGAAGATTTCTCTATTTTGAATGAACTCATGGAGATTGCTGGTTCATCCAACTTAAATGATCGTATGGCAGTGTGGTTTAGGGAAGAGGCTGCACAAGAAGGGCTTTTGAAAAACCTAGTTCGTCAGTGCATTGATCATCTAAAGAGGGGAATCATCAAGCGTAGGGAGCTTATTGAAGAGAACGAAGCTTTGGGACCTCGGGGAATAGCGCTTGACTCTTTGGATGCGCTGAGGAAAATCCAGGCGAGGCACATAGACCTACTTGTTCAATTCATACAGATTCTTGGTCAAACTGATGAAGCTATTCGTATCAACGAAGGTTATGTCAAGAAAATGGCTGAGCATAATGACTGAATTTTGGGTATTTCATGGGGGTAGATAAATGGGGTCTTTTGGGTGCTAGTTTTGGAAATATAGGTTGGTAAAAGGGGTATGTAAATTCGGATATTATGTTCGGTTGTTGGTCATGGTTTGATGTAGTTGTTTCTGATCTCGTAACCAACTATATTAATGATGAAATATCATCTAAGTTTTATATATTTAATTTGTTCTTGTATTGTGAAATTGGGTGTATTGTTTCTAATTACTATCAGCAAAACCAAACATCCCCTTGTATCAGCAAAACCAAACATCCCCTTTTATCAGCAAAAGTTGTATCAGCAAACCAAACACCCCCTTGTATCAGCAAAACCAAAGGCAATGGCTTATAAATATGTGTTGAAAATGCAAATGTTTAGCTTTAAATCATAATGTATTGACAATGGTGTATTGTTTAGGAAGAAATTGGTATGGTGTTAGTGTTGACAGTGGGACTGAACACGCCTAATGCCTCAAATTGTAAGATCTTTGACTTTTGACTTACCCAAGTCAAACAAATTTATGAAATGCCACAAATTGTAACTTACTATTGTGATATGACTTGGGTAAGTCAAACAAATTAACAAATGCACAAAGATTTCAAGCAATTACAATGCACAACAAAACACTATTACTTACATAAGAACCCAATTTTTTATTGATCGATTTCATGTTCAAAACTACTACAAAGTTTCCTATCATCTAAACATACACTTAGCTTGACCCACAACTCTCCCTATCATCATTTTCCTTCATTTCCTTCCTTTCCTTTAGGATATTTAAACAAAATTTCAAGATTTGTAATCCTTTTTCCCAAATCGTTAACCTTTGATAATACGATGTAAGCCTCTTCCTTTTCCTTCTTAACACCCAAACCCTTTTCATTTGGGCAATCTTCTTTCTTCAACGAACTCAACAAAGCCTTCCCCTCATCGTTTTGTGCCATTATTTTTTTTTTGCTTTGGGTAGAATGTGTGTTGCTTGTATTTAGGGTTCAATGTTGTGTGTTGCCGGTACTAATATGGTTGAAGGTTGGGTTAGATTTTAACTATGGCATGTTAAAATTGTGAATGGTCTATTATACCCTCGATGTAAACCCAGAAAATTTATGTTGACTTTGGCAATCCTGGTCAAGGGACTTGTTTAGAGTATAAAACCCTTGTTTTGGACCTCCAACGATGAAAACGCCCAAGTTTGGTTAAACGTGATGCGCAATTACAAGTTTAGGGACAAACGGTGTATTTTACTCTTCATTTTATTTTGATAACACAATGACGGATAAAATGAAAAATAAAAAAATATTTGTCATATTTATCATTCAAACAAGTAAAAAATTTGGTCATAAAAATTACAAATTACAAAATAAAATGATGAAATGCATAAATAACCAAAGTTCTGCAGTGATACTATAATAAAATAAATGTACATGACCAA
Source organism: Chrysanthemum seticuspe (assembly GCA_019973895.1). Classification (NCBI taxonomy): domain Eukaryota; kingdom Viridiplantae; phylum Streptophyta; class Magnoliopsida; order Asterales; family Asteraceae; genus Chrysanthemum; species Chrysanthemum seticuspe. The sequence continues at coordinate 245,945,141 of BPTQ01000002.1, read as the reverse complement.
AATAACAAAAAAACACTAAAAGCAAAAAGAATTAAAAAAAAAAATAAAAAATAAAAAATCCGCATGCGTTTGTAAGAGGTGGTGTTATAACTTTAGGGGGTTATGAATATCACACATATGTAGAAAGGACAAAGTTTCTCTTAAGTTGTAAGCACAACTTGAGTCAAATTTGGGCAATATGAGACATTAGATTTAATCTAACGGCTCAAATCAAAAGAAGCTCAAATCAAAAAAACTTCTTTTGATTTGAGCCATTGAATCAAATCTAAGAGCATCTACAATGCTTCAAATGGACAAACACTTTTTCATATTCTAAAAAGTCTTTTAGTAGTGTATAGCTTTTTGAAAAGCTTTACACAAAGACTTGACATACACCAAGTCTTTCTCAAAAGCTTTAGTTTATAAGTATAGTATGCATTTAATGCATTAAATTCTTCAAGTCATTGAAGACTTGAAGCATTGGAGATGCTCTAATGACTTATATTGGCCCAACTTGAGTCAAGTAACTTGAGAGGATCTCATTCCATGTAGAAAAATATCAAATTTTGATCTCTCGACTGTACCTTCTTGGCTTTGCCTCTGTGTAAGATTGTGACTATACAAGAATGTACATGAGTATAAATTCTTTCTTATCGATGTAATGTACGCCAACTAAAAAGTCGGTTTTTAAAACATTAATGTAACTTATTTGAGTGAAACAGATGAGAAAAAAATCAATTCGCATACAAGCGTTCAACTACAATTAACAAGTTTCTGGCACTTAATTTTCGTACCTGCTAACTTGTTAAGCAATGACCCATGATTCATGCAAACTCGTAAAGAGAGTTTAAAAGTCTTTTGAACAACTCCAACTAATCATTTACTACTTTTAACAACTTGGATGACTTTTAAAATAACACCTTTAAAATGTTTTAATGTGAGGTGAAGATTGTATATGTCTACGTTTCAAAGTTATTGTCACTTTGTAAAGAAGAAAGTACACAAGAAATTTTGATTTTAGATTACACCAAAACTTCTTGTATATATTGATTGATATTCTTTTAAGATAATTGAAACTGAAATTTCTGAAAATACACACATGTTGATTGGTTTAGAAGTACATGATAAATTTATAAAAGAGTGGATAGTGAGGTGTGGAAAATCCAAAAACACAAAAATAAATAAGCTTTATTTATGGTTAGAGAAGGTATGCCCACAAATTCACATGGCAACACCTAAGGAAGAAAATGATGTATCATTCAATACTGTCAGTTTTTGCCCTATTGGAAACTCTTCATATCTAAAAACTTTTTTATTAGATTTAATGCCTTTGTCAAAAGTATTTTTTTTTTCAGTTGGAAAATGTTAACTATTTTATATTTCTATCAGAAACACTTTTTTTAGCTAGAAAAAAATTGTTAACTTCGTTTGCAAGTTATATACATTTATAGTTTGGTGTGTGCCATGATCTTTAAAGCTGCCCACAGTGGGCCGGTTATGAGGGTCGGTCGACCTATGTTTTGTTCGGTTGCTTCCATTTATGGAGATGGGTCATGATCGGTCGAGCAACACTTTGCAAGCGAATAGGTTGCTTTGGCAACCGATTTGGGAACACACTACATGACAAAAATGTGAATGTTTGATATTTAAAAAATAATAATAAATAAAAAATAAACTTTACCACTTTTACAACATTATAAATACTAACCCCAAACACATTTTTAAACACACATTTTCAAACACAATTCTCTCAACACAAAATTATTATGGCTTGTCGTCTCCCTCATTCCGTCGAACAAATGCAAACGTATGTTAGAAAACAATGCGAAGAAGACGATGCGGCTCGACAAAACGCTATTATCGGCGTTATCAAGCAGTTTGAGCTCGCAAAGGCAGAGAAGCAACGTTTGAGAGAACAATACGCGATTTGCAACGACATTTCGCCTGAAAGAAAAGCTGTGATTGACAACTTTTTATGGATGAAGCCCGCAAAGACGACAACATTGCTGATATGTTGTGGGGGTGTGTTCAACAGATACAAAACAACATCAGCACCAAAATCACTTGGAGCTATAGGGAGAACATAACTGTTGGTGTGGGTGCATCAAGTTCGTCTGCTAGACCTAGATTTATTGAGCAACCTCAACTGACTCAAATTAGGCTAGGTTATGCAGACGAGGATGATGAGAAAGCCAGGAAGGTGGAAGAAGAACATTTGGCTTACATCGAGGAATTTGCTGGTTATGGGTCTCCTTCGTATGATTCTGCATGCGGAGAGCATTCAGATTAGGATATGTTTATGAATTTTGTATCGTAGTATAGTTTATTTCGTATGTTTTTTAACCGTATCGTATTGTATGATTTATGTAATATTTTTATTATTAATGAAGTTTAATTTTATTGTTAAAAATATTTGAATTAAAAAAAGAAAAAAAAAATTAGGTCACCACTGTGGCAACTAGATTGTCGTCAGGTCGTCGGAAAGAAAAAGCTGGTGTGACACAGGTGTGTGCACAACCTAATTCACTATTCAGAATATCTATGTATCTTGTTCACGCCAACCAAAATATCTTGATAAATAATTTAATGGCGAATTTTTCCCGCTCGAGCTTAATACACCTACAAAATTCTAACATTAGGGTGATACATAATCATCATAAAATGGTCTAGTGGTGAAACATTTGACTTCTCATAAAAAGTCTAAGGTTAAAACCTGACTAGATACATATTTGTGATTTGTCAGAGATAGATCGGAAACGATTAAAAAAAATACATTGATTAAACCGTGTACGTATGAGTCACAACTTCATCCATTTTAGTTTGATACATGGGTGTCGAAACTTAACAAGAATATCAACTTCGATTAGAAAATGTTGTACTTTGTAGAGTTTATGCACACAAGAGTGACCCCAAGTTAAAATTAAAATAGTGCTGGCCTTTTCAAATTATCGGCCTTTTTAGTCTGTTACATTAGCCCACAAGCCCATTTTGTATAGAGTTTACATACGTACATTTCGTCTCTTTTTGTGATTTCAAAGTACAGTACTACACTTTCGAAGTGTTTACGAATACTCGAGTCTAAGTTGTTATAGCCTTATGGGAGTACTAAACTCACCAAAAATAAGTAATGATGTCCTATGACATTGACCGTAATAAACGAAAAAAATATGTTGAGCGAGGCATAAAAATGTTGTAGCTCTTTCCTAATATCAACGACATAATTATCTAGCAACTCTCGTATTCTCTCCTCGTCTCTTCGATGATTTTTCTATGTACCGTGTCATCTAAGCTAGGGATAAGTAACTGAGGAGCTAAAATGATTAATTTAACGTTACTTTAAAACATTAATCAAGTGCAAAAAGAAAGAAAAAAACTATGCACTCGATATCTAAACAATGTTTGAAGCTTCTTGTCTAACCTCTACATCTGAATCAGAATCCAAAAACTGAAACAATATCTGCGACGAAGGGAGTGCATCAGCACGACACACAGGGCAAGTCGAATGAGAATAGAGCCACATATCAATACAAGGAACATGAAAAGAGTGTAAGCATTCAGGTAATGTACGTAGCTCTTCATTATCTTCAAATTCACACAAACAAATCGAGCACATGGCTTCATCATCGTCACATTCTCCTCCTTTTGCATCTAGTCGCAACACTTTTTGGTGCTTGTGGGCAGGTATAAGAAGCACCACTGAATTCTCCAAACTATAGTCATTATCTTGTTGACGACTTTGTTGATGAAGTGGTGGTATAGGATTTCGTCGTCGATAGCACCAACTAACTGTTATAAAATGGTAGACAGCAACGAGAACGGCTACTAATGAAACTATGACTAGAAGGGAGATTAATTTGAGTGTCACTGAGTTATCTTCCATGATGCACTTAGAAAATTATGCAGAAATGATGAAGGAATGATTTAGAAGGTGGCAATGGAATCTTGATTTTAATTACGGACATTACAATGGAGCCAATTGTCCCATTTGATGATGTTGTTGTTGTTGATTAGCATCTTCTAAACACATTGACTTGATCAACTCATTTTCTTAATGTTGTCTCATAGAGATATAAAAATGTATGATATTTTTTGGACGGCCATGTTTGGTTTTTTATGATAAATATAGCATAAGTGTTGCGTGATAAAGAACAAGTGACACTTACAGTTTATGAATGATTATGAACTATTGACCACCGCGTTCACTTATGATGGACTTTCAATTTATGTTATGTACAATATCGGGTTATTAGGTTTTGGGTTGGTCGGGTCAGGTTGGTTATCAAGTTTTGGGTCAAAACGGGTCGGGTTGAATCGGGTTGGGTTGTCGAGTTGTTATCGTGTAGCGACAAGTTGAATGAAACACAAAACAAAGAACAGTTTACTAAATTTTGCTTATAGAAATATTTGATGTACGCTTTTGGCAACTAGATCTGATCTTCGGGTCAAATTAGCTCATTATGTCCAAACTAATAACAAGTTAGCACCAATATGTGATATCTATACTACTTAATAAAACATTTGGGACTTTCTAATTAAAGTAGTCTTAAAAAAATAAGACCAAAAACATTTCTTTAATAGGAAATGCAAAATTAATAAGTCATAGTCAATGTTATATATACTTGTAATAACCTCAATTTTATACGTCTTTAATTATATATATTTGTAACAACCTCAAATCTTTACTCAGCCCATTAAAGCTTGTAATTGCTCATAAATAAATAAATAAAAAAACGTATAGAAGTTAACTACCTTTGCTATGATATAAACCCAACCCCTCTTTTTACTATTGCACCATCTTTCTTTTACTCCACCGTTTATATCTCTACTTTTGTTTTTCTTACTTTCTCTCTCTAATTTGTTTTCTTTCTCTATCTTGCAGGTTATCTATAGTTGAATCATCCATTTGCATACCTTTAAGCCTACAGGTTGTAAGTATGTTTTAGCTCTCATCTTTCTTTTACGTTATTTTTTTTTTTCTTTTTGTGTGGGGGTTGGACAATATAGTTGTGATGCTATGGAGGCTGAGACATGGAGAAAGACGGTGGAGGCGCGGACGAGTACGTACCAGTTAGTCTATATATATAGTGGTTTCAACCTTTAAATATATATCTTATGATGTTGTGCGTTCACAGTTCAAGTGGGTAGATATATGAAAACGTAAACAGGTTATCGTGCTTAGAAGTGGATTCAACTCCATGTTTCGGCTGGTAATATGTAACTCGGAATCTCCACTATGGCACTATTTTAGAATATGGTCCATCATACAATGGATCTTAGCCTACATTTGTAAGTTATTATATCTTCTACAATTCTTTTCTCCACTCTCATCATCTATGAAAGCTTTAAATGTGACTATCATTTGAAGTTGCGTCGTGTTTTTCTTTTTCTTTTTTTTTTTGGATTGAAGCTCGTTTTCTCAGATCATGACCGATCGTGTGATGGAACAAAGAATGCTGGAAGATGCTGCTAAAGAAAATAAATAAAAAACTGGAAGATGTAGTGGTATGATCAATAGTACAAAAATCCTACAATATAAAGTCTTCATCGATTGTAGTTTATCTCATGCATGAAGTTTGGTTAAAGTTCATTAAAGAACAAATTAGTACAATCATGAAAAGGTTATTTGTTGCTTGTCCACAACACCAAACAGTGGTATTTGGCTACTATTTGCTATGTATAAATTGCAAGATGTATGGAGTTTTTATGTAAGAGTATAAATAATGTAGCAGGTATGGAGTAATTATGACTTTTGAGTATAGATGGGATGTTTTTGTACAAAATGGTTCGAAATGTCAAGGGTGTGAATGTGTGATTATGTTCTCTTGTTAGTTAGATTGTTTAAAAATAATAAAAATTATGAAGTTGAACGTAGAAAAAAATTAAATACCTTTATATATGCACTAGAGTGTGGACATAAAAGTTAAGGATAAAGCCATGAAGGACAAGGGAAATAATGTAGTGTGACATGATATATAATGTTTGGAGTTGGAGTTGTTGTTTGAGTACTATAGCTTAGAAAGCCACAAAGGTTGAGATTGCGTAGAAAAGGCATGTATTAGGTCGTGGTTTGATCAATTTTGTGACAAAAAGATCATTTCAAAAATATAATTTCTAAATATAATATAAACATGAATTATGTTTCTATACAACATCTTTTAAGAAAAGTAAATTAGGGTATGGCATGTCGAATTATATCTATTGACAGGTGAATATGATGACTAAAAGTAGAGTGTCATATAATAATTAGACGTTGCTTAGTAAAATATTTATTATTATAATTGTATAATAAAGGTTATTGTCAGTGATGAGTTGAAATATATGACATGAAATTTTTTGACATTCGTACATTTATCGTAAAAAAAATATAAAAATTAAAATACGTAGTTCATCGAAAATTAAAATACGTAAATTTATTGTTTAGAAAAAACATATAAATGAAAAACATTTACTCGCTATAAAATTTAGTCACATGGTACCCGCCGCTGCATTGCGCGGGTACGCTGCTAGTATTAAATCATGTGGTTTACTTATTTGATAAAGTGAGCATGAAACTAATCTATGATGGAAATTGACAAATTATCAACATAAAAAAGTGCAGTAGGCTTAGAATTTTTTTTTTTAATATAAGTACATAAAACATTACTTTGACTTAAGAAACGAGTGAAGTAAGCAAAAAAAAAAGTACAGTAAGCATAGAATAAAAAGAAAGAGCAGTCGGCTTCATAAGAAAAGAAATACAGTAGTTTTTTGAGTTCTAAAGTCATAGGAGTAAACCTAATAACATGATGCAATAGGCATTTGGCATCTAAACAAACAAAAGTTAGGCAGTAGCTAGCCAAGTCAAATCCAAAAAGAAAACTAATCAATTAATGATCAATTCAGTTCCAAATCCAAATAAAAACATATAAGTTTTTGAGTGAATTACATAAATCGTCCTTGTGGTTTGGTCAAAATAACGGATTTTGTCCCTATACTTTTTTTTTGACGCGTTTCGTCCCTGTGGTTTACAAATCTTACGGATTTTGTCCCTCGTCCAAAAATGTCCGTTAAGTGTTTTGCACCGTTAGTCCTTCGTTAGTGCAGTTCGTTAAGTGTTTTGCACCGTTAGTCCTTATTTTTTAAAATGTAGTTTTTCCCAATTAGTCCCTCGGTTAATAATAGTTATCGCCCGATTTTTTACGTTTTTGTCCGTTTTTATCCGTTTTCATTCGTTTTTATCCGTTTTCCCCCCGTTTTTTTTCGTTTTTCGTCCGTTTTTTACGTTTTTATCCCTTTTCGTCTGTTTTCATATGCTTTCGTCTGTTTTTTACGCTTTTGTCCGTTTTTGTCTGTTTTTTATCCAATTTCGACCGTTTTTTTACATTTTTATTCGTTTTCGGCGGTTTTTTACGTTTTTGTCCGTTTTTTTTCGTTTTCGCCCGTTGTTTTACGTTTTTCTTACATTTTGTCCGTTTTTCTTTCGTTTTTAAAATTTTTTCCAAAAAAAATATTGGAAAAAAAATATTTCCGAAAAAAAAATGAAAAAAAAAAAAATCAAATTTAAAAAAAAAATTGAATAAAGAATTTAAAAAAAAAATTTTGAACAAAAATATTTTTTTTCAAATATTTTTTCAAATATTTTGAAAAAAAACGGACATATTAAAAAAAAAAACATATTTGAAAAATATTTTTTTTATTCAAAATTTTTTTTGAAACGGGCAAAAACATACCAAAAACCGATAAAAACGTACGGGCGAAAACGAAAAAAAAACGGACAACGGGCGAAAACGAAAAAAAAACGGACAAAAACGTAAAAAAAACTGGCGAAAACGAATAAAAATGTAAAAAAAACGGTCGAAATCGGATAAAAAACAGACAAAAAACGGATAAAAACGGACAAAAGCGTAAAAAACAGACGAAAACATATAAAAACAGACGAAAAGGGATAAAAACGTAAAAACCGGACGAAAAACGAAAGAAACGGGGGGAAAACGGATAAAAACGAATGAAAACGGATAAAAACGGACAAAAACGTAAAAAATCGGGCGATAACTATTATTAACGGAGGGACTAATTGGGAAAAACTACATTTTAAAAAATAAGGACTAACGGTGCAAAACACTTAACGAACTGCACTAACGAAGGACTAACGGTGCAAAACACTTAACGGACATTTTTGGACGAGGGACAAAATCCGTAAGATTTGTAAACCACAGGGACGAAACGCGTCAAAAAAAAAGTATAGGGACAAAATCCGTTATTTTGACCAAACCACAAGGACGATTTATGTAATTCACTCTAAGTTTTTAATCGAAAAGTCAATTTAATCTTCAATCTTCAAACTTAAAATTAACATATGGGGTATTGGGCCTAAAATTGTATTATAGTGCTAATACATCATGTATGAAAACTTTTGTGTTATTAGGCCTTAAAAAAAAAAAAAAAAAAAAAAAAAAAAAAAAAACCCTTATACTTTTATCTAGTTGAACCCAAACACGTTAACATTTGAAAAATTAACCCTAACCCTACCTTATAAGGTAATTGGGTTGGTCGGGTTAACCCAATAGACCTGATAAGCCGACTTGGACCAGAATAAACACGACCCTATAAGGCTTTATTCGGCTCATTTCAGGTTGGGTTGACCCATTTCACACCCCTAGTCGGTACAACTTGCTCAAAAATTAAAATCGCTAATGTTTTCAAAATGTTGAATTTTTATTTTTCTCGAGAAACTAAAATTGTATTTGAATACTAAACAATGGAATTAGTTCTCGAGTTATTTAAGAATGAGGTTGTAATCAAGCCGGTGACTGTCAAGTTCGAGAGATCGATTCGACTTAACCTGGGCTGGCTTGAGCTCTGATCGAAATTTTAGTTTCAAACTCGAACTCAACTCGCTTTATAAAACTCGACTCAAGCTTAAATGAGTTTACCTTTCAAGCTTGAGCTCGATGGTTAGTCGACAAACTTAGTTAGATTCGATTCGCTTCATATAAATATTATATTATACTTAGTTTATATGATACTTACAATTAACTATATGTATATACAAAATTAAAAGTGTAATTTAATCAAAACTCAATAATATTGGTGAACTTCACGAGCCGAGTATAATGTGACTCTAGCTCAACTTGGATTCCTACCTGAGTAGCTCGAGCATGACTCAATTAAAGTCAAGTCACTTTCGAGCCTTTTTCGAATTAAAAAACTTACAAATTGTCTCGTCATGTGTACTCCTTTGCGATAAAATCTTATAGCCACGATATAAGTAGTTGGTAAACCCATTTCGTGATTAATTAATCGTAGATAATAGCAGTTGATTATCATATCGACATGTTGCTATCCTATGAAGAATAATTTAGTCGTATGCCTACTTGGTCAAATATCCAAATGCCAAATGTCTCCCTCTCCTACATTTATCTATAATAATTACTGGAATAAACTTTGTGCCTTTAACGAGATTACGATAACATCAAACTATAAAATCTATTAAGAATCAAATAGATATTATTTCATGATGTATTGAAAAATCTACAAGATGACTTTGTATAGAAATTAAAATACAAACATAATTGTGGTCAAAGAAGATAAAATTGAAAGTAGAAAGCAATTAGAGTATTAGACGTTAGAGGGTAATGCGTGTACTGGTCCACGTCCATAATTGCGACTTTGCTCAAACATCGTCCTCAAACTTAACGACGTGTTCTTATACTTCAAATTTTGTAGGAATAACGTGGTGTTTGTTTTTGATAAAGAGGCTCTTAATAGCATTTTAATCTGAACCATTCAGACGCGGTCAGACATTTTGGTTGTTCAGACAGTTTTTTTTTTTTTTTTTTTTTTTTTTTTCAGAGGCAGTAAGATCTTAATGGTCTAGACTTGAGAGGGGTGTCTAAATGCCTCTTGTTGCCTCTTGCTAACACAAAAAAAAACCAAAAAAAAAAAAAAAAAATAGTACGAGCAAGCAAATGTGCAGTTCAAACGTGAGTTTTTTTTCCCGTTCAGATGCGGTCAGATTCAGATATACGGTTCAGATTCAGATTCAGAGCTTCTTAAAAAACAAACACTACCTAAGTGAGATGAATAACATCTTACTCGTATGTCATATCAACACCACCTCATCACCCTCTTAATAATACATTGATAACTAAAATATTATTTTTAACAAAAAAACCAATAACATGTTATTAGTTCAAACACATTTTTTTTATGAGTGAGGAGAGTTGCTCCTTATGGAATGGACAATGACTGATGCCAAAATATACCCGAGATCAGGATGTTCCCGCCAATTTACATTTTGTGAATTTTATACAACGACATTTAAGCTAAACCTCAAATACGATATATTAAAAATACGATACAAATTACAAATACAATACGGATACGAAATATATATAAAAACTACGATACTATAAATACATAAAAACTAAAAAGTATGATGCTACAAACATGTCATCCGTTCATGTTCGTTAACAATCCCGGCGAACTTGGTGCAATCCTTTATCAACGTTGCCCAATTTCCCGTGATCATATACTTGCTACGTTTGTGGGTTGAATGACGGTTGAATCACTATGAACTTGTGCCCAAAACGATTTTGAATTTTGGTCAATGACAAGTCTTGGGTCCTTGAATATTTGTATGTAAGTTTCGGCCAAAAGTTTTTCCGCCGCTTGTGTCCAACGGGTATGTACGACGTCGGTTTTCTTTGGTTTCAGCTTTCTTCCTTTTTCCTTTTCCTTTTCCTTTTCCAACTAGAGAAGACTCGGATTGTGAAGCTTATGATGGTGAGTCGTGCAAATCTCGTTGTGGCATAATTTGTGTTGGTTGTGAAGAATTACCGAGAGTCATTTGGTTAAAGTATTGTTCTTGTTGTGCAAAAAAAAAAAAAAAAAAAAAAAAAAAAAAAAAACTATTTGGTTATAGTGATCTTTGTTTATTTGTGGTGCGAAAGAGGGTTGTGGAAAATATGACATTGGGTTTTGCAGGTATTGTGAAAACGATGCCATCAGGTTTTGGCTTGCATATAGTGGGAATTATGGCATTGGGTTTTGAGGGTGTCGGGAAGAAAAAGAACGGGCGGATGATGGTGTAGCGGGTGACAGAGAACTAGAATTAGTGGACTAAGAAGACGGATGACGTATATTGTTAAGTAGCCAATTGTTGTTGTGTTGTGATATTTTTGGAAAATAAAATGGAAGTGTATGTGGAAGTGTTAAATTATAATTTAGGTTGAATGTACGAAAATTATTTAGTTAAAAGTGTCTGTATATAAGTGAAAAGTTAGGTATATTTTTAGCCGTTTCTTACCATTTGCCAACGTTCAAAATTTGAAAAAAAAATAAAAAATAAATAAGCGAAAACGGTATGTTGGTGCAACGGCTGGGGAACCAACGGCGAACGAACGACGAGTGGAACGATGCTGAACGGAGCGTCGTTCGTACGTATGGGCGAATAGTGGACGGGACCAGAGGTTGCGTCGTGCACTTTAATATTTTCTATGTTAAAAAAGATAAATACCTTATGAGTGTATCTGAATGTGTGTCTAAAATACAACATATTTAGGAAGTTTAAATTTATTTTTGAATATTTTGTTTAAAATATCTTTGATACTAATCTATATTTTCGACTATTTTACCATTTTTTTGCATATCGCGTAAGTCTTTCTCGTTATGGTCCAGCCTCACAACCCTTTGCGGGTTGGTAAGAAGTCAGTCTTGTTTGGTAAGAGGACTGAGAGACACGAAAGCGCAGGTAACGCCAGTTGGCGAAGTGGCGTTAAGCATCCCTAGTGGTACGAAAAGAGAGGTCGTGATGATATCACTTGCATGGAGCCGAGCCCTTTTCACTACCTGCTTGGGGGAGAGTTTGATCCGAACAAAACGAGTGGTGCCGCCTCCTTGAAGCAGCTTCCTCTCATCCCGATTGATGAAAAAGATATAGAATTGGAAAAGTCCAAAAAAGACTTTGACCCCGTAAGCTAACTGGGAAGGTTAGGAATCGACGAATAGGTTTTGAACTAATTCAGGTCTTGTTCCGCACTTAAATGATAACTCAAAGCCTTACCTTGACCAGGAAAACCTTGATGACATAATCGTTTATCGGTTTTAATGTTTTACAATCTGACCATCATCAGAGAGTATGATCACACGTTTCATCAGTTAGAACTTGTAAACCTGTGCGTGACTCATTATCGTTACATACCATCTTATTTATCTACATCATAGATTATTAATCGAACTTATTGGATAGTTTTGATTTTTAGAAGCAATAAAGTCAACACTCAACAAGTACTTATTCCAAAACTTATTAGGTTAAGATCTTTTGACAGAGCTAATCCAAACATCAACACAACTTTTCAACTCATTAAGCCTATTAACTCGTAACCAAACAACCCCCAGTAACTTTACAACTCGATCAACACAACATCACATGCTCAAACATAAAAAACACAAAACAATAAACATAACCCAATATACTTAATCAAACAACACATACAACCAGTGACCATCCATGATTGGGCCTAATAAAAGATAGATTCACTTTTAAGCAAACACACATGATCAATCAAACTCTCCCACAAAAATGGAGTAAGAAAAGAAAGTATACACACACTATATATACAGTATAAAACTATAAATTATTTAAATCTTAAGTAGCAATTGTGTTATTATACTTTATGCATTATTATGACAAATTTATATAAAACAAATAATTCTCAACTATTTTTCGAATCTATTAATGTAACTTTTTACAAAGTATAGTTTCAAGCAAATTATATCAACCAAATTACATGATGCGAGACTCGAGGTTTCATTTTTCATTTTCTGAACCTCAACTAACTATTTCATAATATATATACACTACAAAATATGTCACAAGTTCTAAGCATGAAACCCACAAACATTTGATTAAAAATTTTCTCACAAAACATAAGATACTATTGAGACACAAACCAATTGGTTTAGAGTTATCAAATGATTGTTTGCACCAACAAGATTTTTGTATCGAAGGCTTTCTTTTTTCAACTTAATGAAGTAACTTTGATTCTTTTTACTCGTAATATTACTCACTAGGTGACTACATTTTTGTCGTCGATGTATCGTATGGATAACATGCTTTATCAACAAGTAAATAAATGAGTTTTCTTTTTCAAATTATTTAAGATTGAGTTGTTAAAAAATCAAATATACGCGGTTAAACTAAAGTATCTTCAATGACGGAGCTATGTGATGACTAGGAAGAGCCATGCCCTTATAGTTTTTCTTGTTTACACTATTTACCATCGTATTAATGAAAACTTTGAGTTACAAACCTTAAATCTTATATATAATTGTTTGGCCCTCATAAAATGTAATGAATTATATGTTGGCCCTCTTACTAAGGATGATTAATCTTATAATAATTTATAACAGATAAATTTATCCACATCATTTTGTAAATAGTATATAAACACTCTGTAAGATAGATGTATTAGACCATTCTATCATAATGTATACACCCGAACAAATAGGGGCGAACATAGAGGGTTCCCCGAAGGTTTTAGGGGAACCGGATGGATGTTTGTTGTTTAGTGTAATTTTTCGCTAAAAAATCCTGATTTCTCAGAAATAAACTTCATCTCGAAATTTTTTGTCACATACATATGTCAAAATAAATACAGTTTTTTTTAATTTGTTTACTAATTTTAATGAAATTTTACTCTTAGAAAAAGATCTTTAAATTCATAAAAAATTACATACCTAATAACTTAGAATCTTGAGTACAAAAAAAAAGAAATGTTCACTTGCTTATAACACATGCCTAACAAGTTGGTGATGGTTTTTATACAAATACATACAGATAGATACAGTATGAAACAATAAACGGAGTATAGACGGCGTGTACTCAATCCCCCCCTCCTCTCTCTCTCTCTCTCTCAAAAACACACACACAAAACACACACACGGCACCCTCTCTCTCATCATACACCAATTTCCCCCAAATCTTATAAAAAAATAAATTTTATAAAAAATATTCATATATATGATCAAATGCGTTGTCTTCACAGGTACCGTTCGATCTTATCCCTAATCTATTCCCAGTTTCCCAAGCTAATTAGGGTTTCATTCATCCTTCCTAATTCCCTATTTTAATCCCAATTATTTTAATTCAATTAATACCTAATTAAATGAAATTGAAATGTATTTGAGGTGGTTTAGTTACATAGGCTACGCTGTTAATTGATTTAATTTATTTTAATTTAGGGATCTTTTATTATCTCATGCTGTTAATTGAAAACTGTGGTGGGACTAATAATTCCACCCATAATAATAACCCGAACACGAATACGAATACGATAATGCCCGCGAAAGAGAAACTAGGTGGAGGGGGGGATTTGTTGACTACTTTGTCTATGGATAATGGTAATAGTAATAATGGTAATAGTAATAATCATTTGTCGACGATATTGTCGATGGATTCGAGCTTGTCGGTTCATGATGAGATGGAGAGGGAGTTGAATCGCGCCGTAGATTTAAGTTTGCCTCCCGATATTAACTTGCCGCTCTCCGCTGAGCCTAGTCCGCCTCCGTGGAATGATACGTGTGATATGTTGGATGTGGGGTTGGGGAGTCAGCATTATGAGGTTGAGACGAGTATTAATGTGACTAAGATTGGGAAGAAGTGTGCCAAGAGGTTGGATAGTGTTTGGGGCGCGTGGTTTTTCTTTAATTTTTATTTTAAGCCCGCGTTGAATGATAAGTCGAAGGGTAAGGTGAATAGGGAGAATGTGTATGATAAGTCGGATTTGAAGCTGGATACGTTCTTGGTTCAGCATGATATGGAGAATATGTATATGTGGACTTTTAAGGAACGGCCGGAGAATGCGTTGGGGAAGATGCAGTTGAGGAGTTATATGAATGGGCATTCGAGACAAGGGGAGAAGCCGTTTCCGTTTAGTGCTGATAAAGGGTTTGTGAGGTCGCATAGAATGCAGAGGAAACATTATAGGGGGTTGTCGAATCCTCAGTGTGTTCATGGGATTGAAGTTGTGCGGTCGCCGAATTTGATGGGGTTA
Source organism: Chrysanthemum seticuspe (assembly GCA_019973895.1). Taxonomy (NCBI): domain Eukaryota; kingdom Viridiplantae; phylum Streptophyta; class Magnoliopsida; order Asterales; family Asteraceae; genus Chrysanthemum; species Chrysanthemum seticuspe. The sequence continues at coordinate 245,930,127 of BPTQ01000002.1, read as the reverse complement.
GATGAGGATGAGAGGAAGAAATGGATGGAGCTTACGGGAAGAGATTTGAATTTTTCTATTCCGCTTGATGCTAGTGATTTTGGTTCGTGGAGGAATCTTCCTAGTACGGATTTTGAAATTGAGCGGCCTCCGGTTATTAGGAACACTTCTGCTAGTAATGGGAATCATCATCAGCCGAAAAGATTATTGAATGGTTCAGGGTTGAATCTTTCAACTCAATCGTCAGAGCATGTAAACGGTGAAGCAAATGGAAATATAAACGGGATGGATCTTATGGTTGGGTGTAACAGTAAACGAAAAAAGAACTTCTTCCCGCATGGGAACGACGATGATAATTCTGATGGTGTTCTCGATATCCATCACGTGGAGCCACATTGGTTGTCCGAGTTTTCTGGAGTTATGAGAAACGCGTATGGGCCCGTGACAGCTGCCAAGACTATATACGAAGACGAAGAAGGGTTCTTGATTGTGGTCAGCTTACCTTGTGCTGACCTTCAACGGTGTAAGGTTACATGGAAGAATACCCTTTCACATGGGATTGTCAAGATCGTTTGTGTTAGCACTGGGTGTATGCCGGTTTTAAAAAGAAAAGATAGGACTTTTAAGTTGACTGATCCCTCACCCGAACACTGCCCTCCAGGGGAATTCATACGCGAAATTCCTCTTCCTACACGCATTCCTGAAGATGCTAAGATCGAAGCTTATGGTGATGAAAGTGGGACCACGCTTGAGATAATTGTTCCCAAACATCGGGAAGGGCCAGAAGAACACGAGGTTCGTGTTTGCCTTCGTCCCTATGATCGCCCGTATGTTGACTTGTCATCAAATACTTTAATGTAAGAATTTGTGGGTGGGTGATTACAGAAGAAAATGTTGCAGTTTTCGTTGTTTTTGCTAACCTTACCGTATACTCCATTTGTTTCATCAAAGTTGCAGCAAAAAACGTCTATTTAGTTTATGTTGAATAGTAGAAGTTGCAACTTTCATGAGGCTCAGTAAGTAGTAGAAACTTTAAGATGAAAGTTGCATTTTATAGATATCTTTTGGTCTTGTTTTTTTTGTTTTTTTTTACTCTTGGTTGTTGAATTATTTTATATGGAAAAAAGAAAACTGTATAATTGTCATGTTTGTTTTTTGTAGGACAATTTGATAGTGATTTGTAATAGATCATGGTTGCGTTTGTGCTATCATTGATCTATCTTCTTATTGAATATAGTGGTTTTGTTGCATCATTGAACCATAAATGGTTGTGGTGCCAATTTGTTGCCTGGATTACATGACTGATGAACTTGGTATAATGTTTGGGCATGTGTGTATTACACGATTATGATATATTTAGTTGAATATTTTATGTCCCTTTTCTTTGTAACTTGTAAGCTTGCATGGCATAATGAAAAATATTGCGTTAGTTGTATGTGCTGAGAGCATTTCATGAACATGTTGTATCAATTTGGTTGTTGAGTCTGCTGTAGTGAGAATATCCTCATCTGGTTCATACAGAAAACCTACTGGTAGTTATAAGGTACATCAGGGATTTGAACATATGGCTATAGAAAAAGTAGCCTGGTTATGTTTCATTGTTTTGTATTGCATTGTAAAATTATCATGTTCCTTCATGTGATCATGTCATGATTCTAGAAAACTTTAGCTGAAAATGGATTCTGAACTAAAATTGGTAAGTCTTTAAGGAATCATTTCTTCAATGGGCAAGTCTTTAAGGAATCCTTTCTTCAATGGGTAGGAAAGCCTCCAAAAGAGGAATTGTACTTGTTTTGCATTTTTGGCTCAATGTTGGTTCTAGTAATTCAGTTTCCTGCTATCTGTCATCTGAGATTTCTCTGGAGAAGCATGTGCTTGTATGAGATTTCTCGTGGGAAGTCTTATTTTCACTACAAATTCACTAGAAGATGGTATTGGACGAATTACAGTAACTTGTTACATAAATTAAGTTTCTTTGTGGTACAAGCTTTTGCAACAACTAGTGATTTCATGAATTAATTCACCACATAATTCATGAATAGTATTCATGCAAGGGGAAGGGTGGTCTCATTTGCTTTTCATAATTATGTTGACACACTACAATTTGCTTTTCACTAAACTATTCCTTGTCTTTTAAGGCTCTAAGATATCATATATTATACTTGATGAGGAAGTTATATACACCATTGATGATGACACTAATCAACAGACATATATACCAGATACATGTTTGTATAAGCTAATGCGGTGCTGCATATGTGCAAGAAGTTAGCAGATTAGGATTTAAGAACTACGAGTACCACATGCAATTAACAATAACAATCCATACATTAATCAAAAGTAAATAACCAACAGAAACTAATTGTCTTCCAAACAAAACCAATAAAAAACATCCTACACAAAACCAAACAAAGTAGACTTAATCTACTTCTTCAATCTTGGGACCTGCACCACTTCCACCAGTAGCCGGACCATCAGCATCCATACCACTGCCCATTCCGCCCATATCAGGTACGCCACCAGACCCTTGGTACATCTTGGCAATTATCGGGTTACAAACACCCTCCAATTCTTTCTGCTTATCTTCAAATTCTTCAGCCTCTGCAAGTTGATTCACATCCAACCACTTCACAGTCTCCTCAACCGCATCCTCCACCTTCTTTTTATCATCAGCAGGAAGCTTCGATGCCACCTTGTCATCGTTAATGGTGTTCCTCATGTTGTACGCATAGTTTTCAAGTGCATTCTTTGCCTCAACTTTCTTCTTATGCTCCTCGTCTTCTGCCTTATACTTCTCAGCTTCTAGCACCATCTTCTCAATTTCGTCCTTCGACAACCTTCCCTTATCATTAGTGATAGTGATCTTGTTCTTCTGACCACCAACCTTGTCTTCAGCAGAAACATTCAAGATACCATTGGCGTCAATATCAAAGCATACATTGATTTGTGGGACACCACGAGGCGCGGGTGGAATTCCAGATAACTCAAACTTGCCCAACAAGTTGTTATCTTTTGTTCTTGCTCGCTCCCCTTCAAAAACTTGAATCAAAACACCAGGTTGATTGTCAGAATAAGTTGAGAAAATTTGTTCCTTTTTGCATGGAATTGTGGTGTTCCTTTGAATCAAAGTAGTCATTACTCCACCAGCAGTCTCCAAACCGAGAGACAATGGAGTGACGTCCAATAGCAAAAGGTCTTGAACCTTCTGGTTACCTTCACCAGTCAATATCGCAGCTTGAACAGCAGCACCATAAGCAACAGCTTCATCAGGGTTGATGCTTTTGCATAGCTCTTTCCCGTTAAAGAAATCTTGCAACAATTGTTGCACTTTTGGGATTCGGGTTGATCCACCTACAAGCACGACATCATGAACAGAGTTTTTGTCCATCTTAGCATCACGCATACACTTTTCCACAGGCTCCATACACTTTCGGAAAAGGTCCATGTTGAGCTCTTCAAATCGTGCGCGAGTGATGGTTGAATAGAAATCAATCCCCTCAAACAATGAGTCAATCTCGATTGTTGTTTGGGCGGTAGAGGAGAGGGTCCTCTTCGCTCTCTCACATGCGGTTCTAAGTCGTCTAAGAGCTCTTGGGTTTCCGCTGATATCTTTCTTGTTCTTCCTTTTAAACTCCTGAGCAAAGTGATTCACCATCCTATTATCAAAGTCCTCACCACCCAAGTGAGTATCACCAGCAGTCGCCTTAACTTCAAAAATACCCTCTTCAATGGTGAGAAGAGAAACATCAAAGGTACCACCACCAAGGTCAAAGATAAGAACATTCTTCTCCCCAGTGGAAGATGCCTTCTTGTCAAGACCGTATGCAATTGCTGCAGCTGTTGGCTCGTTGATAATACGAAGAACATTAAGACCAGCAATTGCACCAGCATCCTTTGTAGCCTGACGTTGTGAGTCATTGAAGTATGCAGGGACAGTTACAACAGCGTTCTTGATGGACTTTCCAAGATACGCTTCTGCGATCTCCTTCATCTTTATAAGAACCATGGAAGAAATTTCTTCTGCCGAAAATTCTTTTTCTTCAGCTTTGTAATTAACCACAATCATTGGTTTGTCAGCTGAACCAGAGATAACCTTAAATGGCCAATGCTTCATATCACTTTGGACCGTCGCATCCTTATACTTTTTACCCATCAAACGTTTTGCGTCTGTCATAACAAAAGCTTGTTGTAAGTATATAATTTAGCACTAATAAATACAAAAAAAAATATCTCTTAGGCTGTTAAACTATCTATACTTAAACCTTCATACATGTACAATTGTTAATTGTATTTAACGGATAATTGCTAACCTATGATTGTATGTTAAGATAAGACATCCAAAGCATTTTAAACATGATTCTCCAATAACAGATCAATACATGAATCCTTACTAAAAAGCTTAATGTTAGGCCCTCCGATATTATTTGCATGCTATAAAACTACAAAAGTACATCAACACATTCACAATAATCATACAACAGAAGTTAAATTTGCTAAGGTCATCATAGATAGCAGAATAATAATTACTAGTACTACGTAAAATAAGTTTAAAGAAAAACATAGCACAGTCAGCAAAAGCTTACCAAAAACAGTGTTGATGGGATTCATGGAGACTTGATTCTTAGCAGCATCACCGATCAAACGTTCCGTATCGGTGAAACCAACGTAAGAGGGCGTGGTTCTGTTGCCCTGATCATTGGCAATGATCTCAACTCTATCGACTTGCCAGCAAGCCACACACGAGTAAGTGGTACCCAAATCAATACCGATGGCTGGTCCTTCACCGTTTCCAGCTGCCATATCTTAAAGCTTAAAAGTTTTTGAAAGTAAAACTGTAGGTTGTTATGAGAGAAAATTGATCGAACTTGTTTTCGTTTTTTAACTATGTGAATAGGTTATGATGCATGTATGGGTTTATATAGATTTTGGATATTCTTTATGACCGTCAGATTTGATTTGTAAAGTAAAATCTACGGTTGCGTTGTAATGTTTTTAAGGTTTGACTTGTTTGACTTCGAGATCTAGTTCCTTCTAGATGATTCTTACCGTTATTGATGTTTTAGTGCGTTTCAAATTTGGTCACGTCGATTATAATTTTTCTCTTTTGTATCCCTTTAGTTATGTGGAGTAATTTTCAAATGCTTACTCTTATTTTAATGCTTACCAAAGGACAAATCCTCACCATCCATTTAGTTTGATCTAATGGTGGGGATTAACCTAAGATTTAATATGTCTAAACCTAAGTCCATGTTTTTTTTCTTGTCTTTTGATTTTTTTTTTCTTTCTTTCTTCTTTTGTTTTTTTTTTTCTTTTTTTTTGTTTTTCTTTAATTATTGACGTTTTTTGTAACAACCAGTTTTTTTTTTTTTTTTTTTTTTTTTTTTTTTTTTTTTTTTTTTTTTTATAAACGTTTTTTGTTAATATTCACGTTTAATTTTTTCAAAATTCGTATTTTTTAATATTCACGTTTTCTTTTGTTTGTTTGTTTTTTTTTTTAATTCACGTTATCTACGTTTTTTTTCCCTTCCATTTCATACGTTTTCGTCCGTTTCAATACGTTTTCATCTATTTTTCGTCCGTTTTCATACGTTTTCGCCCGATTTCATACGTTTTTGTCCGTTTTCATACGTGTTTTTACGTTTTCATACATATTCGTCCGTTTTCATACGTTTTCGTCCGTTATTAAATGTTTTCGGCCGTTTTAAAACGTTTTCATACGTTTCAGAATATCACAAGTGATATTTTGAACAGTACAAGTGATATTCTGAATATCACAAATGATACTGTGAATATCGCAAGTGATGTTATGGGATATTCTGAATATCACAAGTGATATTCTGTGATATTCAGAATATCACTTGTGATATTCTGAATACCACAAGTGATTTTTTGAATATAACAAGTGATTTTCAACTAATGTTTTGTAACATGAAAATCATACGTGATATTCAAAATATCACTGTCATGTTATGCCTAGGTTGATACAATAAGATCTTAGCATGTCCTTTGTGTTTTTTTTGTTCCATACCACACGCATGAGTAGGATAGAAGACCAAGGATTTCATTTGTGTTTGTGGCTTTTTGGTTTTGATTCGTTGACAGTAACAAGAAAGAAAGAAAAGACTTGCCTCCTACTTTGCTACACATACACGTAAGAAATAAATTCAAAATATTACACAGTGATATCAAGAAAATCACAAGTGATATTGATAATATCGCAAAGTGATATTCATACTATCGCAAAGTGATATTCAGAATATCGCAAACTCATATTCAGAATATCACAAAATGATATTCATAATATCACAGAGTGATATTCAGAATATCACAGAGTGATATTCACAAAATCACAAGTGATATTCAGAATATCACAACGTGATATTCAGAAAATCACAAAGTGATATTAACAAAATATCACTTGTGTTTTTCAGAATATCACAAAGTGATATTCAGATAATCACAAGTGATATTCTGAATATCACATAAATCACTTGTGATAGTCAGAAACGTATGAAAACGAACGAAAACTTAAGAAAATGGACGAAAACGTAAGAATACGGACGAATTCGTATGAAAATAGGCGAAAACGTATGAAAAATGGACGAAAATGAAAGAAAAATGATGAAAACGGATAAAAACGTATGAAAACAGATGAAAACGTATGAAATCGAAGAAAAAAAACACGAATAGAAAAAAACGCGAAAAAAAAAAAAAAAAAAAAAAAAAAAAAAAAAAAAAAACCAAACAACATTAATTAAGAAAAAACGTGAATAAGAAAAAAAATTAAAAAAGAAAGTGAATAAAAAAGAAAGACAAAAGGACAAGAAAAAAAACATGGACTTAGGTTTATCTACTAAATGTTAGGTTAATCCCCACCATTAGATCAAACTAGATGGATGGTGAGAATTTGTCCCTTGGTAAGCATGAATTTATGGGTAAGCAAAATAAAGTGCCTCTAGTTATGTGATGTATGTGTTATCTCCTAAACTTTATGACTTAATTAACGATTGTGTTAACTAATTCTTACAGGATCCATATAGCCGATGGCAACAAAGTTCGAAACCAATAAGGAGATTTGGGACACGATGCAACAAGGTCGTGTTTGGTGAGAGGTTTTGCTCACACCCGGCTTTATCTCTAATGTTTCAGAATGGGCGGACGATGGTATGAAAAGCATGAGCTTCACGAACGTCTATTGCTAAGTTTTGTAACTGTACTCATACCTGAATAAGTATCATAAAAATTATCGTCCTTTATCATAGATATTGTTTGACGGTGTTGATTTGATGGGCTTACCTTACCCCAACACTTTTGCACTTGGAAATGTAATTTCGCTCGATAGCGTAAACATCGCTAAATACAATAGAAGTGACATCTTCTTTCCCGAAGACAATAGATTGCAATGGTTGTAATCATTATCTTGGCAGCGTTTTACATACCCCCTCGACGTGTCATGCACGTGACCTTTGCATATGCTTTCTTTAAATTAAACCTCACACACGTTCTATTCTCTTCTCTTATTTTGTTTCCATACGCACAAGACAATTTCATGCATTTGTCAAGTTTCGGTTTTTTGTACAACTTTAAAACAAGAGACGAACCATTTGAAATGTAAAAGAGAGCAATATATTTTTTTGGTAAAGGGCTTCCACCCGGTAAAATAAAAAGAGAGCAATATAAAAAGCTTCAAGCAACTAAATTTTTTGTTATTATCAAGTCTCCTGAGTGATAACCTCCTTGGTAACAGCATAAGAAACATGAAAGATGTTGAAATATTTACAGACTCCTAAGACGAATATCTCGTTATTAAAAACGGAACACACCCTTTTGGCTAGCCATAGCTTAAGGTCATCAAGCATTTTCTAGTAGCCACCTTGTATAAATGCGTTCAAACGGTTGAGCTCCTCCCTGTGTTCACTCACCACAGCACGAACCACGTCTCCTATTGAAACCATGCCCTTCATTCCCTTGTCATCAATCATTGGAATGTGTCTGATACATTATCTGTCAAACCAAAGGTAACAAACTAGTGTCACAAAAACTGTTGGTAACAGTTATACATGGACCAATTGGCCGTTCTATAACACCTAAAGGTTGAATATTGGTGTCCTTGCATAACGGGCCAACAAACATGTCAAATGGGGCCGAATCTGACTGACAATCAAGTCTGACTCAATTTAACCCACAAATTGTTTGGATATGTTGTTTCGTCCAAACAAACCATAAGATTAGTAAAACGAAGCCCAAGTTGACCCAATTTTGCCCCTTCAGATAAATAATAAACCGGACGCAGGTTATTAAGATTTATAATGACATAATTCATTCCAATATACAGTACCTGTCATCAGCTGCATTGCTTTCAGAACTTTGGTATCAGGCGTTACTGTGATAAGTTTATTCTGCAACCAAAACCATATGTTAAACTTTCTACAGAAGAAAAATAGATTAACCAACATTTGTATTGTGTGAAGTTTCACTTATTCTCTACCTCTTCAGTCATAATATCTCCAACCTTGGTTGACTTTGACGATCTTCCCTGAACAATGATTTTCCTCAGATAATCTAGAAAACAAAGCTGTTTAAAGTCAATGTATGAACTTTAGAATAAATATGTAGGTGGTAGAATGAAAAGAAGTAATTTAGTTTTACCTCTTTCTGTGATAATTCCAGCAATGGATGATTTCTCACCAGGTTTAACCACCACCAGCGCACCAACATTGTGTTGTGTCATCAACAACACACATTTATTTGGTTAGCATATCATGCGGGAACCATTTTACATGTACAATTATGGGACATTCATCAAATTGGTGACCAATGTTAGTTGGTTTGACTTTGACCTCCTAAGGGGCAGTTTGGTAATATTAGTAGTAATGGCATTTTGGTCATTTTTGGTAGTATCATAAGAAGTAAGAATTAGTATGTCGGTTGTTTTTTGTATGTCGGTTATTTACTATATAACCAAAAGCAGAACACATAACTTGTAACTTTTGTATCTTCATGTTCTGATGTTTGCACCTGTATATCCTTTTGCATTTGTTTTCTGCTGATGCTACTGTTATTTTGACTCTGATTATCTCTACCTGATCCTAACAAATTGGTATCAAGAGCCACTCAATCGATTTGAAGCAAGCAACAATTTGATTTGGGTTTTTTAATCGACTTTGTTTCTGGTTAATTTCAAGATTCAGCATCTTGATATCCTTTGGATTTGTTTCTGCTTGGTGGTTTGTTGATTCGTTCCATTTGAAGAGATCAGGTCAGAACTTGTTTTGTGTTTGGTGGTTCCTGTCGATTGGTGATATCAGGTTTGTGGTTCAGGATTTTCTTTTGTTCAATAGTTTGTTGCTTATGCTTGTTTGATAGATTGAAGGTGTTAGTTGATTGGGATTAGGGATAATTAGAACTTGTGTTGAATCGATCGGTTTGTGTAGAGATTATCTAAATCTCTGTTTTTTTTGATCGATTAGTTATTGGATTTGCATCTAGGCTTTGTCTTTTGTGGGTTTCTTTGATAATCATCAGCAACAATTGTTTTGTTATTTTTAGTAAAACCAGTTTGAATAGTTATGTCTTCTCAAACACCATCGTTATTAGTTAGCATTGAGAAGTTTAATGGGAAAAGTAATTTTAGTTTGTGGCGAATTAAAATTCGAGCCTTATTGAAACAACAAGGCATTTGGGCACCTCTAGCCGGTCCCAAAACGGCTGATATGACGGATGCAAAATATGCCTTACAAGATGAAAATGCCCATTCCACTATTTTGCTATCTTTATCGGATGAGGTTCTTTGCGAGGTTGCGGATGAAGAAACGGCTAGTGGTGTGTGAAAGAAGTTAGAAAAGCTTTATATGACAAAGTCGTTGATGAATAAGTTGTTATTGAAGCAACGTTTGTTTTCGCTTCGAATGAGAGAAGGTTCATCATTAAAAGATCATCTTGATGCATTGAACTCGATCTTGATGGACTTGAAAAATATTGAAGTCAAGATTGATGATGAAGATGCTGCTCTTATTCTCCTAGTATCGTTACCACCCTCGTTTGAAAACTTTGTGAACTCCTTCGTTGTTGGTAAAGACACTATCACATTAGAAGATGTACGATCCAGTTTGCATTCCCGAGAGCTTCGTCATCAAGCATCGGGAACTTTGGAATCTCAACCTGTCGGCTTATCAACCACAAGTCGTGTAGGGGTCAATATCGATTTGAAAAGGGTAAAGATAAAGGTGGAGCATCATCAAGTTCTCGAGGTCCCAATCCTCGAGATATTTGTAATTATTGCAAAGAGGAAGGCCATTGGAAACACAATTGCCCTAAACTTAAGGAAAAAGGTCAGGTAGCAGTTGTTGCTAAAGATGACTCGGGTTCAGATTGTGAGGTGCTTTGAATGTTTTGACCGTAATCCTTATTATATAAGTGGGTCATTAGAATTTGAATTTGGTATTTGCATTTGAAGATCGATTTGGTGTTTGAAGACTTGGTTATAATGAGGTCATTCGAATTTTTTGCTCGATCGTTGAGAATTTTGTCAGTTTGGAAATTTGGATCTTCGTTTGTCGGGCTTTTAAAGTTTATTGCCCGAATTTGATTGTCACTGGTGAAGATCGTTTGAGCCGATTTGTTTGTTCGGTTGGCCGTTTTGAATTTGTCGGCTAACATTTGATTGTTCGTTTTTGAAGTTATCGGCATTTTCTTTGGATCGATTTTGGTTTCGGATTGCTTTTGAGAATCGATCGTTTGATTTAAATTAGGCTAGCATCTCTAGCCTTTTGGAACTTTGAATTTGATTTGAAGTAGGTGGAGGAGTTTAACTCAGGACCTCTGATGTTGGCCTTATTTACGTTGGTGAACGTGAATATTTGGTTGCCGGCCATTAAGATTTGGATTATGTTACGGATCTTGATGCTAGAAGATCCTTGACAGGTTATGGCTTCACCATTGGAAATTCGGTTGTAAGTTGGAAAGCTACCATTACAACCATTAGTTGCTTTGAGCAAGTTTGGTCACTGTTTGAATTTGCTCAATATCGATAATTGGTGATATGGTGTTACTTAGGAGTTGAAGTCAAGGTGGAGATTGTTAGTTGGTTTGACTTTGACCTTCTAAGGGCAGTTTGGTAATATTAGTAGTAAGGGCATTTTGGTCATTTTTGGTAGTATCTTAAGAAGTAAGAATTAGTTAAAAAGGTAAGAAACTATTTGTAATGAGACCATCTTAATTAATTGTCCTACTAAAGTCGGTGTGTGCTAGTGTATGAAACAGTGGCATACCGACTTAGTCACTTAACAGCATCATAGACAGAATCCTCAGTGGTGCACCAAAGCCAAGAGCCATCAGCGCCTTTTCTTTTTGCTGCCATGACATAGGAAATAGTGGTGCTTTCGAAGCCATGCTCTTCAATACGAGCAGCTGAAGTTGATTCCTGACGTGCCAATACTAGCGGTCGAAGGGAGTTTGACAGCCGAAAATGTTGGAGAACTGCAGTTTTCACAATGCTTCCTTGTGATACAAATGCTCTAATTCCTCCTTGCATTTTCTTTGACTATCCCAAAACAACACATAGATCTTATTAGCTAAAAGTCAAACTATATTAGTAATATCAACATCAGATCGATTCCAATGTAAACTAACAAGTCTTGATTTATACGTAATTCAAGACAGTAGTATGGTGGTTCTTATCTCATTTTCATGGATAGGTAACTCGGTCCACATAAATGAGCATAGCTAAACCACCTTTTTAATTCAATATACACCGATATTCTATATAAATCAATAAAAACATACTAATATGACTTATATCAATATATCGATCAAGAATACAAAAGAAAAGAAAAAGAAACTGTAGGTTTAGTTATATGAGGTTCATATTGAAACACTATTTTTTTTTTCATATTCAAACACTTATCAAATAACAAGAAAATACTATGATCACAGTAGCCTCAACAACAACTTGTATAAACGGGTAAACGGATGAGATTTTCCGTGTTCAAGTTACCCGGAGAGGGCGAGCCTTTAACTCAAATGTGTGCGGCCGTGACCGTTTCCAACCCTTCCCAGGCCACCCTCCTAGTGAGGTTTGAACTCTTGACCTCCTTTGAGGAAGTCTAAGTGTCTTACCAATACATATTGCAATAGTTGACCAAAACTGTTTGACCATCTAGTTGACCAAAGAATTAAAACATCATTTTCAACAAATCAAAGAAAAATATCTTGACAAAATTCAACCCTGTATTTACAAATGTAACACAGCCTAATTTTTCCAGAAATCTTTTTCATGAGTCAAATTTCTAAAAAGCATAAAACAACACCACCTACATAAACAACATTTTTTTATATAAAATTTTATATGATGTATAAATCTAACCTTTTTTACATCTAAACTTAGCATGTTCAATATATAAATTATCAAATCTAAAAACTGGTTTTACAACTAGAAAACATGTTTTATATGGGACACAAGAAATTTGGGAGTTGGATTATAATTCGTTTACTATACCATTGTTTAATTAAGTGCAAGTGGGTGTGCAACGAACGCGGTGTTAATGTTGATGAACGAGGTTTTACACTTGTCGATCTTGCAAAGCACAGTTATGCATCTGAACCTTTCATTCTGGCTAAATTAGCAACTCAAGTGTTCTTTGTTAAGGACCCGATAGAGAACTCAAGATGGCTAATGCGATGCTGCACACGTGCAAGAAATTAGCAGATTAGGATTTAAGAACTACGAGTACCACATGCAATTAACAATAACAATCCATACATTAATCAAAAATAATAACCAACAGAAACTAATTGTCTTCCAACAAAAACCAATAAAAAGCATCCTACACAAAACCAAACTAAGTAGACTTAATCTACTTCTTCAATCTTGGGACCTGCACCACTTCCACCAGTAGCCGGACCATCAGCATCCATACCGCCGCCCATTCCGCCCATATCAGGAACGCCACCAGACCCGTACATCTTGGCAATTATCGGGTTACAAACACTCTCCAATTCTTTCTGCTTATCTTCAAATTCCTCAGCCTCTGCAAGCTGATTCGCATCCAACCACTTCACAGTCTCATCAACAGCATCCTCCACCTTCTTTTTGTCATCAGCAGAAAGCTTCGATGCCACCTTGTCATCGTTAATGGTGTTCCTCATGTTGTACGCATAGTTTTCAAGTGCATTCTTTGCCTCAACTTTCTTCTTATGCTCCTCGTCTTCTGCCTTATACTTCTCAGCTTCTTGCACCATCTTCTCAATTTCGTCCTTTGACAACCTTCCCTTATCATTAGTGATAGTGATCTTGTTCTTCTGACCACCAACCTTGTCTTCAGCAGAAACATTCAAGATACCATTGGCGTCAATATCAAAGCATACATTGATTTGTGGGACACCACGAGGCGCGGGTGGAATTCCAGATAACTCAAACTTGCCCAACAAGCTGTTATCTTTTGTTCTTGCTCGCTCCCCTTCAAAAACTTGAATCAAAACACCAGGTTGATTGTCAGAATAAGTTGAGAAAATTTGTTCCTTTTTGCATGGAATTGTGGTGTTCCTTTGAATCAAAGTAGTCATTACTCCACCAGCAGTCTCCAAACCGAGAGACAATGGAGTGACATCCAATAGCAAAAGGTCTTGAACCTTCTGGTTACCTTCACCAGTCAATATCGCAGCTTGAACAGCAGCACCATAAGCAACAGCTTCATCAGGGTTGATACTTTTGCATAGCTCTTTCCCGTTAAAGAAATCTTGCAACAATTGTTGCACTTTTGGGATTCGGGTTGATCCACCTACAAGCACGACATCATGAACAGAGTTTTTGTCCATCTTAGCATCACGCATACACTTTTCCACAGGCTCCATACACTTTCGGAAAAGGTCCATGTTAAGCTCTTCAAATCGTGCGCGAGTGATGGTTGAATAGAAATCAATCCCCTCAAACAATGAGTCAATCTCGATTGTTGTTTGGGCGGTAGAGGAGAGGGTCCTCTTCGCTCTCTCACATGCGGTTCTAAGTCGTCTAAGAGCTCTTGGGTTTCCGCTGATATCTTTCTTGTTCTTCCTTTTAAACTCCTGAGCAAAGTGATTCACCATCCTATTATCAAAGTCCTCACCACCCAAGTGAGTATCACCAGCAGTCGCCTTAACTTCAAAAATACCCTCTTCAATGGTGAGAAGAGAAACATCAAAGGTACCACCACCAAGGTCAAAGATAAGAACATTCTTCTCCCCAGTGGAAGATGCCTTCTTGTCAAGACCGTATGCAATTGCTGCAGCTGTTGGCTCGTTGATAATACGAAGAACATTAAGACCAGCAATTGCACCAGCATCCTTTGTAGCCTGACGTTGTGAGTCATTGAAGTATGCAGGGACAGTTACAACAGCGTTCTTGATGGACTTTCCAAGATACGCTTCTGCGATCTCCTTCATCTTTATAAGAACCATGGAAGAAATTTCTTCTGCCGAAAATTCTTTTTCTTCAGCTTTGTAATTAACCACAATCATTGGTTTGTCAGCTGAACCAGAGATAACCTTAAATGGCCAATGCTTCATATCACTTTGGACCGTCGCATCCTTATACTTTTTACCCATCAAACGTTTTGCGTCTGTCATAACAAAAGCTTGTTGTAAGTATATAATTTAGCACTAATAAATACAAAAAAAAATATCTCTTAGGCTGTTAAACTATCTATACTTAAACCATCATACATGTACAATTGTTAATTGTATTTAACGGATAATTGCTAACCTATGATTGTATGTTAAGATAAGACATCCAAAGCATTTTAAACATGATTCTCCAATAACAGATCAATACATGAATCCTTACTAAAAAGCTTAATGTTAGGCCCTCCGATATTATTTGCATGCTATAAAACTACAAAAGTACATCAACACATTCACAATAATCATACAACAGAAGTTAAATTTGCTAAGGTCATCATAGATAGCAGAATAATAATTACTAGTACTACGTAAAATAAGTTTAAAGAAAAACATAGCACAGTCAGCAAAGGCTTACCAAAAACAGTGTTGATGGGATTCATGGAGACTTGATTCTTAGCAGCATCACCGATCAAACGTTCCGTATCGGTGAAACCAACGTAAGAGGGCGTGGTTCTGTTGCCCTGATCATTGGCAATGATCTCAACTCTATCGACTTGCCAGCAAGCCACACACGAGTAAGTGGTACCCAAATCAATACCGATGGCTGGTCCTTCACCGTTTCCAACTGCCATATCTTAAAGCTTAAAAGTTTTCGAAAGTAAAACTGTAGGTTGTTATGAGAGAAAATTGATCGAACTTTTTTTCGTTTTTTAACTATGTGAATAGGTTATGATGCATGTATGGGTTTATATAGATTTTGGATATTCTTTATGACCGTCAGATTTGATTTGTAATGTAAATCTACGGTTGCATTGTAATGTTTTTAAGGTTTGACTTCGAGATCTAGTTCCTTCTAGATGATTCTTACCGTTATGATGTTTTAGTGCCTTTCAATTTGGTCACGTGGATTATAATTTTTCTCTTTTGTTAATTATCTCCTAAACTTTATGACTTAATTAACGATTGTGTTAACTAATTCTTACAGGATCCGTATAGCCGATGGCAACAAAGTTCGAAACCAATAAGGAGATTTGGGACACGATGCAACAAGGTCGTGTTTGGTGAGAGGTTTTGCTCACACCCGGCTTTATCTCTAATGTTTCAAAATGGGCGGACGATGGTATGAAAATCATGAGCTTCACGAACGTCTATTGCTAAGTTTTGTAACTGTACTCATACCTTAATAAGTATCATAAAAATTATCGTCCTTTATCATAGATATTGTTTGACGGTGTTGATTTGATGGGCTTACCTTACCCCAACACTTTTGCACTTGGAAATGTAATTTCGCTGGATAGCGTAAAACATCGCTAAATACAATAGAAGTGACATCTTCTTTCCCGAAGACGATAGATTGCAATGGTTGTAATTCAAATCATTATCTTGGCAACGTTTTACATACTCCCTCGACGTGTCATGCACGTGACCTTTGCATATGCTTTCTTTAAATTAAACCTCACACACGTTCTATTCTCTTCTCTTATTTTGTTTCCATACCGCACAAGACAATTTCATGCATTTGTCAAGTTTCGGTTTTCTGTACATCAAGTCCTTCATCAATCTACGCCATTATCATAACATTTTTTTGGTCATTTATATTTAAAAAAAGGAGGTGTTTAGAACACGTAAACCGTTATCTACCCATGACTATTTTTCTAATCTGAGGTTTAAGGCCTTCATCACTTTAAAGTCTCTATCTTGAAACTTTAACCTTAAATATTTTTATTTGTGCTATGTAATATTTGATGAAAATTATACCAATAAAAATACATTTAAAACTCAATCCATTTATATATTTTCCATCAAGAAATATATAACATAAATAAAAATATTTAAAGTTGAAGTTAAAAACTAAAAACTTCAAAAGTTAATACGGGACAATAATTATGAGACTGAGGGAGTATATATTTCTACATAACTGTTTGTATTTATGATGATAATTCTCGATATAAGTGATATACATTTTATCTACAGATTATACTCATGAAAAAAGAGACGATAAACTAGATAACTTAGATAAAACCCTGGGGGACTGGGTTCCATTATTAGATAATAGAAATTCCATTACAACACGATTATATAAGATAATACGTGATTTAATAGTAATGATAGTAACTCATCTCTGTTTGTGCCGTTATTTGCTTCCCCCTACACTCTGCAATTTCCTTGTTCCGAAACTCTTTATTTTCGAGCAAGTCGTGTATAACACTTGATGCAGGGAACAACACAGGTTCAATTGCCATGTTTTCATCTTATTTTGCTGAAGTTGATCTCGATGGCAGAATTCAACGAAATTCTCATGGTTGATGAAAAGCGGGAAAACGAGCAAGACGCATGGCTTTTCCATGAGCCCATGGAAATTTTAGCTATTTGGAGTTGTTTAGGGGCCAAAAATGGTGTTTTTCTAATTTTCGAGTTTTGTTGAGCACTTTTTTATTTGTTTCCTTTTACATATTTGTTAAGGATTTTATAATTTTTATTTCCTTTGTTTTGCTGGTCTTAAAAGGTTGGTGTTTTAAGGTTTTTGTCAAACTTTTGGTTATTTGATTACAAGTTATAAAGATTTGCCCAAGAGGCAATTCGGTTGTTCTTGTTTTATTCATTGTTGTGTGCTTGGCCATCGATCCGACATTATTTGGTATCGGAGCTGCTAGGTACTAATGGCCGAACGTGTTCGTTGTAGAAGAACCCCGAGGAGGGGGGGAGGTAATTGTAGAAACGCTGAAACGAGGCAACGATCCCGATCCGCGCGACGTGGAGATTGATCGCCTTAGACAAAGGAATCAAGAACTGGAATTAATCCAACATGAAGAGACTGCTGAATCAGATCACACATGGGGACCCTACGAGGATGAAAATCCCTTTGGAAGGTATCGTCCAGAATTTCGAGGCGGTTATCGCGATGATCCATTACGAGGTATTGGAATGAAGGTTGAAATTCCAAAATTCTCGGGTAAGGTACATCTTGATGATTTTATTGATTGGTTAATTACTGTTGAACGTGTCTTAGATTTACAAGACAAACCTGAACATCTTAAGGTGGATCTAGTCGCTATTAGGATTCAAAAACATGCTTCATTGTGGTGGGATCATGTAAAGAAGCAACGGGCTTTAGCCGGGAAATCCAAAGTTGTAACATGGTAAAAGATGAAAAAGTTGTTAAAAGCAAAGTTCTTGCCTGATAATCATAGACAAGAAGCTTTTCTAGATTATCATAACTTGTCTCAACACACGTTAACAGTTGAAGAACTCATTAATGAGTTTGATAGGCTACGAATACGTTGTGATGCGAATGAGGAGGATCAACATGTTGTTGCAAGGTTTTTAGGGTGTCTTCGACATGGGATTTCTGATGTTGTGAGCCTGCAACAATATTTGATATATTTTCATGTTTGTCGGTTAGCATTAAAAGTCAGAAAATAGCAGAATAAAAGTAAAGGGAAGACGAGTGTGGGTCGGTTTACCCCTGTTTCAAAATCCACACCTACTATAACGGCTAAAGGTAAAATTGAACCCACAATTGGAAATAATATTCAAGCACCTAGTTGTTTTAAATGTCAAACTATGCAAGAGATTGTCTAAATCAGAAAATAGTTACATTTGTAGATGAGGAAATAGAACCTGTTTATGACACCGACGGGGAAGGTGATGAGTTGATTAATAATGAGGAGGTGGTGTATGCTGTAACCACCCGTAATTTTTTAGACATATTTTTATAAGGAATTATGCTTGTTTTTTATTTACGAACTTTTCCAAGCTCACTTGACCAGAAAACGAGAAGTTATCTCGCGAAACGTGGAATTTGCAAACAACGCGTACTAGCACAACGGACAATTCGAATTGAATGTTGTATTATTTGAGAGAAACTAGTCATATGAAGACTCGTTTTTACTAGAAAAGTTATTTTGAACGTGAGGACGTAGGTTTCGTAATTTAAATCGGACGTTTGCTAGTCTAAATGATCCCCGAACCTCTATTTTATAAGAGTTTACCAAAATTTCAACAATGGTCCCTGTGCAGAATTTACCCCGCCAACCCTCCACTATTAGGAAATGACAAAATATGTCCTTGTGGTACACTATAGACAAAAGGATGTTAGGGTTAGGGTTTTTGGGAACAGACAAACTCCTCCTCTCACTTTACCGGCTGCTGCTTTTTCCGGTCGACTTCTAGCCACTGACCGTCACTACCACCATATTTTGTTGTTGCTGCTATTTGGGTGAAAGCCAAGGATAGATTGGATCGGTTTAGAGTAAATATCGCACTTAGGGTTTTCAAGGGCGTGTTTTGTGTCGAGAGCCACCACCAACGCTGCCCTCATCTCGTCCTTTCTTTCCTCTCTTGCCATCATTGGTATGTCGATCACAACAAAACGTTTTTATTCTCCCTTTTATTTAAATCCGATTATTATAACTTTTTATGAGGTTTTCGTGGAATAGAAACAATTTGAAAACGTTTTTGACATTAGATCTGTGTGTTAACAAATAAGAAGATGGGTGTTTGTTTGAGTTGGTTGCGTATACAGGTCGGGTAAACCCGTATGGGTCAGGTCAACCCACTTTGACCACTGGCCATAATAGAAATTTGCTTATTTTGGTGTCGTTATTAGTTTGGTTTGATTTCGGATCGGTCATAACCTGATAAGGTGTATTTGTTTGTCTCGGGTTTCATGGATTTGATTATCTTTCTTTTTCGGTTTTGTTATATGGATTCGTGGATTTATTGTGCACAATTAGATTACTAGGTTGTGATGTGCTTGTTAGTTGTATTGATTCGAGTCGACACGACCCACTTAAGGGTGTCGTGGTCTCGGTTTGACAGTGAACACCACGGGTGTCGGATTTGTGTTATTCAGTTCGTTGCAAATCGTGTTTGCATTTCTGTGTGTTATATCCAATCACAATAGGGTGCGTTTGGATATAAATTTGGGTCGAGCCCACTTAAATAAATTTAGTGTTTGGACCTTGTTATTGAATTGAATTCTAAATTGAAATATTTGATTTAGCGAAGGTGTTTGGTTAAATAGAATTAACTTATTTTGCATGTTTTGTCATATTAATACTTGGTATGTTTCGGAAAGTTTTGGATTACTACTTGGAATTACTACTTAGGTTTGGAATCGGAAATACTTAATGGATTAAATTACTTGGATTGGGATACGGATTATTTCTTGACATATGAGACTTATATTGGATTTAATAAAACTTGGACAATCTGAATATTTAGCGAACAATTGAATATTGGACATTGGACAATTTGGACTTATTGGACTTGAAACGAATACAATATACTAGACTCACTACAAATTTAATATATTTGATTTGCAACGAATAAACAATAAGAAAATAATGTCTAATAACCAATGAATACGTTTTATAAATTTCTTACAAAACTGTTTTGAGGAAATTGATTTGTATTAAAGTCACGATGACTTACGAATATTTTATAAATGGACGCGTCATGCCGAAATTTATAAAAACATTTTAAACTTATACGCTTATCTTCATACCTCTTTTATTATTATGAAACTCGACGAGAATCGAAACGTATGGTTTTATTTAATTTTACTTGAACGTTATTTCAAAGCCTATTTAATATAAACTCATCAAACGACAAATTGTGCAAGTAAAAATGTGAAACTTTTATTGTTTGAATTATAAATTCAAACTTATCCTTGATTATAGAACATGAATGTTTTATGCAAGCTATTTGGGATTATGGGGTAAATGCCAAAACTTACCAACTGACTTATTTTTTTGAAGTAATTATGTGTAATTATTGTCTCGATATCTTTCTTGTCATTGTCTTCTCGACTTTAGTCTTGGTAAATACTTCTTGACTATTCTTTCATAATATATTGGGATATATATTATGCTTTTGTGTGAGTTACGTTTGGTGTGAGTTACATTTGGAATGTATATATTACACTTTGGCGTGCTTATTGCTTTGAGTCTATGCATTCAAACCACCACATGAACGATTGTAAATAACAGGTTTAGTTCATTTTCCTTGATGTCAACGTGATCTTAATTCGGTATCTGCAAAGTCAATAACAGGTTTAATTCAAAACTCTTAATTCGGTATCGGCAAAGTCAATAACAGGTTTAATTCGAGAATGTATATATACAGGATCGACTACCACATTACACACACACATAAGTCCTCCAGAGGGTCAACGACCAGACCACACAAGACACAATCAGAAGAAGAAAGAATCATTAAGGTGATCTTAATGTAGGTTTAATTAATCGTGAAAGGATTAGTTTGTTGAAAGACTTGAAGAAAGAATCTAGAGATCTAGATGCGTCTAGGCTTAGGAATGATATACGCAAACACGTGAACAACCAACGAGAAAGACAAGAGTTAGTACTCATCATATATAACTAAGCAATTAAGTGAATAAAATCTACTTTACTATTGGCCAGGCCTCTAATCTTATCTGTGTACGTGTGTGTCAATCGCCTCATTTACAGTTTTACTTAGTCTAAATATCGTGCCACTCTCACAGGCTGAAAACCCCCTTTGTGTTAGATTAGGTTTAATTAGACTAACTTTAGGATTAAAATACTGATAGATGTCTAAGTGTTAACGTTCTACTCTTAGTGATCAACACTTTACTTGCCAACTAGGCTACAATAATCGGGTATACTGCTCGTTAGTGTTTATTAGAGCAAGCGGTATGATACTTGTTAAGGGGAGGTTAACCCTTAACTCCGCTGCGTTAAGGGGTGTTAACCACACCGTCGAGCGCGTTATTGCTGCATTAACGAGGGTAAGTTACCTCCTTAACATGGCGTTAAGGGTGAAGCAACTAAAAAAAAAATTCAAACCCCCCCCCCCAAAACCGCTATTATAGCCGTTGGGTTTAAAAAATCATTTTACCCCCCCCCCCCACCCCGGTTTTAAACGGCTAGAATGTTTAAAAAAAAATCAAAACCATTTTTTTATCACTGTAAATACCCAAATAACACACCATTTTTTTTCACACTTCCATCTTTCAAATTTAAGTTTATATACTTCCTCTCTATAACAAAAAAAACCTTGTTCATTCACAATGGATCCGAATCAAATTGACTAATTACCTCAGCAATGGTCAGACGTTGATGACGAAACTGAATTCGATTTTATGATGGCCTACGAGTATCAGCAACAATTGGAACAAGAAGCATTTCAACCTCGCTTCACTCGTAACCATGTATATCGTGAACGTGAGTGATAACATCAAATAGTCCTGAATATTAAGTGTCAGTTTCCCCCGATAATGCTCGTATTTTATATCATTTATATGGATTTACGTTTGTTTTCTTCTATATATCACTTTCAGGTAATTTACAAGCATTGGAGCTAATGAGACGCAGATTTGGAGAGTTTATTGAAGATATATGATAGTATGCCCATTTTAAAGTAATTACGGCATAAATCTTCTCTCACGTTACGCCGTAACAGAAGCGTGACTCAGAAAACCAACTCAACTGAAGATTACGGCCTAACTCCATCTTAGGATTACGCCGTAACTAATTAGGTCAAATGATGTTCCACGCCGCTGCAAGCTACGCCGTAACTCTTTCCATAATTACGGCGTAACCATGATTTATTGAAGATACGACGTAACTCATTCCAGATGTTACGCCGTAACCAGCTATTCCAGATCAAAATACGAAGATATGGATGTTACGGCGTAAGTCTCAACTTAAGTTACGCCGTACCTAGAGCTGGCCTATAAATACCGCCTAAAATTCTGCATTTCACATCATTTACTCCACACACAAAAGCAGAGAACGTGGGTAGGAGGATGAAGGCAGATCTTGAGGAGCATACAGAGCCATCTCCAAGGGAGGAATCACTCCTAACGATAAGCATTAGCAATTTATCATTTCTTTTACTTTCAATTCATGTATTTCATTATGTCAAACATTGAATCGATTGTTTCAGTTAATATGAGCGGCTAAGCACCTCTGTTGCTAGCCTAGTTATGATTCCTTAATTGTTTTGTTTATGTTTACATTGCTTCTGTATAATTGTTTTTAGTGTATGCATGCATAGTTTGTTGGTAGCTACCCTTGTTTCTAGTGTATGCATGCATATACCCCAATCATGCCCCCTAACTTATAAATTGATTGGCGAAAAGCACATTTGCTTGAGGACAAGCAAATACCAAGTGTAGGGATATTTGATAAGGATTTAAAACGTAAGCTTTTAAGGGGTCATTTAAGCCATAAATCGACATATTTTATATCCGTTACTGCTTAAAATCGTTCCTTTTAACTTTTTAGGTCTTTTGGAAGCAAAATGCTGGAATGAAGCATATTTGGACGAAACGGAGCGAAAACATGAAGAAAATGGCAAAGTCAAGATCGAAGACACTCAAAGCCTGATCATTACACCTGACGGCATCTTTTACAAAGGGCGACGTCGTCCCTCTATGAAGACTTGATCAAAAAGTGCACGCGACGGCGCAACGAAATTTCTGGTCCTAAAGCCTGACGGCGTCACGGCTAACTTCTGGAAGGCGTCACTCACACTTTTCACACCAGACGCCCAAGATCCAAGAATCAGATGACGTCCTGCATGAAGACTGACGGCGTCACACTTCTCAAGTGACGCCGTCCCAACGATGACTTGGTCCAGACGAAACTCTAATAACGGCGACCTGACGACGTCGCTGGCAAAAGGCGAAGCGGTCGCGATTGTAAATCTATATACAGAATTCGATTTTTCTGTATTTTAAGAGGTAGAATTTTGGAGAGCAAACCCTAACTCAGTTGTAGTCTGACTTGGATAGTATTCTAGGGTCTCATACCCTATTTTACACATCAAGATAAGTTTGTTATTCCAATTTATCATCATGTCTACCCCATGTTAAATTGATTGTGTGTATGCTTGCTTGTTTAACATGTCTAGCTAAATTACTTGTGTGTTTGCTTAGATCTATGAAACCTAGTTTTTAATTATTGTTAGGTTGTCTCTTGTCTTAATTGATAAAAGCCATAGGAGTGCAACTAGGCTATCGTTGTGTTTATTGCGTGAGTGTGCTTTAGGATAATAGGATATTCGGGGAAGAGAGTATTATACTTGCCGAACCCGTGTATTCTGTAGGAGAGATACATTCATAGAACTAGGGAATACGTACCCCCTACGACTAATAGGAATACAACGCGTTAAGATAAAGGAAGTGACAATTCAACCAACCAATAAAAGATAACTAGGGAGTAACAGTATCTAAGTGAACACATCTTTAATCACCATACGAGCACACCTCAATTAAGCATAAACTATCCGTAGTAATTAGATAATTAGATAATTAGTAGAAGTAGAGAAATCGGTAGAAGTACCCCCCTCCAATCATATACCCCAATCATATCTCCTAAGCAACTAGACACTACCGCCATTCAAAACTACCGAAACAAGCGTAGCTACCAACAAACTATGCATGCATACACTAGAAAAAATTATACGGAAGCAATGTAAACATAAACAAAACAATTAAGGAATCATAACTAGGCTAGCACCAGAGGTGCTTAGCCGCTCATATTAACTGAATCAATCGATTCAATGTTTGACATAATAAAATACATGAATTGAAAGCAAAAGAAATGATAAATTGCTAATGCTTATCATTAGGAGTGATTCCTCCCTTGGAGATGGCTCTGTATGCTCCTCAAGATCTGCCTTCAGCCTCCTACCCACGTTCTCTGCTTTTGTGTGTGGAGTGAATGATGTGAAATACAGAATTTTGGGCGGTATTTATAGGCTAGATCTAGTTACGGCGTAACTTAAGTTGAGAGTTACGCCATAACATCCATATCTTCGTATTTTGATCTGGAAAAGCTGGTTACGGCGTAACATCTGGAATGAGTTACGCTGTATCTTCAATAAATCATGGTTACGCCGTAATTATGGAAAAAGTTACGGCGTAGCTTGCAGCGGCGTGGAACATCATTTGACCTAATTAGTTACGGTGTAATCTTAAGATGGAGTTACGCCGTAATCTTCAGTTGAGTTGGTTTTTTGAGTCACACTTCTGTTACGGCGTAATGTGAGAGAAGAGTTACGCCGTAATTACTTCAAAATGGGCATACTATTATATATCTTCAATAAACTCTCCAAATCCACGTCTCATTAGCTCCAATGCTCATAAATTACCTGAAAGTGAAATATAGAGGAAAACAAGTGTAAATCCATATAAATTAATAAATGATATAAAATACGAGCATTATCGGGGGAAATTGACACTTAATATTCATGACTATTTGATGTTATCACTCACGTTCACGATATACATGGTTACGAGTGAAGCGAGGTTGAGATGCTTCTTGTTCCAAATGTTGCTGATACTCGTAGGCCATCATAAAATCGAAGTTAGTTTCGTCATCAACGTCTGACCATTGCTGAGGTAATTCGTCAATTTGATTCGGATCCATTGAGAATGAACAAGGTTTTTTTTGTTTTTTTTTTTTTTTTTTTTTTTTTTTTTTTTTTTTTTTAGAGAGAGGAAGTATATAAACATGAATTTGAAAGATGGAAGTGTGAAAAAATGGTGTGTTATTTGGGTATTTACAGTGATAAAAAAATAGTCTTGATTTTTTTTAAACATTTTAGCCGTTTAAAACCGGGGGGGGGGGGGGGGGTGTTTGAATTTTTTTTAGTTGCTTCACCCTTAACGCCATGTTAAGGAGGTAACTTACCCTCGTTAACGCAACAATAACGCGCTCGACGGTGTGGTTAACACCCCTTAACGCAGCGGCGTTAAGGGTTAACCTCCCCTTAACAATTATCATACCGCTTGCTCTAACAAACACTAACGAGCAATATACCCGATTATTGTAGCCTAGTTGGTAAGTAAAGTGTTGATCACTAAGAGTAGAACGTTAACACTTAGACATCTATCAGTATTTTAATCCTAAAGTTAGTCTAATTAAACCTAATCTAACACAAAGGGGGTTTTCAGCCTGTGAGAGTGGCACGATATTTAGATTAAGTAAAACTGTATATGAGGCGATTGACACACACGTACACAGATAATATAAGAGGCATGGCCAATAGTAAAGTAGATTTTATTCGCTTAATTGCTTAGTTATATATGATGAGTACTAATTCTTGTCTTTCTCGTTGGTTGTTCACGTGTTTGCGTATATCATTCCTAAGCCTAGACGCATCTAGATCTCTAGATTCTTTCTTTAAGTCTTTCAACAAACTAATCCTATCACGATTAATTAAACCTGCATTAAGATCATCTTAATGATTACTAATTTTATATATTATTGATCCCGTTAGGGCTTACATTAATTATGCAATGATATTAAAGAAGTAATTGTGCGAGCCTAAGGTCGACAGGGCACGATAAACTACATAAGTAATCAAAACAAACGCATGAACATCCAAATAAACTTATAATCGATGGGAAAGCAGATTAAATGGGAGTCAAACTTTGGAGACAAGGCACACAATCCTGATGGATTAAAGAGTACTAATACAAATAAACCGAAATCTACTTATGAATTAAAGCACTAACAAGACCTGCTTATGACTCTGAATTCTTCTTCTGGTTGTGTCTTGTGTAGTCTGGTCGTCGCCCTCTGGAGGAATTATGTATGTGTGTAATGTGGTAGTCGATCTTGTGTATATACATTCTCGAATTAAACCTGTTATTGACTTTGCCGATACCGAATTAAGAGTTTCGAATTAAACCTGTTATTGAATTTGCAGATACCGAATTAAGATCACGTTGACATCAAGGAAAATGAACTAAACCTGTTATTTACAATCGTTCATGTGGTGGTTTGAATGCATAGACTCGAAGCAATACGCACGCCAAAGTGTAATATATACATTCCAAATGTAACTCACACCAAACGTAACTCACACAAAAGCATAATATATATCCTAATATATTATGAAAGAATAGTCAAGAATTATTTACCAAGACTCAAGTCGAGAAGACAATGATAAGAAAGATATCGAGACAATAATTAAAAATAATTACTTCAAAAAAATAAGTCAGTTGATAAGTTTTGTCATTTACCCCATAATCCCAAATAGTTTGCATAAAACATTCATGTTCTATAATCAAGGATAAGTTTGAATTTATAATTCAAACAATAAAGGTTTCACAATTTTACTTGCACAATTCATCGTTTGATGAGTTTATAATAAATGGGTTTTGAAATAACCTTCAAGTATAATTAAATAAAACTATACGTTTCGATTCTCGTCGAGTTTCATAATAATAAAAGAGGTATGAAGATAAGCGTATAAGTTTAAAATGTTTTTATAAGTTTCGGCATGACGCGTCCATTTATAAAATATTCCTAAGTCATCGTAACTTTAATACAAATCAATTTCCTCAAAACACTTTTGTAAAAAATTTATAAAACGTATTCATTGGTTATTAGACATTATTTTCTTATTGTTTATTCGTTGCAAATCAAATATAGTAAATTTGTACTGAGTCGAATATATTTTATTCGTTTCAAGTCCAATAAGTCCAAATTGTACAATGTCCAATATTCATATGTTCGCTAAATATTCATATTGTCCAAGTTTTATTAAATTCAATATAAGTCTCATATGTCAAGAAATAATCCGTATCCCAATCCAAGTAATTTAATCCATTAAGTGTTTCCGATTCCAAACCTAAGTAGTAATCCAAAACTTTCCGAAAGATACCAAGTATTAATATGACAAAACATGCAAAATAAGTTAATTCTATTTAACCAAACACCTTCGCTAAATCAAATATTTCAATTTAGAATTCAATTCAATAACAAGGTCCAAACACTAAATTTATTTAAGTGGGCTCGACCCAAATTTATATCCAAACGCACCCTATTGTGATTGGATATAACACACAGAAATGCAAACACGAATTGCAACGAATTGAATAACACAAATCCGACACCCGGGGTGTTCACTGTCAAAACGAGACCACGACACCCTTAAGTGGGTCGTGTCGACTCAAATCAATGCAACTAACAAGCACATCACAACCTAGCAATCTAATTGTGCACAATAAATCCACGAATCCAAATAACAAAACAGAAAAAGAAAGATTATCAAATCCATGAAACCTGAGACAAACAAATACACCTTATTGGGTTATGACCGATCCGAAATCAAACCAAATTAATAACGACACCAAAATAAGAAAATTTCTAGCGTGGCCCATGGTCAAAGTGGGTTGACCTGACCCATACGGGTTTACCCAACCTGTATACGCAACCAACTCAAACAATTCACCCATCTTCTTATTTGTTAACACACATATCTAATGTAAAAAATGTTTTCAAATTGTTTCTATTCCACGAAAACCTCATAAAAATTTACAATAATCGGATTTAAATAAAAGGGAGAATAAAAACGTTTTGTTGTGATCGACATACCAATGATGGCAAGAGAGGAAAGAAAAGGACGAGATGAGGGCATCGGTGGTTGTGGCTCTCGACACAAAAACCGCCCTTGAAAACCCTAAGTGCGATCTTTACTCTAAACCGATCCAATCTATCCTTGGATTTCACCCAAATAGCAGCAACAACAAAATAAGGTGGTAGTGACGGTCGGTGGCCAAAATTCGGCCGAAAAAAGTAGCAGCTGGTAAAGTGAGTGGAGGAGTGTGTCTGTTCCCAAAAACCCTAACCCTAACATCCTTTTCTCTATAGTGTACCACAAGGACACATTTTTGTCATTTCCCAATAATAGAGGGTCGGCGGGGTAAATTCTGCAAAGGGACCATTGCTGAAATTTTGGTAAACCCTTATAAAATAGAGGTTCGGGGCTCATTTATACTAGCAAACGTCCGATTTAAATTATGAAACCTACGTCATCACGTTCAAAATAACTTTTCTAGGAAAAACGAGTCTTCATATGACTAGTTTCTCTCAAATAATACAACATTCAAATCGAATTGTCTGTTGTGCTAGTACGCGTTGTTTGCCAATTCCAAGTTTCGCAAGATAACTTCTCGTTTTCTGGTCAAGTGAGCTTGGAAAAGTTCGTAAATGAAAAACAAGCATAATTCCTTATAAAAATATGTCTCGAAAATTACGGGTGGTTACAGCATACACCACCTCCTCATTATTAATCAATTTATCACCTTCCCCGTCGGTGTCATAAACAAGTTCTATTTCCTCATCTACAAATGTAACTATTTTGTGATTCAGACAATCTCTTGCATAGTTTCCCAATCCTTGACATTTAAAACAACTAGGTTCTTGAATATTATTTTCAATTGTGGGTTCAATTTTACTTTTAGCCATTATAGTAGGTGTGGATTTTGAAACAGGGGTAAACCGACCCACACTCGTCTTCCCTTTACTTTTATTATGCTATTTTATGACTTTTAATGTTAACCGACAAGCATGAAAATATATCAAATATTGTTGCAGGCTCACAACATCAGAAATCCCACGTCGAAGACACCCTAAAAATCTTGCAACAACATGTTGATCCTCCTCATTCGCAACACAACGTATTCTTAGCCTATCAAACTCATTAATGAGTTCTTCAACTGTTAACGTGCGTTGAGACAAGTTATGATAATCTAGAAAAGCTTCTTGTGTATGATTATCAGGCAAGAACTTTGCTTTTAACAACTTTTTCATCTTTTACCATGTTACAACTTTGGATTTCCCGGCTAAAGCACGTTGCTTCTTTACATGATCCCACCACAATGAAGCATGTTTTCGAAGCCTAATAGCGACTAGTTCCACCTTAAGATGTTCAGGTTTGTCTTTTAAATCAAAGACACGTTCAATAGTAATTAACCAATCAATAAAATCATCAAGATGTACCTTACCTGAGAATTTTGGAATTTCAACCTTCATTTCAATACCTCGTAATGGATCATCGCGATAACCGCCTCAAAATTCTGGACGATACCTTCCAAAGGGATTTTCATCCTCGTAGGGTTCCCATGTGTGATCTGATTAAGTAGTCTCTTCATGTTGGATTAATTCCATTTCTTGATTCCTTTGTCTAAGGCGATCAATCTCCACGTCGCGCGGATCGGGATCGTGCCTCGTTTCAGCGTTTCTACAATTACCTCCCCCCCTCCTTGGGGTTCTTCTATAACGAACACGTTCGGCCATTAGTACCTAGCAGCTCCGATACCAAATAATGTCGGAGCAATGGCCAAGCACACAACAATGAATAAAACAAGAACAACTAAATTGCCTCTTGGGCAAATCTTTATAACTTGTAATCAAATAACCAAAATTTTGACAAAAACCTTAAAACACCAAACTTTTAAGACCAGCAAACACAAAGGAAATAAAATCCTTAACAAATATGTAAAAGGAAGCAAATAAAAAAGTGCTCAACAAAACTCAAAAATTAGAAAAACACCATTTTTGGCCCCTAAACAACTCCAAATGGCTAAAATTTCC